>SJYT01047895.1:695590-755323 GCA_006410635.1 Cephalophus harveyi | reverse complement strand
TCTGATTTCGGTGTTGACCATCTGGTGATGTCCATGTGTAGAGTCTTCTCTTGTGTTGTTGGAAGAGGGTGTTTGCTATGACCAGTGCATTTTCTTGGCAAAACTCTATTAGTCTTTGCCCTGCTTCATTCCGCATTCCAAGGCCAAATTTGCCTGTTTCCCCAGGTGTTTCTTGACTTCCTACTTTAGCATTCCAGTCCCCTATAATGAAAAGGACATTGTTTTTGGATGTTAGATCTAAAAGGTCTTGTAAGTCTTCATAAAACCGTTCAACTTCAGCTTCTTCAGCGTTACTGGTTGGGGCACAGACTTGGATAACTGTGATAATGAATGGTTTGCCTTGGAGACAAACAGAGATCATTCTGTCGTTTTTGAGATTGCATCCAAGTACTGCATTTCGGACTCTTTTGTTGACCATGATGGCTACTCCATTTCTTCTGGGGATTCCTGCCCGCAGTAGTAGATATAATGGTCATCTGAGTTAAATTCACCCATTCCAGTCCATTTTAGTTAGCTGACTCCTAGAATGTTGACGTTCACCCTTGCCATCTCTTGTTTGACCACTTCCAACTTGCCTTGATTCATGGACCTGACATTCCAGGTTCCTATGCAATATTGCTCTTTACAGCATCCGGCGGCACACTGAGCGCAGGCGGCTGCAAGCCAGCGGCGCACTGAGCATACCACATGTCCGAGGTCAGGGGCAGCGGCCTAGAGTGCCAGGCGTAGGAACGGCCCGAGAGGAGCTACCCCTCGTCCGAGGTCAGGGGCGGTGGCCAGGAAGAGACATCCGGCAGCCAGGAGGAGACACCCCGCGTCCGAGGTCAGGGGTGGCGGCCGGGAGGAGACACCCCGCGTCCGAGGCCAGTGGTGGCCAGGAGGAGCTACCCCATGTCCGAGGTCAGGGGCGGCGGCCGAGAGGAGCAACCCGAGGATTGGTGGATGCGCAGGCGCAGGAGGGCCTAGAGGAGCTATCCCACATTGAAGGTCAGGAACGGCAGCGGTAAGGAGATACCCCTCATCCAAGGTAAGGAGTAGCGGCTGTGTTTTGCTGGAGCAGCTGTGAAGAGACACCTCACGCCCAAGGTAAGAGAAACCCAAGTAAGATGGTAGGTGTTGAAAGAGGGCATCAGAGGGCAGACACACTGAAATCATACTCACAGAAAACTAGTCAATCTAATCACACTAGGACCACAGCCTTGTCTAACTCAATGAAACCAAGCCATGCCTGCAGGGCAACCCAAGACAGGCGGGTCATGGTGGAGAGGGCTGACAGAACATGGTCCACTGGAGAAGGGAATGGCAAGCCACTTCAGTATTCTTGCCTTGAGAACCCCATGAACAGTATGAAAAGGCAAAATGATAGGATACCAAAAGAGGAACTCCCCAGGTCATTAGGTACCCAATATGCTACTGGAGGTCAGTGGAGAAATAACTCCAGAAAGAATGAAGCAAAATCAATACCCAGTTGTGGATGTGACTGGTGACAGAAGCAAGATCTGATGCTGTAAAGAGCAATATTGCATAGGAACCTGGAATGTCAGGTCCATGAATCAAGGCAAATTAAATCACAGACATGGTACCAAAGTGCAAAGCTTGTGTACAAAGGAAGGTGGGGAGGAGGACCAGAGAAAAACCTTTGACTGAACAGTAAATGCATACAGAACAAGTTTTGCTACTTTAGGGACTCAAAACTTTTTGCTAACATATTTTATGAGAAATGCTCATACATGAAAGAAACCTTTATTTTTTAAGTGAAAAAAATACTAAGTTATTGTTGAGATTCTTTCTAAAAAATCTCTTTGTAAGTTCAAGTTTTTTCTCAATTAATGAAGTAGAACTAAAAGGAATAAAATTAATTTCCTACTTGGCTTCAGAAGGTTTTAGATTTACACATAAATATGGAACCATCTGATATATGGGCAATCCAGGGCACTTCAATAAAGTTATGACGTTACTCCGGAAAAAAATTAATCCAGATGATGGGGAAAGCTGAAAATTTTTACCATTCTGCTTCCAAACCCAGCATTCATTATGGAAACAGCAGTATCTATTCACTGCTTCATTCAGTAACTCCATGTATGTCAACTGAAGGCAGAAAGGGCTTGATGATATAGACGTGAAAGAGTTTTAATGAGGGAGAAAAAATGATGATGCCAAAAATTAAAAACATTCAATCTAGAAAAGCAGGGTGGGATTAGTAGGGTAAGAGATGAAAGAAAATATGCAGAAACTCCCTAGAGGGAGAGATTTCAAGCTGAAGATGAACCCTCCTCCACAAAGGTAGAAGCATCTTATGGGAATCAAAGTCAGAGGTCAAAGGTCAGAGAGACAGTGAAGGAGAAGGGGCCAGAGGCATAAACTGTTCTTTCAAGAATTTGGAGATAATGAGGAAGAATAAGACAGAAAAATAGTTGGAAGAAAAAGAAGAAAATAATTTGTTTAAGCAAAAAGATGGGAAGGAGCGAGGGGCATGAGAGCAACTGAAATATGGAATGAACGAAGTGGAGATTTCTCAGGCTTAGAGAGCAGACTAATGGAGGTCAGCCAGTCTAAGGTCTTCTTTACATGACAACACACAACAAACGCTGGGCAAGCAAGTTAGCCTATGTGGTGCTGTTAAACCCTAAGATGAGGAAACATTAATAACAGCATCTACTGAAAAGTTTGAGGGGTCTTCCTTCTGTAAATAACTGGATGTTTAAGTGAGGTAAAATCTGGAGGTCACCACTCCCAAAATTACCACATGAGAGTATAAAAATTTTAACTGCTTTTTGTTCAGTTAATCACAGCAACCAAAACTTCCTTCCAGAAAGCTCAGAAGAAATACTTCCGACATGTTTATTTTCAGGTGAATGAGCAGATATGCCTGAAAACTAAAACATACTAATAACTTATACAACAGAGGCCCAATCAAACAGCAGGCGAGGGAGCTATTTCACTGTAGTCCATCCCATCAGTGGAAGTTCGATTCCTGTTCTCAAGGGAACAAGGCCTGTGGACACAACAAGGAAGCTAAGGAAGACCTGAGATAAACAGTCCCACTTTAAAGGTACAAATCTTCTGTCAAGTCTCATTCCAAACAAAAGTGGAAGTGACCTCTCGACAACATGCTGGTTTTTTTCCTCTTCAGGTCGTATTTCTCATGTCAGCTCCTGGTAAATGTTCTAATTTTGTCTTAGGAACTTCCATGGTAACTTCTTCAGGTAAGTTCTGTTGAATATCCTCCAAGGCAGACATCTTCTGAACATCCCCAGTTAAATGTTCCAACTCTGTTGCTACTGCTGCTGCTAAGTCACTGCAGTCGTGTCCAACTCTGTGCAACCCCATAGACGGAAGCCCACCAGGCTCCCCCATCCCTGGGATTCTCTAGACAAGAACACTGGCTGCTGCTGCTGCTAAGTCACTTCAGTCGTGTCCGACTCTGTGTGACCCCATAGACGGTAGCCCACCAGGCTCCCCCGTCCCTGGGATTCTCCAGGCAAGAACACTGGAGTGGGTTGCCATTTCCTTCTCCAATGCATGAAAGTGAGAAGTGAAAGTGAAGTCGCTCAGTCGTGTCCGACTCAGCGACCCCATGGACTGCAGCCCACCAGGCTCCTCTGTCCATGGGATTTTCCAGGCAAGAGTACTGGAGTGGGTTGCCATTTCCTTCTCCAAGGAATGAAAGTGAAAAATGAAAGTGAAGTCGCTCAGCCGAGTCCGAATCTTAGCGACCCCATGGACTGCAGCCTACCAGGCTCCTCCGTCCATGGGATTTTCCAGGCAAGAGTACTGGAGTGGGGTGCCATTGCCTTCTCCACTCTAAATATCTGTAAAGTATCCTTATTTCATATGGAAATTGTTATTTTCTGAGAAGATGCACTGACTTGAGAATAAATGACTTTTTCCTTGGAGGTTCATCTGTCTAAACAGTGATATGAAATTCTGTAGCCATTAAGTGCTGTAAAATATTCGTAACTGTCCAGTACCGATTCTCATGGTCTTTTGACTGACAGGTGCTTATGTAATTTGCCTGGTCTATCAGAAGCCTATGCTATATATGCTTCAAGGCTAAGTGTCCTGCTTCTACCTCACGTGTCACCTTTCCTGGGGTCTCCTAAGCATCTTCATCAGGCTCCTTATTGTGTTCATCCTGCAGCGCAGGTTCTGCCAACAGTGGCCCATGAGATAACAGCTGGCCTTCTTACCCATGTACAATTTGAGAAAAAAGCTAAGATCTCTTAGACCCTAAGGTCTCTAATAACTCATTTTATGGAATAAAACTATGTGCACCTGAGAGCACAAGCTATCCAGAAGGAAACCTGAAAAGAACCAACTTCACTTTGCTGTATAGTAGCAAATAAATTTTGCCTCTGTTGAAAAATACATCCAATTCCCACTGGTTTGTGTTGGTGCTTTTATCATATACCTAACTCATACATATGAAATTTTAGAAGCACACACATGTGAGTTCCTATGCCTATTTAAAGGCAACATATTCTCATGCAACTTTTTTTTACATTACTTCTTCACCCCTGCAAAAACAACTGTAATGCTTTAACTATATGGCTCAAAGTATGTTTGAAGTTCTGAAAAGTCAAGTGTCTTCTCATCCCTCATCTCTTCCAAAAATTGTCTGTCTTTTTTACATGTTTATTATTTCAGTTGAAATTCTGGAATCATTTGGTCATGCTCCAAATAACATATGTGTGTTACGTTTATAAATAAATTTTGGAAAAAATTATTTTTGTGTGAACAAATATTAAAAACACAAGTATTTATTTAAATGACAGCTGTTTGAAAGATTGTTGAAAGAATATTATCTTCTGTAACAACAAATCCAGTAAAGTGCTATTTTCCCACCACAAGACATCTTTGCTCAATGTGTCAAGAAAAAATAAAATGTTTTTATCATTGCTTCATTAGTGTATGGTTCTGCTGATTAAAAAAAAAAAAAGACAGAAAGGAATACTCATGGAGGGAAACACGCTACATGCGTTCCAGAAAACAATTTGGTTATGTATGTGAAACTCTTACCAAGAAAGTTTTCTAGTCTTTGACTCACTAATTTCACTGCTAGGAATCTACCTTTTAAAAAACCACCACACTATTAAGGATCTACTGTATTGCACAGGGAACTCTACTCAATATTCAGAATTGATCTGTATGGGAAAAGAATCTAAAAACAGTGCAGATATATGCATATGTGTAGCTGATTCACTTCACTGTATAGCAGAAACTAACACAACATTGTAAATCAACTATACCGCAATAAAAACTATTTTTAAATCATCAGAGATACAATTTAATATTTATGCACAAGATGTTGTTATTCAGCAAAAACAGCATAACTTTGCAAAAATAAGGGGCAAATAAATTAGGGTTAATTCAAATGACAAGCTATCCAGCTGCTAAAAGACATGTATTTGTGAAGAACTGCTAATGCCAGACAAAATGTTCCTGATATTACACAGGGAAAGGAGAGTAGGATTTTAAATATAATAGTATGACCCCAAAGCAATATGTAAAAAATATATAGGCACACAAATACAAGAAACATTTACGCTGGCACTTATGGTAGTTAAGAGCATGGGCTTTTGAAACAAACCAACCTGGTTCTAATCCCAGATGTGTGGCTTTCCAGCTGTGTAACCCTGGGCAAGTTAGTTAACCTCTCTGTGCCTCAGAATGCTCACCTGAAAAAATGGGGATAACAGTACCTACCTTACAGAGTGGAACATTAACTGAGATAATTCATGCAAATACCTCCGTATCATGCCTGGCACACTTCAAGTATTAACTCCTAGCAATTATTAGTACCATTAACACCAAAAATGATTGGGAGGAATTGCACCAAAATGCTAATAGGGGTTATCTATCTTGAGATAAGATTCCTCCAGTTTCTTTCAATTTTCTCCTTTGCAACTCTTCTGGTTTTTTTCAAAGTTTCTATAGTATTATAGAATCAGAAAGAAAAAGGTGTCACGAAGAAGAACGTCTAAGTATTAGTATTTGCCTCGTGCGGTACTGGATGAAGGCAGAAAGAGTACAAGATGTAGAGCGCTGAGTGAGCAACACTCTCCCTCATGTCTAGCGGTTTCTAGTGGTTTCTCCGCGCGCTGTGGCTGCAGCCCTCTGAACCTCGCTACTCACAGGAGCGGTCCCTCGGAAGCCGTCCTCCCCGGTGTTGGTCACAGGAAACTCGCCTTGCCAGATGTTGGCATAATGTTGGCCTTTCGGCTGCAGTTTGTTGCCCCAGGGGAAAAGTCTGTCAGAAGAGACACAGGCATGAGCCTGTCAAACATGCACAGGCTTCTGGACACAAGTCAAGAAGAGGCAGGCAGTGAAAGGGGGAGAGCACACTGCTCGCTTGCTCCAAGTGAGTTATTTTATTTTTTTAATACATAAAGCTTTTAATGAGGAATTTTTTTTTAACTTCCACACAACCAGATCATGTCAAGCTCACAACATCAGTCTCTCCCGAGGACTCAGGAGGCCTGATATAAATCACCTCACTAAAAGAGGGGCTTATAGGAGGCTGGGAGAGCAGCCATCATTCTGGACTTACACGGAAGCATAACGGGGCACCATCTCACCACACTTTTTAATAAAGCCTTAACTATTCTAAGGAGCCTTTTTAGAAGCTGAGGCCCAATCGTGAATTTTCTGTCTCATGGCTCTGGAAGCAGAGAAATACGGATGTTTCAGGAGACGCCTAAAATAAGAAAGCCCTAAAAGAGAAGGCAGCCTGCCAGAGGGGCTCGAAGGAGGACCACGTGGCACGGGGATGGGGCTGCGTGGCCGGCGCCCACCCCACCAGCCATGCGCCCGCCTCTGCCTGGGTGTTTCCTAAGGAACTTCACCAACGTGAGGAAAGCCCAGTGGGAAAGAGATGCCCTGGTGGTTGTGGTTTTAAATCAGCTGTCCAGAGTAAGTTCCTGTGGATTTAGAAAGAGGATCCACATACTATTAAGCAAGGGGAGACCCTCCAAGTACCTATTTTGCAGGCCTCCTCGACAGCTGTACTCCCACTCGGCCTCCGTGGGCAAACGCTTTCCCGCCCACGCGCAGTAGGCGACGGCGTCATTCCAGGAGACGTGGAGAACCGGGTGGTCCGGCCTGGGGAACAGAGGGCGCAGAGTGAGGAGGGCGGAACCGGAACTGGAAGCAGGGGCCGGCTCCAGCCAACCGCCCATCTTCGCCTTCACCTCAATCCCTGACCCGGAGGTGGGCCTGGTCCCCAGGTCAACACCCCCCACCCTGCCCCACTGCACTTGTGTCAGCCTCCACCAGAGGTTTCTGACATCCCAGGCTCCCAGATAGGTTATGATCCCTCCTGGCCCAAGACTCGAAATATTACTCCAGTTTGCCGGCAGGCCTGAACCCCCAGAGAATCTCACTTGGTGCAGCAGGGTATGGAGATGCACCAGCCAGCTGCACCAACCAATGCTTTCTTCTGTGAGGAAAGAACGATTTTGCAGCTGCTGGACATGGTATGAGCAGAAGCTTCCAGCACTCAGCTCCTTCAGAAGAGTTGCAAAGAACCACCTCACAACCACCAACGACCAACCACAGCAGGAGCGTAGAGGCACAGCCATGTGGGTTCACCCACAGCTCGATCCTATGGGTCATTTATACCCCAGAGCCCCACCCCCACCCCACCCCCGAGGGACTGGCTGGGACTTCCTGGACCTGCCTTGCAGTCTTGGCTTCTCCCTCTGCCCAATCCTGCTTCCTCCCCGTCCCTCCCACAGGTGTGGATCCCTAATAAATAGTCTGCACACCAAGCTCTGTCTCAGCATCTGTTTCCGAAGAATCCAATCTGTGATACTTGGCTTTAAACTCTCGTCTTTCTGCTGTAGATGAGTCTGCTCTATTTGCCTCACTCCAGCATATACCAAGTAAGCCTCTATTTTTTCTAACAGTATAGCGGGGCAGGGAAGATTAGGGGGAAGTTTGAGAATAAGGGGATAAACATATTTATTCAGCACCAATAACTTTAATTCCTGCTCACTCTCTTTCTCCAGCGGACTCTACATTCCTGGGCCATTTCTTAAACTTTTTATTTTTTTTTGGCGGCCCTGGGCTTTGTTGCCGTGCAAGAACTCTTTTGCTTTCTCTAGTTGTGGTGGTGCATGGGCTTCTCATTGTGGTAGCTTCTCTTGTTGTGAAGCATGGTCTCTAGGGTGCACAGGCTTCAGTAGTTGTGGCATGTGGGATCCTAGTTCCAGGATCAGGGATCAAATCCACATCCCCTGCATTGGCAGGCAGATCCTTAACCACTGCACCACCAGGGAAGTCCCTTTTAAGCATCTTTGAATTCTCTATCATAATTACACCATGACTTTCACTTATTCTTTCCAAAGCGTCTATTGAGTGCCTTTACATGCCAATCACTGTTTTCAGGATTGATGTTTTAAGACATGCACTTTTCTCAAAAGGACTCAGTAGATAAAACACATTTCATTCTGGGTCTTCCTTCTGTCCTCAGCTTTTTCTTCTACTATGATAGTTCAGAAAGAAGCTATATATTGGGAGTTAAGAGGTCATCAACCTGAGGTATCTGAGAATCCTACAACTTTCTACCTCAAAGTCTATTTCCACCCCAGGGCCTACCAATTCAAGAGTTTGAAAGAATGACATTGATCAAGGAGCTGTATCCCTAGAGCTGAACTTCATGTACTTCCAGCTCCCTCACACTGAGGGCAGTAAGCAGGAAGACAGAGACTCGAGAATCCCATCTGAAAAACTGGGTTAGGAGAACAGTTTTCTTGGGCTGTTGAGACGCTGAGTCCTGACCCAAACCTTTCTCCACCTCCAGGGCTTAAAGTGCTACTCTATTTTTGCTTGAGATAATTATTTCTTTGCCACCCTGGAGACTTGCTGACCGACTTGCAGCTCTGTGGTTTTTCAGTCAGATGGTGGCTTCAAAGTATGTCAGTCCAGGACTGCAGAGAACACGAGTCCTGGACCCAAGGCCTAGCTGTTACAGTGGCCAGTTGGCAAGACACCACCACTTCTCTGTGAGGCAGTTTCCGTCCTCATAATAGCCTACTCATAAGGAAGAACAAACAATCTGTAAAGGTTATATGTCATGAGATTTGTAATAGGTCTGTCAAATGGGGAAATGACAGGAGGGAACCCTCTAAAAGGCTAAATGAGGATGGCAAGAGGTCACTTATTATGAGCCTTCCAGAGACTTCCCTGGTGGTCCAGTGGTTAAGACTTCTCCTTCCAATACAGGAGGTATGGGTTCAATCCCTGGTCAGGGAGCTAAGATCCACATGCCTAGCAGCCAAAAGACCACAACATAAAACAGAACCAATATTGTAACAAATTCAATAAAGACTTTAAAAATGGTCATCCAAAAAAAAAATCTTTAACAGAGTGTTCCATGACCTAGGCACAATGTTTGGGTCTGTACATTGATTCTTTCTAGCCATCCTATTTCCCTTCCAACTGATTAGATTTCATCATACTCTTTTATAGACAATGGACATTGAGTTTCTCTTCAACATCATAGGAACTGATTTTGAAATGAAAAAATCATCTAGGCTAAGACCCACCAGTCTCACCTGTGTAGGACAGTAGAGTCAGGCCCTTCTGGGTGTCTCCAGTTAGCACCTTTCACAGGTAACCACCACGGAGCAGCTGCAACCTCAGAGCAACACAGGATAAGCTGAGGTTAGCTCTAAAAAAGCACTGACTCAGTTCATGCAGAAAAAAAATAAATAAAACCCACTTAAGGTCTTCAACTTCCATGGAATTACCAAATCATTTTTCCAGAATATCAAAAATATTTATATGTAATTAAATCTAACAACAAAAAAAAAAGCATTATCTCGTGAATTCCCTGGTGGTCCAGTGCTCCAGGTTCAATCCCCAGTTGGGGAACTAAGATCCAGCAAGCCACACGTGCACCCAAAACAAACAAAAAGGCACAGTGTTATGTGGCAGGTTAGATGGGCGGGGGCTTTGGGGGAGAATGCACACATGTATATGTAAGGTTGAGTCCCTTCGCTGTTCACTTTAAAATACTACAACATTGTTAATCGGCTATACCCCAATACAACATAAAAAGTTTTTTAAAAAGGTATTATCTCGCATCATAAAGCACCACGGTGATTAAATAAATATGTATATAAATGGTGTATCTTTCCAAGAATCTTAAAAGGACACACTGCTAGCTAATCCTCTATAATCTCTTAACAACTGGGACAGTTGGTACCATTCTGATGTAAAAGATGAGGAAACAGCATTAACCTTACAACTTGGTGCCAGGCTGAAGGTCAACCAAGGTGGTGGGAGACCAAGCTGAAGCACCGAATACAGAGCTGCAGTGTGTTCACAGAAGACCCTGGTTAATACCCAGCCCAACATGAGCTGTGTGGCTCTGGGCAAATTCACTGCTTGCCTGGCCCCAAAGTCCTCATCTGTGAAATGAGAGCAGCCTCCCAGTTCCCCACCTTAGACTCAGAGCAGGGAGAATCTAAAAGGACTGGGAAGTGCTCAGCCCACATCCTGTTCCCAGGACCTTAATTCCTGCTTTACAGCTCTGTCAACCCATATACCAATATCAAATGGCTCTTGTTTTGTTCATTTTCATTCATTGGTGCTTTCTCTGTTGTGTCTGACTCTTTGCAATCCCATGGACTGTAGCCTGCCAGGACCCTCTGTCCACGGAATTTTCCAGGCAAGAATACTGGAGTGGGTTGCTATTTCCTCCTCCCGACACAGGGATCAAACCCACATCTCTTGCATCTCCTGCATGGGCAGGCAGATTCTTTACCATTGCACCACCTGGGATTGTTCAGAGATTGGTTAAAAACTTGATTTTGGAGTCAGTCAAAATGAGATTTGAATTATGACTCTGCCATGCAGAGGGTAACCCTTGGCAACCTCCCTACTGAACCTCCCTACATCTGTTTTCTCAACTGTAAGATGCAGACAGTAACAATGCCTATCTCAGAGATTATTACGAGGAAACCAAACATACATCCAGGGCTTAGGGCTATGCCGAGCACTTAGCAAGCACTCAGTAAAGGTAAGCAGTCAACCATGGACCTCATGACAATCAGGGAGAGAGTTATAAAAAAAAAACTACCGTCATCAGTGATGCTAATACTAAGAAGAGAAGTTTGCAAATGATTCTAATGCTGTAAACCGGAACGGACTCAAGTTATCCTCAAGACAATGCTGCTCTCAGTCCTCTGCGTCCTGACGAGCCAGGATGAGTGGAAGAGATGGGGCATGTGTTCCCGGCTA
Source organism: Cephalophus harveyi (assembly GCA_006410635.1). NCBI lineage: Eukaryota > Metazoa > Chordata > Mammalia > Artiodactyla > Bovidae > Cephalophus > Cephalophus harveyi. The sequence continues at coordinate 744,076 of SJYT01047895.1, read as the reverse complement.
ACAATTACAGCAATCACCGAGAACACCAAACTGTTCTTGTTCTTTTTCTCACATCAGCACAATCAAAACATTCACGGTATTCCAATCACAATTTGATGGGAAAAGCCAAATTCTTTTATATCTCAATGAAAGAGGCATTATGTCCTTTGAGGACACTACTGCAGAGTGTTTTCTCTTTCAGAGAGCAGGAGAGGTGAAAGGCAGGGCTTCCTCCTCTTTCTTCTGTGGCACTGTGGAATCTTTAATCGGCAGGGGGGGTGGGGGGGGTGGGGGTGTTCTTGCTGCACTGCTTGATATTTGCCACCAGGGAAGCCCGTTTAAGTGCCAGTGACAGGTAATTCATTCCACGTCAAGGGAAGACGTGCAGAGAAAGCCCAGGATGACCTAGACTCTTAACATTTCAAGATCTTCAGATCACTCACCCAATTCTACCCCATTCCAAACACTAAGGTCACAAGAAGGTTCTATTTCTCAAGTTTAAAAAAAAAAAAAAAAAAAAACTTTTAAAGGCAAATATGGCAAATGTTAGCCTTTGTTAAATCTGGGTGGTGGAAACTAGAATGCCTATTTTTCTTATACCCTATTATGTTTTGAAATATTCCATCATTAGCAACTTTTTTAATGGATTTACTTATCTCTTCTACTGCTGATGGGCATTTAGGCAGTTTCCAGTTTGAGCTACTGTGAATGGTGCTACTTCTGTGAACATTCTTGATAGCTCATGACTCAGGAAATATGCATAAGCATTCCTGCTGAGTGCACGCTGTGGAGTGGAATGGCTGGATCCCAGGGTACACACATGCACAGCGTTAGTTAAGACAACCAAACACAGCCTTAATGGCAGAAGTCCTCCAAGGTTCCCGACTTTCTTCAATGGAAAAGTTCCACGGAGTTGGCTTGTGTAGGGTAGACCCAGGGCAACTGGCCCTGTGGCCTCTGAATCCATTCCCTTTTCCTCTCTGCTTCCCCTCAACTCACTCTGGTCGCACATATTTATTGAGCGCCTACTGTCTGCCAGGTTCCCTTTTTAGGAACCTCATTCCTAAAGGAAATCTTCAACTCCCAGAATCCTGAGAGTATGACTTAAGACAGTTGGTATATTGAGAGTTTCTCAATTATTCATTGTACATATTAATACTTATCTTACATGGTTAACTACTCACTTTATCTTCTTCCAAAAATATCTGTAAAACTCAAATTGGTGGGTCCAGGTACACACATCAGTGCTATAATTCCTATTCAATTTCTTTCCCATCACATACACACACTTTCTCATTTTACATATCTGCTTTCCAGTTCTCTTACTGTCATTCTTTCCTGAAAGCTTTTACATTTCTTAATAACCCATCCAATACAGACCATCTCAGCACTACTGACTTTCTGGGCCACACAATTCCTTGATGGAGGGGGCTGTTCCGTACACAGTAGGATGCCCTGCAGCATCCCAGACCTCTCCCCACTAGATGCCAATAGCATCCTACTCCCCACCCAACTGTGAGAACCAAATTACGATTCAGCCATAAAACATATTTTGAGTCATTTCTAATGAGGTGGATGAACCTAGAGCCTGTTATACAGAGTGAAGTAAGCCAGAAAGGGAAAAACAAACAGTATATTAACACATATATATGGAATCTAAAAGGATGGTACTTATGAACCTATTTACAGGGCAGCAATAGAGACGCAGACATAGAGAACAGACTGTAGACACAGGAGGGGAAAGAGAGAGTGGGACGAGTAGAGAGAGCGGCATTGAAACATATACGTTACCATATGTAAAACAGACAGCCAGTGGGAATTTGCTGTACGACTCAGGGAGCTCAAACCTGGTGCTTGGTGCTCGGAGACAACCTAGAGGGGTGGGATGGAGTGGAAGGTGGGAGGGAGTTTCAAGAGGGAGGGGCCATACGTATGTATGGCTGAGTCATTTGATGTATGCCAGAAACCAACACAATATTGTAAAGCAATTATCCTCCAACTAAAAAACAAATACATTTTTAAAAGAGATAAAACAAATAAAAAAAATTGTCTCCACATTCATGAAGCCCCAAACTAGACCAAGCTTGGGGGCCTATGAGAGGACCATACGACACCCGCGCCTATGAGAAAGACTGTATGTAACTCTACATCACAATGGTCAGATGCAGAGTCAGGAACCACTTCCGCACCAGACATATGAAGAAGGAAAGATAAGCAATCAGTCACCCACAACAGAGGACTTAGCTTACAGGCAGAACATCATTCTTCTTAGCCAAGTTGTACTGGGAAAGCCATCTTTTCTAGACAAACATACAACAAATCCCATCCAATGTCACCAGATAACTTCTTTCAAATATCACTGCCAACTCCACATTTTAAGACTTGTTCTTGAACTTCTGGTCATGTCTTCAAAATAAATGCTGTTCTACTATGTTTAATAATTTATGAAATAAGCAACTTTTGAGAGTTATACATAAGCCAGTTAAACAAGGTTACACTGCAAATTATAACATCTATGATTCCTTTTAACAGAAAGAGTCTTCATATACGTTCTTTCCAGAGTCACAGCAACAACATGAGTGGTTTGGCATCTGTGATAAGCCTCATCCTAAAAAGAGAAAGTGTAGGGGGTGGTGGATGGGGTTGCCCATCTATGTATTTTCTGTTCAACTGAGGCACTTCTAGTTGAGTTACAGCACTCCCTTACATCAAGGGAGAAAAGGACTTTACTTGACCTATTTCTAGTCAAACCATCTCCATAGCAACTGTCTTGGGTTTAAGTTGAAACAGCTGTACCAGACAGCCAGCAACCAATTACAATGTAAATAGGATCCGTGTGAGTACAGACATCCCCTTGAGACATGGACTTCAGAGGGCAAAGACATCTTTTCCCACCTCTCCCTAGGGACATAGCCAGACTTGTAGTAACAGCTTAAAGAAAAGAAAAGGGGGAAGACAGCGAAGGTGCCTTTATTTTTGCCAGAAGTGGTAAATTATGCTTCTTATACACACACAGCCCAGAATAAAGTCGGCACAGGAAAAAGACAAAGCACTGTGTTAATATGCACATTCAAGTGCAAAAATGTCAAGTTCACAACTTTACAACTGTTCTCTTAAAAATTCAATGCATTTAGACAAGCAAATTAAAAAGATGGATGTTTTTTGAAACGTAGTATAAACATGACAGTTACCCCTATAAAAACAGCCTGGGAGAATTTTTCAACTGGCACCAGCGAACAATAAGAAATCGCAGATCTGTTCAAATTCATGAAGTATAAATAAAACTGGGTGAGAATCAAATGCAACTGAAGGAATCAAGTGGAATAGGACGCACACAATGAGTAAAATCTCTTTCTTCAGCACCCAATACAAATGTAGAAAATTGAGAAGCAGGCTTGAATAAACAGTAAAAACAAATTCATCATGAAAATAGATAGGGAGTCAGGTCTGACAGCTTATTTCAAATTAAATCCTAAATCAGGTACCTTGACTACTTAATAGAATATGTGAGAGAGAAAAATGCATGCTTTTTCATAGATTACAAATATTTATGAAACTTAAGGCCGATCTGAAAATGTTCAACATTTTTGCTCCAGTTCTTGGTGAAATTCCCCATTATATGTGAAGTCGCTCAGTCGTGTCCGACTCTTTGCGACCCCATGGACTGTAGCCTATCAGGCTCCTCTGTCCATGGGATTTTCCAGGCAAGAGTATTGTAGTGGCTTGCCATTTCCTTCTCCAGATAGAATTCACTGCCTTCCTGAAATACCAGTTTGTACACTCTAAACATTTATTACATGTCCTTAAGAGAGGAGTAGAAATCCTAGAGTGTCATTTGTTAAAGACAATGTATAAAAAATGCATAAAGGATCGTTAGCATGCAAGAACCCTTTAAAAGTGAAGTAGTTGACTCATTTTCCATTGAGACCTGAAGAAATATGGGGAAAGTAAATTTGGGGCTTTTTATTAAAAATTGTTTATTGAAGTATAGTTTATTAACAATATTGTACTCACCAGGTGTATAATATACACTCCACTTAAGATTACTACAGAACAATGGCTATATTTCACTGTGCTATACGACATATCCTTGTTCCTTATCTATTTAGTTTCCAGGAGTTTGTATCTTTTAATCCCCTACCCCTATCTCGCCTCTCCTCCCTGGTAATCACTAGATTGTTCTCTACATAGGTGAGTTTGTTTCTGTTTTGTTATATGTATCTGTTTGTTTTATTTTTTTAGATTCTACATATACGTGATAACATAGAGTATTTGTCTTTGTCTGACTTATTTAACTCTCTAGGTCTGGGATCTGAGGCTTTTTTTAAAAAAGAATTCTGAAAACAAGAGAAATAATTTTTTATTTTTTTAAGTAAGTTTTTATTTCTTTAGGCAAAGAAGCTTTTATTACAACTCTTTACAGAAAGGCTTCATTTAAGCTCCTTAAATTGCTACTGGCTTACCTACAAGCCTTTCTCAATGTCTAAAACAGGGAAATTACAGAACATCTGAATGACATTTGATTGGTTCTGTACTTTGTTTTCGTGGCTTACAAGTTCTGAGGCTTCTGAGGAAAAAGGTCAAACAGAAGACAGAAAACAGAAAAGGCACCTAAGAAGCTCTCCCAGCCTGGCCACATGCTTAACACAGGCAGGCTTACAATGCCGCCAGGTTTTAAAGGTGAGAGGATAGGGAGGCCAACTGTTTAAATTCCCTCATTTTAAGGATGGAAAAATAAGCCCTGAAATGTGGCAGGTAGTGGCAGAGCTAGGGAAAGAACCCACAGCCGCAGATATTCAATTTATAAGTCTGTTCTACTACCCAGGCTTTTCCAAAAGCTGTTTCCAGAGTCTTCCACAAGATGTTAATAGCTATTGGGGGGAGAAGGGGGCAGGGTGGCAAGGGGCAGGTGGAAGGAAGTCCCACAATCAAAGCAGTCCATCTAGCCAGGAATGCACTCGGGTAATCAAGTTAAACTAGTTTTTGTAATTGCAGAACTTCTCAAAATCTTTGAACTGCTTACGTAACAGTCATGGTTAACTTCTGAGTAACAGGAGATGGTCTTCGAGCCAGGGCTTGGTAGGTTCCAATCCTGAGTATTGACTACTTACTAGCTCTGTGACAGTGGGCAAGGTACTAAACCTTTCTGAGTTTGGTTTTCTCAATCAGCAAAATCAGCCTAGTAAGAGAACGTATCTAACAGGCTTACTACAGTGTGGATTTAGCATAAGCATTCAGAAAACAAGCATGTATAAGCGTTGGTACAAGAGAGCTGAAGAACTCGTTTACAATGCTATTCATTCATTCATTCATTCATTTATACATTCAGGAAACATTTGATGAGTGCCTGCCCTATGCAGCCCTGTGAGAGGCCTGAGGGGTGGAGAAGCCAAGCACACAATCTAGGGGTGAAGACAGACAAATAAGCAGATTAATTCAAGGCTGTACTAAGTACTGTGGCCAAGAGGGGCTTGATGAGCCATGGGAGCCCAACTAAAGTCGGGATGGGCACCCGACTAAAGCCAGGGGGCGTCACTCTGCAAATGCATCCCACAGGAGGGGAGAAGGAGGAGCAAGTGAGGCAGGATGGGTGTGAGAAGGATGTTCCACAGGAGAGGCCGCCCTTATTCCATGTCCACTTCACCTGATCTCCCTATATTGTAAGAGTACTTCACTTAACCCAGAAAAGCCGAACATCAACTTTTTCTGTGAAATAAAATACACCAAAGATATTCAGAACCTTAGACTTGGAAAGAAGCCCAGAGGACACCTGCTTTCAACCCATACCCAACTAAAGACATCCTCTCTACAGTATCCCTAGGATGAATATGTAAGACAGGATGAACAACAGTCCTCATTTAACCAGGACAGTCTAGACGTATACTTGTTATTCTGGCATACTTAAAAGCAACCCATTTTATTCTCAAAAATATCCCAGTGTGGACCATAAATTACAATGGTCACTCTACTCATAGATGATCCCCCATCTTAGCTTCAACAATTTAGGGGACAAACATCACCTCCCTGCAGGTACACACTCAAGCTCAGATCATTCTAACAAACAGAGCTCTTCATCAGCAGTGCAAGAGAAATGCCTCCCACAGCCCTTCCATCTGCTGGCACTGATCAGGCTTCAAGGATCACATGGAACAAGTTAAATTCCCTTTGGATCACCTTGCAGACATGTGTAGAATAATCATAATTCTTTCACCTCTTAGTCTTCTCTAGGTTCAATCACATATTCACCTTTCCTCCAGCTCTACGATCTCAAGTGAAGGGAATCACAGCCTCCCTAGTTGCTCAGGCCAGTACCCAGGAGTCCTACTTGATTCTTCACTCCCCTTTGCCCCCTCTGCTCTCAGATGTCCAACACCAGACCCTTCTCAGCATCTCTCCTCCTGCCAGCCTGCTCCACAGCCACATTATGTCACACCTGGCCTACAACAAAACACACGCAGAGGCCAAAGTGCTCTCTTTAAAATGTTAACTAGAGGGGACTTCCTCAGTGGTCTGGTGGTTAATAATCCACCTTCCACCGCAGGGGACACGGGTTTGATCCCTGATCAGGGAACGAAAATCCTACATGCCGCAAGGCAACTACAGAAAGTCCATGTGCTGCAACAAACACCCACCATGGCCAAAATAAATAAAATTTTAAAAAATGTTAACTAGATCCAGTGGCTTCCAGCTGTACTAAAGAAGAAACCCAAAGTTCTCTGAGGCTCACTAAGTCTCGGTCATCCACCTGCTGCTACTTCTCCAACCTAAGTCTAGCTCCTATCCCAGTTTCCCCCGTTCATCACTCCCTCATTACGGGTCATGCTGGGTCCTACTCACCAGGCAGGTTTCAGCTCAGGTGTCACTTCCTTAGAGAGGCCATCCCACACCCCACACATAAAGAGCCCAAGAAGCCTAATCGCACAATATGCAACCACTCTCTCCCCCATTACTCTGGTTTATTTTATTCACAGGCTATTAGCATAGTCAGTTAAAAGCTCACTTGTGTAGAGTGTGTTTCTGCCTGGAGCTGTAACTCCCAGGAGAGTGAGGACTTACATCCACAGTACTTGGAACACTGCCTGGTACATAGTATAAACGGGATAAACATTTATTTAACAAATAAGTTAATCTGTCCCTGAGGCTTCCATGGTTTCCAAACCGCTCCCCACCACAGGTGACCCTCTTCTGGATAAATACCGATTAAAAATTTAGTGTTTCAACAGGACATACTTTATAGAGAAGGGGAATCAGCCCTTGTCTTAGGGGTTTTGCAAAAGGGTTTCTGACAGGAAAGGTACTAGGCTGGTCCTCAGGTGGCGCTAGTGGTAAAGGACCCACCTGCCAATGCAGGAGACACAGGAGATGTGGGTTCAATCCCTGCATCAGGAAGATCCCCTGGAACAGGAAATGGCAACCCACTCCAGTATTCTTGCCTGCAAAATTCCATGGACAGAGGAGCCTGGTGGGCTAAGTCTGGGGAGTCGCAAAGAGTCAGACACAACTGAGTGACTAAGTGCGCGCGCGCCCGTGCGCGCGCGCACACACACGTACTCTTAGGTGCCCCCCTTAAACATTTTGAGACAAGCTATTTCCCCTCCTGGGCCATGGTTGCCTCATCTATAAGAGGAAAGTTTTTCACCAGATGATTCTGAAAGTTTCATCCATTCTAAATCCTCTTTTTTTGCATAAGTGTTTCCTAAAGCTGCATATCCCCTGGGCAGAACTCCCTACCTGACAGTCTTTGTCTTTGTCTCACTGCAGAGGTTTACAGCACAAATGCCAACACCTGGGAGGCAGGAGATGAGAGAATCATCTTTATTTCCTAATCCAAGTCAGACCTCAAAAGACCCATGACTTGAAAAGACACTTCAGAACCTCTTAAACAGATATTTGAAATCTGAGCCTTTGGGAGCCCACCATGCCTCACTAACACTCATTCTGATCAGGGGCCTTGTTTTAGAGCTGGTTGGAATAAAATACTGTGCCCTGTTATCCTACTTTATTGGACTCTCACCTTCCAGGGTTATCAATTGCTTCCTGAGTCTACACCACATACTGACTCCCAGGACAGGTAGACAACCAGCCTTTTCAAAACCAGACATAGAACACAGTTGTCTGACCATGTTCTCTTCTTATCCAATCAGCCAACCCTGGATCGCACTTCCTGAAAAACTCAGTTTCTGTGAACTCACCTTCACCCTGTTGATCGAATCAGCATTCTCCTGCCAAGAAAAAGCTGCCTTTCCAACATGAGACAGGTCAAAGCAGGTCTGAGCCCCACAGCTCTCAAAAATGAATGCTCCTGTAAAGGATACTCAAATGGCATTCTTTCATTTTTTGCCAAATATTTATTAAGTCCTTATTAAGTGACAGGTATTATGCTCGGGAGATGGTAAATAATACGGAAACAGCTTCACCCACCATTACAGGGCGGTTCGGGTAAAGAAAAGGGCATTCAACAAATACCTACACAAATAATGATGAGTGAGATAAATAATGTGAAAGGAAGGCATAAGAAGCCGTAAGAACAAATAAATGGAAGCATCTCAATCTGGAATGTTGGACAACAGATGGGCATTTCAAATGGACTGCCCAGAGTAAGTTTAGCTGAAACCTGACCATGCAAAGCTGAATATGGATAATCAAAGCAGCAGGACATGGTAGGCACTCCACCAGAGCTTTGTCCTAGTTGATCCCAAGAGGAGTTCCTCACCTGAAAGGCTTCCCTAAAATGCCTTTTCCTCACACAGGCATTCCCTGATCAACCTAACAAATTCAACTTTGCAGGCATCTCTCCCCACTCCTCACTTCTCTTCATCACAGCACTGCTGAGGTACTTCTATTTCAGGATGGGATGGACTTCATTTACTCTTTTTGATAAATTTTAAACAGATGATATATGTGTTTTCATTCTTGTTTTTAAAAAGTCATAATTCAGAAAAAAAAAAAAAAAAAAAAAACCCCCACCTAATATTGGTTTGAATTCGATGTTACTGCATTCCTTAGACTTTGAGCAGTTAAAAGACAGGGAAGGTATCTTTCATCCTAGTATTCCCAGGAAGAGTACAGTGCCTAGGAGACAGCAGGACATTTCTAATGGCTTGCTAAACAAACTCCAGAAAGGAAATCTTCAAACAGAGGAAGCTAAGTTCATTTCTTCTATAAGTCAAAAAACAGACCCCACTGATGGATGGCAGACAATCAAGGAGACATGAATTCAAATAAATATCACTATATACACCCAAAAGAACTGAAAGCACAAAGTCAGACACTTGTACACCAACGTTCATGGCAGCATTATTCATAATAGCCAAAAGCTGAAAACAAACCAAATGTTGACTGACAGATAAAATAAAATGTGGTATACGGTAACAATGGAATATTATTCAGTTTTAAAAAGGGAATAGAATTCTTTTTTCATTGATTTACAATGTAGTATTAATTCCTGCTGTACAACAAAGTGATTCAGCTGTACATATAAATACATTTTTTTAAAATACTCTTTTCCATTATGGTTTATCCCAGAATACTGAATATAGTTCCCTGTGCTATACAGTAGGCCTTTGTTGTTTATCCAGGATTGAAATTCTGATACATGGTACAACATGAATGAATCTTGAACACGTTATGCTGTGAAATAAGCCAGTCATAAAAGGACAAATATTGTAAGATTCCTTCTATGAGGCACTTCAGTTCAGTTCAGTTCAGTTCAGTCGCTCAGTCGTGTCCGACTCTTTGCGACCCCATGAATCGCAGCACACCAGGCCTCCTTGTCCATCACCATCTCCCGGAGTTCACTCAGACTCACGTCCATCGAGTCCGTGATGCCATCCAGCCATCTCATCCTCTGTCATCCCCTTCTCCTCCTGCCCCCAGTCACTCCCAGCATCAGAGTCTTTTCCAATGAGTGAACTCTTCACATGAGGTGCCCAAAGTACTGGAGTTTCAGCTTTAGCATCATTCCTTCCAAAGAAACCTCAGGGTTGATCTCCTTCAGAATGGACTGTTGGATCTCCTTGCAGTCCAAGGGACTCTCAAGAGTCTTCTCCAACACCACAGTTCAAAAGCATCAATTCTTCGGTGCTCAGCCTTCTTCACAGTCCAACTCTCACATCCATACATGACCACAGGAAAAACCATAGCCTTCCAGCATCAGAGTCTTTTCCAATGAGTGAACTCTTCACATGAGGTGCCCAAAGTACTGGAGTTTCAGCTTTAGCATCATTCCTTCCAAAGAAACCTCAGGGTTGATCTCCTTCAGAATGGACTGTTGGATCTCCTTGCAGTCCAAGGGACTCTCAAGAGTCTTCTCCAACACCACAGTTCAAAAGCATCAATTCTTCGGTGCTCAGCCTTCTTCACAGTCCAACTCTCACATCCATACATGACTACTGGAAAAAACCATAGCCTTGACTAGACGGACCTTAGTCAGCAAAGTAATATCTCTGCTTTTGAATATACTATCTAGGTTGGTCATAACTTTTCTTCCAAGGAGGAAGCGTCTTTTAATTTCATGGCTGCAGTCACCATCTGCAGTGATTTTGGAGCCCCCCCAAATAATGTCTGACACTGTTTCCCCATCTATTCCCCATGAAGTGATGGGACCAGATGCCATGATCTTCGTTTTCTGAATGTTGAGCTTTAAGCCAACTTTTTCACTCTCCTCTTTCACTTTCATCAAGAGGCTTTTGAGTTCCTCTTCACTTTCTGCTGTAAGGGTGGTGTCATCTGCATACCTGAGGTTATTGATACGTCTCCCGGCAATCACGATTCCAGCTTGTGCTTCTTCCAGCCCAGCGTTTCTCATGATGTACTCTGCATAGAAGTTAAATAAGCAGGGTGACAATATACAGCCTTGATGTACTCGTTTTCCTATTTGGAACCAGTCCGTTGTTCCATGTCCAGTTCGAACTGTTGCTTCCTGACCTGTATACAGATTTCTCAAGAGGCAGGTCAGGTGGCCTGGTATTCCCATCTCTTTCAGAATTGTCCACAGTTTATTGTGATCCACACAGTCAAAGGCTTTGGCATAGTCAATAAAGCAGAAATAGATGTTTTTCTGGAACTCTCTTGCTTTTTCGATGATCCAGCGGATGTTGGCAATTTGATCTCTGGTTCCTCTGCCTTAGAACAGACTAATTGATGTAGACACAAAGTAGAATCAAGGTTTACCAGGGGCTACGAGACGGGAGTGCCAGGGATGGGGGAGCCTGGTGGGTTGCCGTCTATGGGGTCACACAGAGTCGGACACAAATGAAGCGACCTAGCAGCAGCAGCAGCAGCAGCAGCAGCAGCAGCAGGAGAGGGGAAATAGGAAATTATTGTTTAATGGTACAGAGTTTCTGTTTGGGATGGCAAACAAGCCCTTTAAGTGCATAGTGGTGATGAGGGTTGTACAACATTGGGAATGTATATAACTTTAATGAATTATCCATTTAAAAATAGTTTAAATGGTAAATTTTATGTTACATATATTTTATCTCACTTTCCTACTGAAAAAGATGTATCACTTGTATATTCCTCTAGCCAAGGACTCTAAGATAATCCAAGAAGATTTATCCCATGAGAGCAAACCCTTTGAAAATATCACTGTAATTTGGTACAATGCTATATATGGCAATGCCAATTCTTAAGAATGGGCCAAAGTAAAGCAAAGGAAATTTAACTAAATTTTCAATTAGGCCAGGCAAAGAGACAGTCCATCTGAAGAAACCAGAGCAACATTTACTAAAAGGCTCTTTATGTGCCAGACATTGTACTACTAGGTGGTTCTATGAACATTACTTCATTTGATCTTTACAATACTCTACGAGGTAGGCTCAATGGACATGAGTTTAGTGAAGGACAGGAAAGCCTGGCATGCTGCACTCCATGGGCTCACAAAGAGTCAGACATGACTTAGCAACTGATGACAACAACTAGGTAGGCATTAATATCCCTACAAGAAATTGATTAAACAAGTAAAATGAGATAAACCATACTGAAAAAGGATATTTTAAAAAATACTGTATACACATATCTGAATCACTTTACAGCAGAAATTAACACAGGATTGTAAATAACTATAATTTTTTAAAAAGTAAAATTATAGTTAGGATGAAGAAAAAATAATTAAGACGCTACGCTAGCATGAAAAGGATGAACAAACAGAGCTACAAAATCACTACTAGCAGTATACAAGGCAAAACTGCTAATTTGTACTTAACCAGGTTACTGGGTTAACTGCCTCAAAAAAAAAGTCAACAACCTCCAGAGTATTATAACGGGATCCAGAGACCCAAAAGTGAAAGGAAAAGAAAATGAACAGGTGCAAACCCCAAGATGACCCAGATGTTGGAATTACTGGACAAAGAACAAAACAGCTATTATAACTATCAGCTATGACGTAAAGGTGAATGCTCTTGAAATGAATAAAAAGCTAGGCATTCCTTCTCAGCAGAGAAACAGGAGCTATTTTTTTAAAAGGAAACTTTAGAATTGCAAAATACAGTATCTGAAATTCACTGGGTAGGCTCAAGAGCAGAATGAAAATGACAGAGAAAACAGGAAGCTTGAAGACATACCACTAGAATACTAGATTGTATTACTATTATATATCTAAAACCAGAGGAAAAAAATTTTTTTAATGAACAAAGTCTAAGGAACCTCTTCAATAATAAAAAGTCTAACACTAAAGCATCGGGATCCCAAAATGAGAGGATAAATTGGTGTTGAGAAAATATTTGGAATAACAGCTGGACACTCCACAAAATATGGTTAAAGACATAAATTTACAGACACAAGAATCTCAACAAACCCCAAACAGGATAATCTCTAAGAAAACAATGTCCAAAAGCATTATAATCAAACTGCTAAAGATAAAAGATTTTTGAAATACCTTGAAAGAAGTCAGTAAAACAAATGCCACGATACATATGAGAGATTAGTGGCTCAAATGTCTATTATTAGAACCGCATGAACAGAAAAGAGTGAGACAATATTTTAAAGTCATGAGAGCAAAGAAGTGTCAACCCAGGACTTTGTATTCAGTGAAAACATCCTTCAAGAATAAAGGTAAAATAAACACATTGCAGATGAACAAAAGGTAAGAGAATTCATCACCGTAAGACTTCCTCTAAAAGAAATGCTAAAGGAAGTTTTTCCAGCTGAAGGGAAATATGGAACTTTAGGAATAAAGGAAGAACAACAAAAATAGTTTGGGTAAATACAATAGATTATTTTCTCCTTTAAATTATAAAAAAATATGCATGAGCATTACAAGCAAAATTTTAGGGTTTCTTTCCCATTTATGAAGATGTACTTACTATATATAACAACTATAATATAGGGAGTCAGGTAAAGTAACCTACAGGGTAATAAGGCTTCTATAGTAAGTCTTAAAATGTTAACTCTGTAGTAGACTGTGAGGAGTTAGGTGTGTATATTCTAATTCTTAGAGCAACTTTAATTTCATACTTAAAAATTAAACTTTAATTTTATACTTAAAGATACTTAAATTATCTTTCAGTAATGAAGCAACATATATTTGAAGACTAAAAAATTAACACCGAAGACATAGCCAAAAGCTAACAAAATTAAAATGAAACATATATACTATGTATGCAGCATAAAATATATACATATATTTTTAAATAACTATATTAAGTATATATAGTATAAATATACACACATACACACATTTACTCAAAAGTGAAGTTAAGAGACATGGAAGACTGAGTGACAAAGTCTAACCAACATCTAACTGGAGTCCCAGAGGAAAGAATGGAAAAAAAGGCAATATTTAAAAAGATCTTGGTTAAGAATAATCCAGATATGATTTAAAAACACTTGTCCTCAGATTCAGGAAACTCAGTGAAACTGAAGCAGAAAAACTGAAAGAAACCAACGGAGAAGGCATTGGCAACCCACTCCAGCACTCTTGCCTGGAAAATCCCATGGATGGAGGAGCCTGGTAGGCTGCAGTCCATGGGGTCGCTAAGAGTCAGACACGACTAAGCGACTTCACTTTCACTTTTCACTTTCATGCATTGGAGAAGGAAGTGGCAACCCACTCCAGTGTTCTTGCCCGGAGAATCCCAGGGATGGGTGAGCCTGGTGGGCTGCCATCTATGGGGTCGCACAGAGTCGGACACGACTGAAGCGACTTAGCAGCAGCAGCAGCAGCAACACCTAAGCATATCACAGTGAAACTGTAGAATAGCAAAGACAGGAGATTGTTTTAAAAGTGTGCTGAACTCAATGACCTCAGAGGACAGCCATAGAAGTTCCTGATGGCTGATGTTTTAACAGCAATGACAAAAATGAGAAGACAGTGAATTAAACCCTACAGTGTACTGGGAGGAAATAACTGCCAACTGGAAATTTTTACTTAGTTCAATTATCTTTCAGTGTAAGTGTTAGTTGCTCAGTCGTGCCCGACGCTTTGCGACCCCATGGACTGCAGCCACCAGGCTCCTCTGTCCATGAGATTTTCCAGGCAAGGATACTGGAGTGGGTTGCCATTTCCATCTTTCAGTAATGAAGCAAAATATATTTGAACACAATTAATTTTAAAAATATTTACCAAAAGATCTCCTTTAAGCAGAAAAGACATTTTTCTTTAATTTGAAAAAAGAAGAAAAAGGAAAAGCAGTCTTCGTAATTCTGAATCCTTAATGATATTGGCTTTCAGTTGAAAAGACAGTCTCAAAATAGCTTCTCATCCTCCTTTTTCAAGGATACTTACTCAGCAATTTGTTTCCTGAAACTGTTCACAATTTTGAAAGTATTAAACCACAAACAAATAGATGATCATTATTTCTGAGGTTTCCACCAAGAGGAATTGTTTTTTCCCATCTCACTGCTATTCCTCTGTCCAAGATGTAGGAGATACATTAATGACACAAGTATAAAAATGAAAGATACTCTTTAGAAAGTATATATTTTAAATACCATCCTTTTAAGGTATTTTAAGTTATCTAGAGTGAAAAAACAACAACAAAAGCTAGCCTTAATCCCTTCTAGGATTTGATATCTATAGTTTTTAAGACACTGTCTTAAATGAAACATCCAAGTAATAATCACAAGTAGGTAAATTTCTACACATACATATACTCTGTTTCTCACCGTCAAATTTACCATTTATCTCTACAAGAAAACCCTGAGAGCTAGATGGATGCTTTGCCTCTAAACATTACACATTAAAAAACAAACAAACCCAAGAGGACAGCAGCATCAGCACAGATTTTGAATCTCTCCAAGTCGATGCGTAGAACCAGACACAGCAATTAGATAACCACTGGATAAAACACCAAAATCCTAAGCACAACATGCACAGCCAATCTATGTGACAAGGTACCTTTACCAAAACAGAATACAAACAGGCAAAGGAAAACTGCCAACAGCCACACAACCTGCATGGTTGTTACGGCTGGATAGGAGAAAACAGAAGAAAGCAACAAGTCATCAGAGTTGTGACGAGGAAACTCCCAAAGCAGCCAGTGGGCATCACTGGAAAGCAGAGAATTATGAAAACGGGAATGGATTCTGCCCACTGTGGTGGTAAGTGCGTGTTAGGGACCTGTGGCGAGAAAGTACGAAGGCCACTGAACAGTCTTGCCCCGAGAATTCTTGACACTGACTTGCTAGGGTTCCCTTCCAGAACACAGTCCCTCACCAAGGAGAAAGCTGAGAGAATAAAACCAAACTCTAGGAAACAAGGGACAAGAGAGAAAAGGAAGAGGAGGAGTGGAAGGGAAGAGATGCAGGAAATTCTGAGGAAACAGGAGGACATATTTTTGAGGTCAATGTGAGCACAACTGAAGATAAGAGTTCTCCAAGTCACAGAATCTACCCTGGACCACGCTTCCTTCTAAAGGGTACGTGATGCTCAAAACGCCATGTCAAAATGAGGTCAAGGGCATTAAGAAAATGACTCATGAGAGAATAAAATAAAACAGGATCAGCAAACTCAGGTGAGTAGATAAATCAAGAAATAACTAAATCAAAAGAAAAGCCCACTTCAGAAATGAACACAAAAATACCTAAGAGACAAGATGTAAAGGAAGAAAAAACTTTAATTTAAAAAAAAAGAAATTATTCAAAAGAAGTGATAAACTCTGAAAATGAATTCTACAAACAGATATATTATGAGTTCCTAAAGAAGAAAACAAAGAATGTTTAAGAATGTTTAAATCCATAGTTTCATGACATTTAAAGAAAAAAATCTGGTGATTATACAAATCTACATCTGTGATAAAATGATATAGAACTAAATACACACATACCAATGAGTACATGTAAAACTAGTAAAACCAGATGAAGGTAAGTGGGTTGTGTCAATTGTCAACTTCCTGCTTGTGAAACTGTTCTATGGTTATGTAAGATGCTAGCACTGGAGGAATCCAGGGGAAGGGTGTATGGGATATCTGTATTATTTCTTTACAACCGCATGTAAATTTACAATATTCTTTAAGTGTTTAAATTAAAAAAAAAGAAATCGAATCAGTTATTTCTAGAGAATAGTAGGGGATCACTTCTTTATTTCAAAACCTAGTAAAGAATCAAGCATCTACTCTATCTTGTATGAACAGTATCAATGGTTAAGAAAATAGCAGATGAGGGAACCACCTCTTTATAAAGTCTCAATTAATTAAAAAAAAAACTATTATATTCTCAACATCTTTCAGTGAACTAACCCCAATGAACTCGTGGATCTAGACACTAACATTAACAGCATTAACAGCAGGTAGAGTTGACTCATTGGAAAAGACTCTGATGCTTGGAGGGATTGGGGGCAGGAGGAGAAGGGGACAACCGAGGATGAGATGGCTGGATGGCATTACGGACTCGATGGTCGTGAGTCTGAGTGAACTCCGAGAGATGGTGATGAACAGGGAGGCCTGGCATGCTGCAATGGGGTTGCAAAGAGTCAGACACGACTGAGCAACTGAACTGAACTGAACATTATAAAAAGAGAGAGGAAGATATTATGTGCCTTGTGGTGTAAGAACGTGTCACTATCTGAGGTCTTGCAATGGGGTCCAAACGTGAGTCTGATCAGGTCTATGGATCCAGACACCACTGGCAAGGAATGCACAGGACAGACAGAAGAGCTTAGGTGCAACATGAGAGGGCAATCCAGGAAAAAACCCTGGATTCTTTCACAGATAAATTGTTGGGGGGTGGGGTTGGGAGGGAGCAGCAGACAGGGCCAGGGGCTGGGGAGAAGCAGGATAATGGAAGGGAAATCCATAGATTATAACAGTCTTAAGTAAGTCAAAAAAAAAATCTTAAAAGACACAAATTTGCTTTAAATGGGAAGGACTAAACATTGGCAGTCTTGGGGATACATGCCTGCTGATAATACTCTAAAGAAATGCAGAGAAGTATCTAAAAAGTATCTTAAAGTATCAAGAAGTATCTTAAAAAAAGATACTTAATTATCTTAAAGTATCAAGAAGTATCTTAAAAAGCAAGATAGGGACTTCCTTGATGGTGCAGTGGTCAATACTCCTCGCTTCCAATGCAGGGGGCACAAGTTCGATCCCTGGTCATGGAACTAAGATCCCACCTGCTTCATGGTGCAGCCAAACAACAACAAACAACAACAACAAAAAAAAACTATTTATAAAAAAAACAAGATAGTGGCTACTTCAGGCACAGAGCAGGTGGTGATCAGGATGTGGCACATGGTTGGGGTTGCTAGGGCAGGTGGCAAAATTCTAATTCCTGACTTAAGACAAGGTTACAATGATGTTCGTTTTAGAGTGACACAGTAAAATGACACACTTGATCTGTGTGATCCATATTTGATTTTTCTTTTACAATGAAAAGGCTTTTTCTGAAAATGAAAAGTTATAGCCCTAGTGTTTCTTATCATGAGAGCGCATTTATGACATTTAAAACAATTAATTTAATTACATTATTTTAAAGAATTATATGAAACATAAAATGATGGCAAATATCTAAAACAACTGCATGAAAGTAAATAATCTTATAAAATAATTACATTTAAAATAAACATAAGAGTAAACCACATTAATAAATTCCAGCCAGCGAATTCCTCCCCCAGTGAAACCTGGGGAAGGTTCTGAGGCCTATTTTTTAGGTTAAAAAGGAAATTAACAAGTACTACTGGGTTTTAGGGGCTTCCCTGGTGGCTCTGCCTGTAATGTGGGAGACCTGAGTTTGATTCCTGGCTTGGAAAGATCCCCTGAAGAAGGGAACTAAGAATCCACTCCAGAATTCTGGCCTAGAGAATTCCATGGACTGTATTGTCCATGGGGTGGAAAAGAGTTGGACACGACTGAGCAACTTTCACTTTCATTGAGTTTTAATAACAAGAAAACACTCAGATGAGACTTTCTTCTCAATTTAATCAGGCCTTACAAGAGCCCTGAGCCTGAGACTATATGATCTTATGTTTGGCCATGTACCACCTTGACTCATCTGCTTCACTTAGTCACCTAGTGGCCCATCTCCTCTCCTACACTCTTGGAAACAGCAGGTTAAAAATAGGTCTAGTGCATGAGGGTATGCTGAGACCTAAGAGGAGGCTGAAAAAACAAAAACTTAGCTCCCTCAAATCACTGACAGGTTCATTTCACTCATTCCATCCCTTTCTAATCATGCTTAAAAGGTTTGCTTTTCCATTAAGAGCACTTAAGTGAGTGCCCAACACCACGGCCGGGTTACAGCTGCTTCTGCTCGTCCTGGTTACCAGCACACACACTTCACTGTGGATTTAACAGGGCACCGGCAGAGCCTAGTAACGATCAGCCTCTATGCCTAAAGCGCTCAGAGCTGCTCAACTGACAAGAGGCCTTGTATCTGAAAGTGCGAAATACAAAACTAAGTGCCCTCCCCCATCGGAACTCCCTATCACAAGACAAGACCTCACAGCCTGAGCTGTTGGCTCATCAACACTAAGCCAATCTGACCTCAAACCCCTTTAAAGAGGGGGTGGGGGGGAGGGTATATCAGATGACATAACAGACTTGTAATGTAAACTTGTGAGGAAAACTTTGAGATTCAGACGGAACTTGGCCGTGGTTTTTAAAACATTGGGACTTTCCTGGCGGTTCCCTGGTTAAGACTCGGCACTCTCAATGCAGGGGGCGTGGGTTAGATCCCTGGTCTGGGAACTAAGATCCCAAATACTGCAAGGCAGCAGGACAAAAAATAAAATAAAACATAGAGTAATATGAAATACACACACAAAGGAGGCCTGATTCTCCTATAAAATGGCTTGAGAGCAAGTCTGGTTTTACATCATCTTTCCCCCTCACTCCCCCAGTTTTTCTACATGAGTCAAGACAGGATGGTTAGCTCACAAGAGAGAACGGTGACGCCAACACATAAAGATGAGATTCAGGCAGGAGTTGAAAGGGAACCTGTATAAGAAAGGAAGATTAGTGCTGAAGCCCTGTCTTCCAAGTCAGGGTCTTATTCGGTCTCCCTGGGGTCAGTTGACCCCGTTTCCTTTCCTCTCTCACCACCTTCTGCTTCTTCTGTAACCTCAGCCCTGTTTTGTGAACCCTCCGCTTTCCAGCTTACCTCCCCTCCCCTCCTTCCCTTATATATTTGCTGCCTTCTCATGAGGCAGATGAGTAAATATATATTCAAATATACACAGATGGTAAAGAATCCGCCTGCAAAGCAGGAGACCTGGGTTCAACCCCTGGCTTGGGTAGATCTCCTGGAAGAGGGCATGGCAACCCCCTCGAGTATTCTTGCCTGGAGAATCCCATGGACAGAGGAGCCTGATGGGCTACAGTCCATAGGGTCGCAAACAGTCAGACACGACTGAGTGACTAACACTTTCACTTTTCACTTTCACTTCAAATATACACAAACCTACTAAAATGTCTGCAACAGAAACCCTGAGCTCCCCTCACCACACAAGTGCTTCTAGAGGCCTCATCCACAGCTTCCACGACTCCTCTGGGTCCCCTCTAAGAGACGGTTCACCCCAGATGGTAAGAACCAGGTTCTGGCCTCAATTTCCTGTGATCATCCAGAGCAAAGAGCCCCTTTCATAAATGCTACTCTGATCATGTGAATTCACGAATCCTTTAAAAGGATGCTGTCTCTCTCCATACCAACACCTGATGAGACCAAGACTTTAAGAATAGAAGTAAATTGGGGAAAAAAAAATACACATTTAACCCTCCATTCTAGAAATGACTATAAGTAAAAGAAACCCAGAAGTGTTTAAAGCCCAGGTAAGCTTCACTTATACTCAGGTACACAAGACAGTAGCTCAAGTCAGATTCAACACTTTAGACACTATCCCAGGTTTGTGTTATTTTCTTCAAGACACGGTGTCCTGGTCCATAGGCCTGTCCTGGGGGAAAATCTATAGCAGGAAAATGGTGAGTTACCTGGGGGGAGGGGAAGGACTTGTAGTTTGGATTTTTCACCCAAGCCATTTCTAATGAGCAGTAGAGAAATATGAGCCTGTTAAAACATTACTTACTGCCTGCTGGATGTCAGACTTCACCTGCTCACTCAACATGCCTTCAAAAACGAAGGAGTCACCAAACTTCTCAGCCTGAAGGAAAGAAAGGAAATAAAAATCCAGAGAAGTTTGCAGTAACACATTTCATAAGTGCCATTTTCTGTGTACGCTACTTGAGTGGTTCTTCTTGTCCAAATGAACTTAATTTTGTCATATGACCTCCCAAAGGATTCAGAAATTACATTAAAGCATCTGGCTTCCTATTAAAACAGGTTAGTGTCACTTACAGAGCCCATTTTCATTTTAGGCTCATGTAGCTGATAAGGATGCAGACTGGAAGAGATTAGCTTTTGAGCTTGTGATTGTTTCTGTTGATGGAAACACATCTCCCCAAGTATTACAAATGACTTTGGAAAATAACAGGATTCTTTACATATCAGATCACATATCAAGCTTTTCCTTTGTTCTACTCCTGGAATCTAGCTAAAAGAAGCAAATGGCACTGTTTGCTGATATTCTGACACATTCTAGCTCCACTAAGGTGTCCACTGTGCTGATAAATAAGTGGCCAACTTGAAGACCAGGCGGAAATCTGTATTTTAATCATTTTTATTTAACGTTACTGTCTCAAGTCTGTATCTACTTGGTTTTCCTTGCTGCATGTGGTCCCAGTCAGCAAATGTGCAAAGTAGCCTCTTGGTTTCCACGGTTCTACTCTTCCGGTTTTCTTCTTCCTTTTGGATTCTTCCTACTTATCTCCTAAAATATGTGGGCTCTCCTTCTAGTCCCTAAAACACTGTTGCTCCCTGGTGTTCTACCCTGCTTCTCTGCTCCTTTTACTCTATTCCAGCAGCTCTTGGGCTCTGTGCAGTTGAGATCAGCTGGCAAACTTGTTGCCACTACACATTACTGCTCCCCAAGCCCAGAGCTTCTGATTCTGGAAGTCTGGAGTGAGGCAAAGGAACCTGCACGTATGAACAGCTAAGCTGGTGACTCTAATATAGGCACTTGAGAGACACAGACCTGCTGCTGGACAAACTCCGGTGATCTCATCATTTTAACCATTGCCAGCACTTCAAATGATGCTCAGATCTCTACCTGCATACATATCCTCTCCTCACTAGATGAGCATAACTGCCTACTACATCCCTGGATTTCAGGCCTTATGAGCACCTCAAATTCTTTTTCCTGATTCAAGCTCATCAACTTTTATGCATCCCAGCTCTTCTTCCTGTATTCCCTTGTGGCATCACCATGTTTAAAAACTCGGACCAGTCCCTCATTCAACAACATTGATCAAAGACCTACCAGATGCCCGCCTTTGGGCTACATGACAGAGATACAAGGTCAGTATTACATAGGCATGGACTCTGATCTTAGAGCACTTATATATGGAGCACTTAGAACAAATTCAAGTTGAAAAAAGAATGGAAGAAAATAAGTACAACTTTATTTGACACTGTAAAGGGGAGAGTATTGAGAAAAGTCTCCTTTTGAGAGAGTGGGCAGAGGAAGCCTCTCTGAGAAGGATATTTAAGATGAGATGACTCGAGAATGAGAAGGAGCCGGCCATGCAAAAGGGAGACAGGCAGGAAATTCTAAGCAGGGGAGAGTGTGGGCTGTGCCCCAAAGATGGCAAAGAGTGTCCAGTTTGCAAAGAACAGAAACAAGAACAGCAGGATCAGAATATGATGAGTAATGGAAGTGTGATGTAAAATGAAGCTGGATAAATGGAAAAAGACAAAAACAAAAAAAAAACTGTAAAGTGCCATAAAAATATGAAGTATCTTATCCAAAGCGAGGGCTTTAACCCTTTTTGTTCCCTAGGCCCTTTTGGCAGTCCGGTGAAGTGTATAAAACAAAATCAACACAATTACAAAGAAAGCGAGTTATATCAAAATATTCGTAAAACAAATGTGTGCTATCGTAACACATACAGGTGTGTGTCTATATGTATATGTCTGCCTTTTCTTATTTTGTAATATATTAAATAAGATCTAGTGGCAGGTCTCATAATTATCATTTCTAAGGTGGGGATGAATACAAGTAATTTTAAAGTTAAGATCTCTGTGAAAAGAATAATGTGACACAAAGTGTCTGTGATTTCTGCTGAGGACAAAGTCACAGGCATTGCTGGCATTTCTGTACCACACTGTCTACTTCCTAATTAAAGGACATGCTCAATTTCAGTTAGAGGGTAACAGAAATCCAGATGTAGTATCCCATCATCCATGCTCCCAGATATGCCCATATTCCCAGAATTTCCCAGAAATTCTACTCATTCTGTCTAATCTCGATGGAGAACCCTAGTCCATGGGAAACTTCCTGCCTTAGAAGCCATCTTCTAACTTCAGCAGACTATTGAGGAACTTGATCTGAGAGTATTCTCATGAAACAAAAAGAACAGAAACTTCTCACTAGGAATGGAAACAAAGAGGCAACCATTCTGTATATTTTCAGAAATGTCAAAGAAATGCAAAACCAAATTTGGAAGTTGTCTTGCTTTCAGCAGTCACTCTAATTTTTTTTTTTTTTTTAACAAAAAAGATGTTCTACCCTGAAACAAAAACAAGGCAGGGACTGAAGGCACAAACTGAAGGCAAGGGAAGAATCTTTTGATATGAAAAATGGGAAACCTATATATATATGACAAGGATATTTGAGCCACTCAGAAGCTTCCACCATCTAGAAAGCCTCCCTCTTCCTAGTACCACTGAGTACAAACATCCACTTTCAGAACACTGCTCTGTGACTCAGCAACCACAGCAAACACTGGAGTTGCCGAAGGAAACCTTGTGTGCCTTCAGGCACTGGAATAAAACCACAAAAATGAAAAGCTGCACTTCTTCATCTATCGCTTATGAATTATGCCATGCTTCCGAAACACATGAACTGTATAACTGTTTGAGAGGGAAGAGTGGCCTTACTTTACATGCTGTTATCTCAAAAAGCCTGAGCAGACAGTGGCACTCTTTGGCATACTACAGCACTGACACACCAGAGCATCAAGGTTAAAAGACAGGTGCTGGGGTCACACTGGCAAGACCCGAACCGCAGCTTCACCACTAACCAGCCACAGGACTCAGGGCAAGATGCTTTGATAATCCCCCGTTTACCAGCTGAAAAGTAACCTGCCTCGCTGGGTTTCTATGAAAACAACAATTATAAACAGTGCTGCCATGAACACTGGGGTACATGTGTCTCTTTCAACTCTGGTTTCCTCAGTGTGTATGCCCAGCAGTGTCCATCAGCAGATGAATGGATAAGAAAGCTGTGGTACATATACACAATGGAGTATTACTCAGCCATTAAAAAGAATACATTTGAATCCGTTCTAATGAGGTGGATGAAACTGGAACTCGAGGGAGGTTCAGGATGGGGAACACGTGTATACCTGTGGCAGATACATGCTGATGTATGGCAAAACCAGTACAATATTGTAAAGCAATTACCTCTAATTAAAATAAATAAATTTATATTAAAAAAGAAAACAACAATTAGATGAAACATATATAAGTGCTTGGCACAGCACTGGGAACACAGTGAAAAGTGGTCAAGTGATGAAGTCATTCCTCCCCATCCCAATCCCATTACCTCTGTCAAATAGCCAGTTGAGTTCACAAACTTCTCAAATTCAGCATTACTGACTTCATAGGCATCCATGTAAAAGGCATCAATAGCAACTCTCCTCGCAGGTGCTTCCCCATCCTGCTTTATCTGAGGATCATCTGTGCCCATTGTAAACACGCCGGCAGGGATGGGGACCATCTGCAGCGAAAGGGGAAACACGGGAGCCAGAGTGAAGCCGGGTCAAGTGTAAAGTGCCAGCATGCAGTGAGCACCGGACGTGGAGCGAACCCCCGCCACAAAGGCCAATGAGAGATGAGTAAGGTGACTCCACACTCCAGCGAACAGCTAGTCACAAAAGGAAGAGAAGAGTCTTTAGGACAGTAATATATCTAGAAAAAAACTCTTCATAATATATATCTGCACACACACACAGACACACAAATAAATAAATGAAAAATAAAAAGGGCTTCCCTGGTGATCCAGTGGCTAACACTCTGGGCTCCCAATTCAGGGAGGGGCAGGATTCAATACCTGGTCAGGGAACTAGATCCCACATACTGCAACTAGGAAGTGGTGCAGACAAATAAATAAATAAAAATTAAAAAAAAAAAAAATCTGCACACACCATGGAAGCAGGTTTAGAGCAAGAGTCACCAAGCTCCTAATGACTGGAGGTCAGAGGCAGGGAGAATATTCTACTTCTTTATACATCTGAAGGAAATGACAACCCACTCCAGTACTCTTGCCTGGAAAATCCCAAGGACAGAGGAGCCTGGAAAGTACAATCCATGGGGTTGCAAAGAGTCGGACACCACTTCACTTCACTTCACTTTATACATCGGCGTATTTTCCTTCTTTACTGTGTTCTTATTCCTTTTAAACTATTTTAAACAGCAAATATAAAAATGCCACATATAATTCTTTTAAAACCTACTCAGTCAATGGAGGTTGCCAATGATAATGGAAAAGACCTAAATCACTCAAATGGAAAATCTAAAACATTTACTAAAGGACTATGCCTTGTCCTTTTTTAACACCTTATCAAAACTCTAACTGCAGTTACTTTGTTTCTATCTATAAGACAGCATATTAAAAAGCAGAGACATCACTTTGATGACAAAGATCCATATAGTCAAAGCTATGGTTTTTCCAGTAGTCATGTATGGATATGAGAGTTGGACCGTAAAGAAGGCTGAGCACCAAAGAAATGATGCTTTTGAACTGGGGTGCTGGAGAATACTCTTGAGAGTCCCTTGGACTGCAAGGAGATCAAATCAGTCCATCCTAAAGGATATCAGTCCTGAATATTCATTGGAAGAACTGATGCTGAAGCTGAAACTCTAATACTTTGGCCACCTGATGTGAAGAGTTGATTCACTGGAAAAGAACCTGATGCTGGGAAAGATTGAAGGCAGGAGGAGAAGGGGGGAACAGAGGATGAGATGGCTGGATGGCATCACTGACTCAATGGACATGAGTTTGAGCAAGATCTGGGAGCTGGTGATGGACAGAGAAGCCTGGCATGCTGCAGTCCATGGGGTCGCAAAGAGTCAGACACGACTTAGTGACTGAACAACAACTGTTTTATATAAATTCTAAACACTGAGAGGGCAGCAACTGAGGCTACCTTGTTCACATGTTGTCCTAGCACTAAACATAAGATCTGAGGATCACACCTAAAATTTTCAGTTAATAAACACAGGTCCAAGGTCAGCATCATTGGGGAAATGCAGACAAAATCTACAATGAGATTCCACTTCACATCCACCAGCATAGCTGTAATCAGAAACACAGATAAGAACAAGTGTCAACAAGGATGGAGGAAAATTGCAACCCTTTACATTGCTGGTAGAAATGTAAAGTAACACTGCTGCTTTAGAAAACAATGTCAGTTCTTCAAAAAGCTACATAAAGAGTTAACACATGATCATGCAATTCCAATTCAAAGATTATACCCAAGATAAATGAATCCATATGTCTATGAAAAAACCTGTACAGTAATGTTCATAGCAGCATTATTCATAATACCCCAAAAGTGGAAACAACCCAAATATTCATTTGTCCACTGATGAACAAGTAACATGTCACACATCCACAAAATAGAAATCAGCCATAAAAAGAAACGAAGTACCACACAGGTGAACCTTGAGAACATGATGCTAAATTAAAGAATCCACTCACAAAAGGCTGTATATTGTATGATTCCATTTATACAAAATGCCCAGAGCTGAAGCCAAAGAGACAGGAAGTAGATCAGTGATTGCCAGAGCCTGCAGGGAGGTGGGCAGAGGGAATAAGTGCTAATGAGTATGCGGTTTCTTTTCAGAGTGATGAAATGTCCTAGAATTAGTGATGATGCTTGTTGAAATCTTGTGTCTATACTAAAACAAACACTGAATTGTAAACTTTCAAAGGGCGAATTTTATGACATGTCATTTGTATCTCAATTTCTAAACAGCAGCACAATCATACCATCTATCAGAAATATACTCTGCAGACACAGTGTCTTACATGCTAATCATCTGAGTGAAAAAGCAATTCACTCACTTCTCAGCAGATTAGGATTTGTCAGATCTCTGATCTAGAAAACAAAAGTTCGACTTGAGGAAAAGAAAAAAAGAAACTAAAGAGTAATAGCTAATAGAAATAAAAACAGAAAACGTGGCTTAGCAATAAGAGCAGAAAAGTTAGAAAAACAAGTTCAGAAGTAACAGAAAGTAATGATCAGTAATCGTGGTTTCCTACTCTCTATTTCCACTCTCTTTACTGGTGGTTGCTTTCAATTTTGTGCATGTATTTCTCAATGAAAATGGAGCTGCTTTCATCATGACATAAGTAATAAATGTTTTAACGTCCAATGTATTATTAAGAAGTCATTACAACCTGGCCCATCCGCTAATCCCAACAGTCTAGCAAGCACCCAGTTTTACTGTGTCTCCTAAATGTATATCCCTCTCATCTTTCCCCTTTTCTGTTTCTCAATAAATGCAGTAGCCTCACAATTGGCTCCTTTGCCTCCAGCTTCATACTTTCACATTTCTCCTAGCTCCTCTCTAAGCCATCAACCCTCCACTCAAATCATTCATACAACAAATATCCAAGCCCCTAGTGAACCTTCCAAAATACGTCTTCTATATCCAACACAATTTACTGAAGCTCTGCTTAGAACAGAAAAAGGTTGAAAACAACCGAAATATTCTTCAGTATTGGAATGATTAACTAAGTTGTGGGCCACCCATAAAATGGAAAATTAAGCAGCCACAAGAAAAGAAAAAGAAGGAAAACTGAGGGAGAAAAGAAGACAGTTTTAATATATAGATACGGAGAGATCTCACCAGGATAAAGGGATAAGGAATGGAGAGGACAATGGCCAATTCATGGCCAATTCATGTTGATGTATGGCAGAAACCATCACAATATTGGAAAGTAATTATCCTCCAATTAAAATAAATTAATTAAATTTTAAAAAAAGAAAGCATGGTATGTTATCATTTGTGGAGAAAGGTGGTGAGAGGGAAAATAGAGATTCACATCTTCTTTTTGTATTTGCTTACATTTGCAGAATACCGCTCTGGGAAGATATTTAAGAAACTCATGCAGTAGTTGTCAGAGGGTAAGGTTATTATGTAAGTGGAAAATTTTTCACCATACACCCTTCTAGACAACTATTTTTTAATTTTAAAGCCATGTAATGTACTCTCTATTCAAAAAACAGTATAGTGTCAATTTGATTATGCCATTTTCCTACTTAAATTCTTTAGGGTTCTCCATCACCTTTCGGAGTAAAATAAAACATCGAAGCATCAGAGCCCATCTTTCTCACCCTGGACTCTATCTACACTTCATCTCTCTGTTAATGACATCCATGTTCAAGGATCATTTCCTACAGAAAGCCTTTCCTGCCTGCATTTCCCTCTGCTGCCTCGGCAAACATCCCTCATTAGGGGTCCTTTGTTAAACACCATTTTATCCCAACACCTGCCCTTGATCCCAGGCTCCTTGGGGACCAAAAATAGTTTTCATTTCTCTATCCCCAGCTCCTAGTATGGTGCATAATTCAAGGAAGGAAGGAAGGATGGAACGGAGGAAGGAAGAGGGGAAGGAAGAAACTTCATTGACTGAACAGATGATTTCACAAATACAATGAAAAATGTATCATTTTAATTCTTCCTAATTATAAAAATTCTCGGGGAGGGAGGTGGGAGGGGGGTTCAGGAGGGGGAACATGTGTACCCCTTGGTGGATTCATGTTGATGTGTAGCAGAACCAATACAATATTGTTAAGTAATTAGCCTCCAATTAAAATAAATAAATTTAAATTAAAAAAAAATTCTCCTTCTTCTATAACACCACCCCAGACATGGATAGCGTGTCTGCATCACAGTGAAACCTGCTGAATAGACTCTGCTCAGAGACTAAACTAGGTTCACACATTATTCTCATCATTTGTCAAGCATCTGGGACACAAGATCCCTTAGTCCTAAGATGAGGAGTCAGAATGTTAAGCAGCTCTGCAAAGAAGTAGAAAAATAGAAGCCTGTGGATGAAAGCTTAAAATGATTATTAAAATGATCTAATAGAAGGTTTCATGTCTCATAAAGGACTTAAAGGAAAAAAATAAAAGCTTTCCAGCAGCAGACAAGGAGGTCCTTTTCTAAGAACAGTTGTTCATACCTTCCCACAAACACAAGGTCCACAGGAAGCTGTGGGCTTCACTGTATCGTATGAAGTCTTACAATTATCTCAGTTTCTCATTCCACTCTCCCTCCAGGTGAGTACCAACAATCCCAACACAATCACGACTTCCACTGTGGACTCCTGGCCTGGTTGTTTTTTTTTCCCCCTCTTTTTCATTGACTGTCAGAGATAACCCACACTGAAAAAGCCAAGTTTCCACTCTGGAGGCAATAGACAAAAATAGCCCACAAAACTCCGACTGGATCGTAATTCCCAAATTATACTAATGAAGTAAAATCTAGGTCCTGCAAATGTAAAGTGCTATTCCATTGAAACCCGGAGCATCAGGTCTCACAGTCACAAGCCAAATACAAAGAACCACTTTCACCATGTCTTCATAAAGGTCCAGGTTCAAACAGTCCATTCCTCCTTGGCAGTCAGCTCAAACCCTGCTGCCGCCGCAGTTTCTGCTACTGCCAAGCCAAAAGCACACGTGAAGTCAAAGTGACCCTCTTACCACTAGGACTGTATTCGGGCTACACACTCTGCCCAGGTGTAGTGAACATCTGTTATTTTTGCTCACCTGGCACCCATTCCTTCCTGTTCTTCTAAAAGCAAGTGACATCTCTTTGAAAACTACTTCAGCTGAGAGTATGCCGCCGGGTGGGGGGGGGTGGGGGGGGGGAGCTGGATAACTGCTCCACCTCCCATGACATGACTCAGGTCTGATGATTTTCATCACCACATTCTTTTGACCATAGGGATACAATTAGAGGCAGACACACGACCTAATCACAGTTAATCTCAGAACTTCTGCTGGTGCTATGAGGGAAAAAAACCTCTTTCTTCCAGTTTTTTTTACCAGTAGAAAGGATGCTGAAGCTGAAACTCCAATACTTTGGCCACCAGATGCGAAGAACTGACTCATCTGAAAAGACCCTGATGGTGGGAAAGATTGAAGGCGGGAGGATAAGGGGACAACAGAGGATGAGACGGTTGACTGGCATCACCGACTCAATGGATAGGAGTTTGAGCAAACCCCGGGAGCTGGTGATGGACAGGGAGGCCTGGCGTCCTGCAGTCCATGGGGTCACAGAGAGCTGGACAGGACTGAGCGATTGAACTAAACTAAGAAGGGATACTACCCGAACATGATACTACCCTAACGTGATACTACCTGAACGTGAAGCCTACATGGAAGAAAGAAGAGCTGTCAAGAGAGAGCCAGAAGGAGAGACCTGGAGATGGTGCCTGAGGTCCTGGATCCAGCCGCGTCTGGGGCCACAGCTGCTCTTGAACTTCCCAGTCGTGAGAGCCCCTCCCCCAGTTTTTTATCCCTCTTGAGAGTCTCCTGGACAGCAAGGAGATCAAACCAGTCAAATCTAATGGAAATCAACCCTGAATATTCATTGGAAGGACTGATGCTAAAGATGAAGCTCCCAATATTTTGGTCACCTGAAGCAAAGAGCAGACTCACTGGAAAAGACACTGAAGCTGGGAAAGACTGAGGGCAGAAGGGAGTGGCAGAGGATGAGATGGTGGGATGGCATCACCGATTCAATGGACATGAGTTTGAGCAAACTCCGGGAGATAGTGAAGGACAGGGAAGCCTGACATGCTGCAGTTCATGGGGTCACAGAACTGGACACGACTTAGCGACTGAACAATAACAAGAAGCTAGCTTTAAGAGTCTTCTTTCACTCGCCTCTGTGGGTTGTTTTTTGTTTTTTTTTTTTTTAACAGAGAAAGTGAGATATATTTAAATATTATAACAGTTACCTCATATGCTGCTGGCATACTCATATTCACAGCTTATAAAGTAAAAAACCTAAACTTTTAAAGTCAGCTCTGAAATAGATGCATTTTCATCAATACATTCACTAGGTCTGGTCTTCTGAAATGAGGTGAGTCAAATAATTGAGATTATTTGTTAAAGAACAAACTCAACATGTCAGCAGCAAATTTCAGTTAAAGTAACCTGGAAACAAATGTTCCCATAACTGCAGTACAAAGTTTGGGCTTTTGTTTTATACACAAAAACAAAATTAACTTATATGCAACTCTTTTGTGTAGCACTCTCCTTTTTCCCTCTTTCCTCTCCTCAAACCTAAGCAAAAAGCTAAAAGCTCTGGAGGAAGCTGAGTGGACAAGAGAACTAAGCTCCTTGGTTCTGCCCACAAAGTGCTGCCTTAACTATCTATGTAGGACTTATCTACCTCCATCATCCTCTCACTCTACTGCCACTAATCGCAGATGGAATGACATGAAAGTCCCTTCAAGCCTTGTGAGTTTATGATTCTATTCGGCCTCAGTTGTTACGTCTGTAAACTGGGGGATAATATCTCACAGGATCCTTGGGAGGATGAGATACAGCAAAAAGACTATTTGCCAAAGGTTTCTTTAAAAAGTATGATGCCCTTTATTCCCTTGGCAGTTTCTCAACATTGTAGCCAGTAACAACAAAAAGGTAAGATCATTTCAGAAATTGTTATACCATGCCTAAATGTGTAAATCCTCTGTATCAGAGGATACAGAGATTAAAACAGGACTAAAAAATAGCTTCCCATGCAGAATGAGACATCAAACAATTACACAAGTAACACTACTTTAAAGAAAATATACACATTTCCCTCAAACAACAACAAAATACTTGAGAACACAGAGGATAAAAACACTACTTCTTCCTGGAGGAAAGGGGTCAGAGAGGAGAGGGCATTCAATCACACCTTGACACATGGGTCAGCATTACCCTAGCAAACCATTCTCAGACAGGAAATCAACTGACTTCACCTATACAAACAGAGATGGCACACACAGTTTTATCATCTCATTATCCTCAATGCCACATCAAACAACTACTGTAAATGATACATGGAAATTAAAATATTTTGATACCTTTTTATAAAATAATCAGCAGTGTAGAACACTGCTAGAAAAGCTTTCTCAAACAGCACTGTATATTTTGTTAACTGGAGGGAACTTAAGTAAAATTTGAAAGTATCTCTATTGTTTCCCAGACAATTCTTGCTGCCTTAACTTTCTAGTGAAACTAAATCCCTTGAGAGTAAAGCCCAGTGCTATTTACTTCTTTGTGTATCTCATCGTGCCAAGTGCTCATTAAAATACAAAAAAAAAAAAAAACCCTCACACCTAAAAGGTGTTACATGAAATAGGGTGACAATGTCACCCCCAGAAACCTTAAGTTACTTATTTCCTAGAATACACCAATGCATTTGTACAATGATTTCTCTATACCCAACCTATTCTCCTTCCTGCAAGGTCCTTCAAGCTGCCCGCCATCCCCAACTGCTGAAAATGTTTCCTCCAAAGCCTAGCTTATTGCATCTTTTTCTTTGAGCAACTCCTGACTTGTCCAGGAAGAAAGAATCCTTTCTTCCTCTCCAACTGCTTTGTACATACTCCTCCCAGAGTGCAGTCACAATAGAAAAATGAGGCTTGCCTCTACTCATGAACCTGTGTGTGTGAGAGAGAGACAGAAAGAGAAGAGAGACCTAACAACAGGTAAATCCCTTGAGGTAAGGTATAAGTCTTTCTTTTCTTTATGCCCATTACACAGGACACAGTCTTACATGTGTGTCAAATAAAAATTTGTTGAATTAAACTAAATAAAGAAAAAACAGATTCAATACAACCTCAATCAAAATCCCAGCAGGTTATTTGATTGTTATCAACAATATGATACTCAAGTGTACAGATAGAGGCAAAAGATCTAGAAGAACCAACACAATACTGATGAGCAAAACAAAGTTGGAAAAAAGATATTATGCAACTTCAAGACGTACTATAAAACTACAGTAACCAAGACATGCACTGGTTAAAGAACATACAACTCGATTAATGGAACAGCAGAGAGACACCAGAAATAGACCTCCATCAGTTCAGTTCAGTTCAGTTCAGTCGCTCAGTCGTGTCCGACTCTTTGCCACTACATGAATCACAGCACGCCAGGCCTCCCTGTCCATCACCAACTCCCGGAGTTCACTCAGACTCATGTCCATTGAGTCAGTGATGCCATCCAGCCATCTCATCCTCTGTCGTCCCCTTCTCCTCCTGCCCCTAATCCCTCGCAGCATCAAAGTCTTTTCCAATGAGTCAACTCTTCGCCATGTCCATAAACACAATCAAATGATCTTTGACAAAGGAGCAAAAGCAATACAACAGAGATACAGCACTCTTCTCAACAAATGTTGGTACAACTGGACATTCACATGGAAACAAACAAAAAATCTAGACATAGACCACTCTTCAAAACACAATGTCAAGGGATTGTGAAGACAAGCAACAGACTGGCAGAAAATAGTTGCTGATAACACATCTGACAAAAGACTGTTATCCAAAGTAAACAACCATTAAAACTCAACAGTAAAAAAACAATCTGATAAAAAAGGCCACGACCTTAACAGAAACCTCATCAAAGAAGATATACAGGTGGCAAAGATGCTCAGCATGTCAACCAAAAAAATGCAAATTAAAACAAGATACCATTATAACACATCTTAGAATGCCTAAAATCGGAAACACTGACAACACCAAATGCTGACAAGGGTGTGTAACAACAGGAACTCTCATACACTGCTGGTAAGAATGCACAATGGTACAGACACTTTAGAAGACAGTTTGGCAGTTTCTTACAAAACTAAACATATTCTTGCTATATGACCCAATAATCACATTCCTTGGAATTTACCCAAAGGAGCTGTAAATTTTATATACACACAAGAAACCTTCACCCAGATGTTTATAGCAGCTTTATTCATAATTGTCAAAACTCAGAAGGAAGCAAGATGCCCCTCAGTAAGTGAACAGATAAACTGTGGTACATCCAGACAATGCATCATTATTCAGCACTAAAAATAAATGAGCTATCAAGCTACAAAAAGGCATGCAGGAAACGTAAATGCATATTCCTAAGTGAAAGAAGTCCATCTGAAAAGGCTATATATCATATGACTCCAAATATAAGATATTACAGGAAAGGCAGAACTTAAGGAGACAGTAAAAAGATAGTGGTTGCCAGTGGGGAGAAGGAAGAGGGATGAATAGGCAGAGCACAGAGGATTTTAAGGGCAATAAAAATATTCTGCATGATACTATAGTGATGAATATATGTCACTTTACATTTGTCTAAACCTATAAAACATTCAACACCAAGAGCAAACTATAAAGTAAATTACAGTTGATTGCTGAACAACACAGGTATGAACTGTGAGGGTACAATTATACATATTTTTTTTTCCCAAAAGATACATACTTCAGTACTGTCACACATGATCTGCAGTTTGTGGAATCCTGGAATGCAGAATCACAGATATGGAGGGCCAACCATAAAGTTATGCAAGGATTTCTGATTGCACAAGGAGCCAGCGTCACTAACCTATAAGTTTTTCAAGTGTCAAGTTTAATGACTTTGGGTGATTATGATATATCAATGTAGGTTTATCAGTTGTAACAAATGTATCATTGTAGTGAAGGATATTG
The DNA here is from genome assembly GCA_006410635.1 of Cephalophus harveyi. Taxonomy (NCBI): domain Eukaryota; kingdom Metazoa; phylum Chordata; class Mammalia; order Artiodactyla; family Bovidae; genus Cephalophus; species Cephalophus harveyi. The sequence goes on along the minus strand of SJYT01047895.1, from coordinate 709,911 downwards.
ATAATGGGAGAGGCTAAGCATGTGTTGAGGCAGGGAATACACGGAAATCAAATCCCTTATGATTATACAGTGGAAGTGAGAAATAGATTTAAGGGACTAGATCTGATAGATAGAGTGCCTGATGAACTATGGACGGAGGTTTGTGACATTGTACAGGAGACAGGGATCAAGACCATCCCTGTAAAAAAGAAATGCAAAAAAGCAAAATGGCTGTCTGAGGAGGACTTACAAATAGCTGTGAAAAAAAGAGAAGTGAAAAGCAAAGGAGAAAAGGAAAGATATAAGCATCTGAATGCAGAGTTCCAAAGAATACCAAGAAGAGATAAGAAAGCCTTCCTCAGCAATCAGTGCAAAGAAATAGAGGAAAACAACAGAATGGGAAAGACGAGAGATCTCTTCAAGAAAATTAGAGATACCAAGGGAATACTTCATGCAAAGATGGGCTCGATAAAGGACAGAAATGGTATGGACCTAACAGAAGCAGAAGATATTAAGAAGAGGTGGCAAGAATACACAGAAGAACTGTACAAAAAAGATCTTCATGCATCTGGTCCCATCACTTCATGGGAAATAGATGGGGAAACAGTGGAAACTGTATCAGACTTTGTATTTTGGGGCTCCAAAATCACTGCAGATGGTGACTGCAGCCATGAAATTAAAAGACGCTTACACCGTGGAAAGAAAGTTATGACCAACCTAGATAGCATATTCAAAAGCAGAGACATTACTTTGCCAACAAAGTTCTGTTTAATCAAGGCTATGGTTTTTCCTGTGGTCATGTATGGATGTGAGAGTTGGACTGTGAAGAAGGCTGAGCACCAAAGAATTGATGCTTTTGAACTGTGGTGTTGGAAAAGACTCTTAAGAGTCCCTTGGACTGCAAGGAGATCCAACCAGTCCATTTTGAAGGAGATCAGCCCTGGGATTTCTTTGGAGGGAATAATGCTGAAGCTGAAACTCCAGTACTTTGGCCACCTCATGTGAAGAGTTGACTCATTGGAAGAGACCCTGATGCTGGGAAGGATTGGGGGCAAGAGGAGAAGGGGACGACAGAGGATGAGATGGCTGGATGGCATCACTGACTCGATGGATGTGAGTCTGAGTGAACTCCGGGAGATGGTGATGGACAGGGAGGCCTGGCATGCTGCAATTCATGGGGTCACAAAGAGTCAGACACGACTGAACAACTGAACTGACTGACTGACTCTTCACCTTCCTCTCAATTTTGTTCTGAACCTAAAACTACTCCAAAAGAAAAATCCTTTTTCTAAAAGAAGAAAGAAAATTAAGAGGAAAAAGAGTTATCACTAGGACCATGTATCTTTCCCATAACATTGGACTTCCAAAATTCAGAATAAATTGTTAAGTGTCAAAATAAGACTAAAGTCATTTGCACATAAACTAAAACACGGGAAACCAAGGAAAATAGACAATGAATAGCCTCCTAAGAAGTCCTTTGTCTTGATAAGAAGTCCATTTCATGTTCAAGAATTAAGTTTAGGAGTCCTTCAAGGCTTGTGAGCTGTGTTCTCAACAATTGTTAATTTACTAACAACTTGAGATGCTGCCAAACATTATAGAAACTGAATGGAAGTGAAAATGAACATAAAATAAATGCATGTAACAAATCTAATTAATTTAACTAATGTTTAAAGTGAATGCAAGATATGGCCAAAGATAACCCATACAATAATCAATCTGGACATGAAACCATTCTAAAGGGCTAAAAAATAAACATATCTTAAAAATGTGATTCAAAAGATACCTACATCCGATTCTGAGATCAATCAGACATTGGACCTTTTAAAATGAGGAATGTTCAGTAATGGCCAGAAAGTCCTTGGTAAAAGTTTGACACAGATCAATGTACATGCAAATAAGACTGCAACCCTGTTACAAAGCAGAGCAACAGATGGCTTTCTCACAGAAGGAGAGACAGACTATCAATTACCATTCAAGTTAGAGGAATATGGCCAACACACACTGTAATTGCAACCAAAGCTCCTTACCACACAAAAGATAAATGCTAATAATTCAGGGCATCCTTTGAGGAACAACAAAAATTTAAACGCCAATAATTACAATACAGGATGGAGAAACAAAAAGAAGTCCAGCTACCAACCTCCTAACACTCTATATGGAGTCACGAAATTATGGTCCTGACCCCCATCACTCTCACAACCTAGTTGGGGTGAGACACCAGCAGACAAGTATGTTTGGTAATCATTATATCAGAGTAAATAGATACTACTGTGTTGGACTTCCCTGGTGGCTCAGATGGTTAAGTGTCTGTCTACAATGTGGGAGACCCGGGTTCGATCCCTGGGTTGGGAAGATCCGCTGGAGAAGGAAATGGCAATCCACTCCAGTACTGTTGCCTGGAAAAACCCATGGACAGAGGAGCCTGGTAGACTACAGTCCATGGGGTCGCAAAGAGTCGGACACGACTGAGCGACTTCACTGTGTCAGCATATGGAAATACTGAAGGGGCAGAAAGGAAAGAGATTAGGTAAGGTCTGCAGGAGGCTTCCCAGGCCGCTCAGAGGTAGAGTCCGCCTGCCAATGAAGGAGACCCGGGTATCCCTGAGTTGGGACGATCCCCTGGAGAAGGAACTGGAAACCCACTTTAGTATTCTTGCCTGGGAGATCCCACAGATAAGTCTGGCAAGCTACAGTTCACAGAGTTGGACACGACTTAGCAACTCAACAACTACTACTACTGTTTTACTTAGTTCTTCACATGTGCTAAAGTGCTAGGGATAGCAGAATATATAGGACAAGTCCTCAAGAAGCAGAATCTACAGTAAGAGGCTACTGGTAAGTATACAACAATGTTACAGATACTGACACCCAGTGTCCTGATTCCTTCACAATTAATGAGAGGAACCTAGGACTCCTCTGTCCATGGAATTTTCCAGGCAAGAATACTGGACTGGGTTGCCATGTCCTACTACACTGGATCTTCCCAACCCAGGGATCAAACCTCAATCTCCTGCATGGGCAGATGGATTCTTTACCCTGGCACCACCTGTGAAGTCTAAACCTACACCTGTCTAACTTAAAATTCGGAGAACCTCATCAAGAAGACAGGGTTGAAAGAAGAGGAAGTAGGAAATAAAAGACAAAAAAATGAGAGACAACTGTTCTCAAACCAAACTACCTAATGCTCAGAATTAGGCAGAGCCCCAAGACCCAGCTGTTTCGGAGGGCGGAGGAACTTCTCATCAAACTAGATCGGCCAGTGCGCGACTTGGCGATGTGATTAAAATCTTTACTTGCCCTCCTCCAACCACTTGGTTTACCCATCCAAACCCTGTCGAGGAACCTGGCGACCCCCCAACCCATCATCAGGGAATCGAGAGAGCACCTTGGTGGGCGGGGATGGCCGCCCTCCGGGGACCGAGCCCGGGGCGTTCGCATCCCGCGAGTATCGGTGCGCGGCTGCCGAGCTTCCCTGGGCCCCGGGCCGCTGGGGATTGCCACAACCGCAGGAGCCCGCGAGGGACGGCGCGCCTGCCTCAGGCCCAGCCTCTTCGCCCCCCGCCGCCCAGCCTAGCAGCAAGAACAGCGACAACAAGAGGACGAGAGTGAGCCCGGCGCCGCATCCTCGAGTTGGCCCTAGCGCGGGCGCAGCCATGTTGTCCCGCGAGCCATGTGACCCTGTAGGTCACGTGTCCCCGCCCTCCTTAAAGGGGCCAAGCCCCAGGCTGACTTAAGAAGTGGCCTTGAGAATTGTCCTCTCTCCACTTCTCTCCAGGTAGATCTCCTTTAGAGCCTTCCTCCTTGGCTCTGCTTACGTAAAAACAACAAAAGCCCAGAAGTCATGAGCTTCTGCAGCCTGTGCACCCCATTATTATTTTTTGGTTGAAAAAAATTATAGTCAAGTTTATTGAGCATTTGTTATGTGCCAGGCTTCCCTCTTAGCTCAGTCGGTAAGGTATCTGCCTGCAATGGAGGAGACATGTGCTCAATTCCTGGGTCGGGAAGATCCCCTGGAGAAGGAAATGACAACCCACTCCAGTATTCTTACCTGGAGAATCCCATGGACAGAGGAACCTGGCGGGCTACAGTCCATGGGGTCGCAAGAGTCGGACACGACCAAGTGACTTTCACTACTACGTGCCAGGCAATAATAGGCTAGGTGAACATTTTGCTTTTTGAAATTTCATTTACTCCTCAGGGGGACCCTGAATATTGAGTTCACGGAACAATTAAGTGATCTGCCCAAGGTTACAAGGCAAATAAATGTTTGAAGAGATTTAAACCCAGCCAGACTAAGATCTGTCTAGTCAAGGTTATGGTTTTTCCTGTGGTCATGTATGGATGTGAGAGTTGGACTGTGAAGAAAGCCGAGCGCCAAAGAGTTGATGCTTTTGAACTGTGGTGTTGGAGAAGACTCTTGAGAGTCCCTTGGACTGCAAGGAGACCCAACTAGTCCATCCTGAAGGAGATCAACCATGGGATTTCTTTGGAAGGAATGATGCTAAAGCTGAAACTCCAGTACTTTGGCCACCTCATGTGAAGAGTTGACTCTTTGGAAAAGACTCTGATGCTGGGAGGGATTGGGGGCTGGAGGAGAAGGGGACGACAGAGGATGAGATGGCTGGATGGCATCACCGACTCAATGGACGTGAGTCTGAGTGACCTCCGGGAGATGGTGATGGACAGGGAGGCCTGGCGTGCTGCGATTCATGGGGTCGCAAAGAGTCGGACACGACTGAGCGACTGAACTGAACTGAACTGACACTAGGTCTCTAACACATATCTTAAAACCTTGAGGGGTTTTGTTTGTTTGTTTACATAATTTTGGCTGTGCTGTAACTTTGTTGTGGCTCTTAGGCACTTGGGTTTCTCTAGTTACCTCAGGCAGCGGCTTCACTTGCAGCGCAAGAGCTTCTCAACCAAGCGCTGACTTCTCTCTTGGAGGACGGGCTCTAAAACGCGCAGGCTCAGTAGCTGTGGCACTGGGCTTTGTTGCTCTTTGCCATGGAGTATCTTAGTTACCCGACCAAGGATGGAACCAGTGTTACCTGCGTGGGAACGTGGATTCTTAACCCCTGGACAACCAGGGAAGTCCCAAACCCTCATTTTTAAACCTTATGCTGTTATGTAGGCATCTCAATAAGCTTCACTTAACAGGAAAATGGAAGATGAAGGTGTTGAAGGAAACCTCTCCAAGGGATTGTTGTTGTTGTTGCCCTTGTTTAGTCACTGCGTGGGGTCCGACACTTTTGCCACCCCAAGGACTGTAGCCATGGACAGGCTTTTCTGTCCATGGGATTTCCCAAGCAAGAATACTGGCGTGGGTTGCCATTTCCTTCTCCAGGGGATACAGTTAGAGAAATCCAGGCTGTGGCTCTCAAAGTGTTGTCCCAGACCAGCAGCATCAGCATCACCTGGGAACTTGTTAGAGATTCAGTACTCTACTCAATCAGGATGTCTGGAGACCAGACACAGTAATCTGTGCTTTTAACAAGTTCTCCAGATAATTTTAAAGCACACTGGTGCACACTGAAGTTTGAGAATCACTGTTTTATAAGACCCAATTTCTTCAGGGGGGGAAAAAAGGCAAAACGAAAACCTAAAAGAGGGGACCTATAGGTTAAAAATGAAATCTCAACCAATTGCAATATATCTGAATCTTGTCTAAATATGAATTCAAACCTATTGATCTCAATTTTTTTAAGATAATTAGGGAAATATAGTCATTAAATCAAATTATGATATCTTGTAAAATTAAGAAATACTGTCAATTTTGTTTTTAGTTCTTTAAGAGTGATAATAGTATTTGTGGGTTATTTAAATTAATATAATTATTTTGGTTGTGCTGCATTTTCATTGCTACACGTTGGCTTTCTATACTTGTGGAGAGTAAGGTTTACTCTCCAGTTGCAATGTGCAGGCTTCTCATTTTGGTAGCTTGTCTTGTTGAGGAGCACAGACTCTAATTGCATGGGCTCAGTAGTTATGAGGCACCAGCTCAGTTGCCCCGTGGCATTTGGGATCTTCCTGGATCAAGGATGGAACTCAGTGTCTCCTACATTACAAGGTGGATTCTTAACCACTGGACCACCGGGGAAGCCCTTGTGGGTATGTTTATTTTGAAATTGTTTACCTGTTTGTTTATTTTTCTTTTTGGCCACACAATGGGTCTTCATTGCTGAACGAACATTTTGTCTAGTTGCAGTGCATGGTCTTCTCAGTACAGTGACTTCTCTGGTGTTGCAGAGCACCAGCCCTAGAGCACAGGCTCAACAGTTGTGGCTCATGGGCTTAGTTGCCCCATGACATGTGTGATCTTCCTGAATCAGGGATGGATCCCCTGTCCCCTACTTTGGAAAGCAAATTCTTAACCACTGAACTACCAGGGAAGTCCCTGTGGGTATTTTTCTTTTTTTTTTTTTTAAAGAATCTCTTCCTTTGAGATATATATATATATTGAAATAGATAATAGATAGATAAAAAGACATGCTGTTGCCAAGGAGTTACTTCTCAAAATCCGGTAAATAGGGGGATGGTTAGAGATGAAGCACAGTTAGCCATGACTTTGTCATTGTTCAAGCTGGTTTATGGGGTTTTCTTTGAGTGTTTATTGTTCTATTCTTTCTAGTTTATGTGTGAATTTTTTTAATATAAAGGAAAGTTCTTTGGTGACCATTCTTCAGTACGTACAAATACGGAATCATTCTGTTGTAACTGAAATTAATGTCATATGTTAGTTGTGTCTCATTTGGGGGGGAAAAAAGGTGGGAAAAGTGTTTTAAGTCCTTTCATACTTGCTGACTGTTTTGCAGTTTGCCATGAGCTTTCACACATTTCCTCATTTGAAATCACAACCACTTGGCAAGAAACCTACTATTACTATACCCATTTAACAGTTGATGAGGCTAAAAGGTCAATGCTTTAACCAAGGTTTTACATATTAACTGTGCATAAATATAGAATCCAGGTCAGAGATTATCTTCATCTGTCTCAACACAAGCCTGTTGTCCTATTGAGCCTTGAATTCCTTTGATTCATGGTCCTGCCCGACTATTAGGCAATAAACTTCATAAAGGCAAGTATCCTGCTTATTTGTTCACCATTATATTAGCAAAAGTGCCAAGACCTGGCATTTAACAAACACTTAGTGAACATTTATTTAATTAATGGGAAAGTGAATGGCAATAATCATGACTACTTTCTCATAAAGAGAAGCAAATTGCTGAGAAAATAATACAGATTTTAGACTCAGAAAGAGTTGTGTTAAAAGCTAGCCACTTATAAGACGTATTCACCTTTTAAGCCACTATTTCTTCACCTGAGAAATGGGAATAATAACAGTACCTTATTACATATTTTATAAAGATTAAATGAGATAAAAATGTACCAGGCTTAGCATTCCACAGTACCTCAAAAAAAAAATTTGCTATTGTAACTTTCCTGGTGGTCCAGTGGCTAAGACTCCAAGCTCCCACTGCAGGGGGTCTGGGTTCAATCCCACATCAGGGAACTAGATTCCACATAACAACTAAGACCCCAGTGCAGCCAAATAAATAAATAAAAATAAATATCTGTTAAGTGTTTGCTATTATTAATCATCATTATCAAAGATGGAAACTTTGTTGATTCTCCAGAAGTATCAACTTTCTCTCTCAATTCCAGGAGGCCTTACACATAGCTGAGAAAGGAAGGGAAGAGAAGCTAAAAGCAAAAGAGAAAAGTAAATGAACTCTGAATGCAGAGTCCCAAAGAATAGCAAGGTTGAAGCACAGTTAGCCATGACTTTGTCATTGTTCAAGCTGGTTTATGGGGTTTTCTTTGAGTGTTTATTGTTCTATTCTTTCTAGTTTATGTGTGAATTTTTTTAATATAAAGGAAAGTTCTTTGGTGACCATTCTTCAGTACGTACAAATACGGAATCATTCTGTTGTAACTGAAATTAATGTCATATGTTAGTTGTGTCTCATTTGGGGGGGAAAAAAGGTGGGAAAAGTGTTTTAAGTCCTTTCATACTTGCTGACTGTTTTGCAGTTTGCCATGAGCTTTCACACATTTCCTCATTTGAAATCACAACCACTTGGCAAGAAACCTACTATTACTATACCCATTTAACAGTTGATGAGGCTAAAAGGTCAATGCTTTAACCAAGGTTTTACATATTAACTGTGCATAAATATAGAATCCAGGTCAGAGATTATCTTCATCTGTCTCAACACAAGCCTGTTGTCCTATTGAGCCTTGAATTCCTTTGATTCATGGTCCTGCCCGACTATTAGGCAATAAACTTCATAAAGGCAAGTATCCTGCTTATTTGTTCACCATTATATTAGCAAAAGTGCCAAGACCTGGCATTTAACAAACACTTAGTGAACATTTATTTAATTAATGGGAAAGTGAATGGCAATAATCATGACTACTTTCTCATAAAGAGAAGCAAATTGCTGAGAAAATAATACAGATTTTAGACTCAGAAAGAGTTGTGTTAAAAGCTAGCCACTTATAAGACGTATTCACCTTTTAAGCCACTATTTCTTCACCTGAGAAATGGGAATAATAACAGTACCTTATTACATATTTTATAAAGATTAAATGAGATAAAAATGTACCAGGCTTAGCATTCCACAGTACCTCAAAAAAAAAATTTGCTATTGTAACTTTCCTGGTGGTCCAGTGGCTAAGACTCCAAGCTCCCACTGCAGGGGGTCTGGGTTCAATCCCACATCAGGGAACTAGATTCCACATAACAACTAAGACCCCAGTGCAGCCAAATAAATAAATAAAAATAAATATCTGTTAAGTGTTTGCTATTATTAATCATCATTATCAAAGATGGAAACTTTGTTGATTCTCCAGAAGTATCAACTTTCTCTCTCAATTCCAGGAGGCCTTACACATAGCTGAGAAAGGAAGGGAAGAGAAGCTAAAAGCAAAAGAGAAAAGTAAATGAACTCTGAATGCAGAGTCCCAAAGAATAGCAAGGAGAAATAAGAAAATCTTCCACAGCGATCAATGCAAAGAAATAGAGGGAAACAATAGAATGGGAAAAACTACAGAACTCTTCAAGAAAATTAGAGATACCAAGGGAACTTTTCATGCAAAGATGAGCACAATAAAGGGCAGAAACGGTATGGACCTAACAGAAGCAGAAGATATTAAGAAGAGGTAGCAAGAATACACAGAAGAACTATCCGAAAAAGATCTTCATGAGTCAGATAACCACGAAGGATTGATCACTCACCTAGAGCCAGACATCCTGGAGTGCGAGGTCAAGTGGACCTTAGGAAGCATCACTACGAACAAAGCTAGTGGAGGTGATGGAATTCCAGTTGAGCTGTTTCAAATCCTGAAAGATGATGCTGTGAAAGTGCTGCACTCAATATGCCAGCCAATTTGGAAAACTCAGCAGTGGCCACAGGACTGGAAAAGGTCAATACCAAAGAAAGGCAGTACCAAAGAATGTTCAAACTACTGCACAATTGCACTCATCTCACACACTACCAAAGTAATGCTCAAAACTCTCCAAGCCAGGCTTCAACAGTTACATGAACCGTGAACTTCCAGATGTTCAAGCTGGATTTAGAAAAGGCAGAGGAACCAGAGATCAAATTGCCAACATCCGCTGGATCATCAAAAAAGCAAGAGAGCTCCAGAAAAAAACACCTACTTTTGCTTTATTGACTATGCCAAAGCCTTTGACTGTGTGGATCACAGCAAACTGTGGAAAATTCTTCAAGAGACGGGAATACCAGACCACTTGACCTTTCTCCTGAGAAATCTGTATGCAGGTCAAGAACCAACAGTTAGAACAGGACACGGAACAACAGACTGGTTCCAAATCAGGAAAGGTGTACGTCAAGGCTGTGTATTGCCACCCTGCTTATTTAACTTATATGCAGAGTACATCGTGAGAAATGCCAGGCTGGATGAAGCACAAGCTGGACTCAAGATTGCCAGAAGAAATATCAGTAACCTCAGATATACAGATGACACCACCCTCATGGCAGAAAGCAAAGAAGAACTAAAGAGGATCTTATGAAAGTGAAAGAGAAGAGTGAAAAAGTTGGCTTAAAACTCAACATTCAGAAAACGAAGATCATGGCATGTGGTCCCATCACTTCATGGCAAATAGATGGGGAAACAGTGGAAACAGTGACAGACATTATTTTGGGGAGCTCCAAAATCCCTGCAGATGGTGATTGCAGCCATGAAATTAAAAGACGCTTGCTCCTTGGAAGAAAAGTTATGACCAACCTAGACAGCATAAACAGAGACATAAAGCAGAGACATTACTTTTCCAAAAAAGGTCCGTCTACTCAAAGCTATGGTTTTTCCCATAGTCATGTATGGATGTGAGAGTTGGACTAGAAAGAAAGCTGAGAACTGAAGAACTGATGCTTTTGAACTGGTGTTGGAGAAGACTCTTGAGCGTCCCTTGGATAGCAAGGAGATCCAACCAGTCCATCTTAAAGGAAATCAGTTCTGAATATTCATTGAAAGGACTGATGTTCAAGCTGAAATTCCAATCCTTTGGCCACCTGATGCAAAGAACTGACTCATTTGAAAAGACCCTGATGGTGGGAAAGATTGGAGGTGGGAGGAGAAGGGGATGACCAAGTATGAGATGGTTGGACAACATCACTGAGTCGATGGACATGAGTTTGAGTAGGCAGCAGTAGGATCTTAGGTGGGAGTTGGAAATGGACTGTAGCCTGCCAGGATTGTCTGTCTATGGGGATTCTCCAGGAAAGAATTTCAAAGAGGGCTGCCATGCTCTACTCCAGGGGATCTTCCCAACCCAGGGATAGAACAAAGGTATTCCACACTGCAGACAAATTCTTTACTGTTTGAGCCACCAGGGAATTTGCTTATGCCTGGAGGGTGAGCAAAATTCTAGATAAATTGTCCTAGGTGGTGCAGACTTGATTGCTGAGCTGTACTTTTAACTCGAATTCCTAAATCAACTTTCTCACCTAGGGATTTCTCGTCAATTTTTTCCACTTACTCATTGATTCACTTCAGTTCAGTACAGTCGCTCAGTCATGTCCGACTCTCTGCAACCCCATGGACTGCAGCATGCCAGACCTCCCTGTCCATCACCAACTCCCAGAGCTTACTCAAACTCATGTCCATTGAGTCAGTGATGCCAACCAACCATCTTATCCTCTATCATCCCCTTCTTCTCCCACCTTCAATCTTTCCCACCATTAGGGTCTTTTCAAATGAGTCAGCTCTTTGCATCAGATGGCCAAAGAATTGGAGTTTCAGCTTGAACATCAGTCCTTCCAGTGAATATTCAGGACTGATTTCCTTTAAGATGGACTGGTTGGATCTCCTTACTGTCCAAGGGACTCTCAGTCTTCTCCAACACCACAGTTCAAAAACACCAGTTCTTCAGTACTCAGTTTTCTTTCTAGTCCAACTCTCACATCCATACATGACTACTGGAAAAACCATTGCTTTGAGTAGATGGACCTTTGTTGGCAAAGTAATGTCTCTGCTTTTTAATATGCTATCTAGGTTGGTCGGCTTCCCTGGTGGCTCAGAGGTTAAAGCATCTGCCTCTGATGCGGGAGACCTGGGTTTGATCCCTGGGTCGGGAAGATCCCCTGGAGAAGGAAATGGCAATCCACTCCAGTATTCTTGCCTGGAGAATCCCATGGGCGGAGAAGCCTAGGAGGTTACAGTCCACGGGGTCGCAAAGAGTCGGACACGACTGAGCGACTTCACCTCACCTCACCTCATCTAGGTTGGTCATAACTTTTCTTCCAAGGAGCAAGCATCTTTTAATTTCATGGCTGCAGTCACCATCTGCAGTGATTTTGGAGCCCTCCAAAATAATATCTGTCACTGTTTCCACTGTTTCCCCATCTATTTGCCATGAGGTGATGGGATCACATGCCATGATCTTCGTTTTCTGAATGTGAGTTTTAAGCCAACTTTTTCACTCTTCTCTTTCACTTTCATAAGATCCTCTTTAGTTCTTCTTTGCTTTCTGCCATGAGGGTGGTGTCATCTGTATATCTGAGGTTACTGATATTTCTTCTGGCAATCTTGAGTCCAGCTTGTGCTTCATCCAGCCTGGCATTTCTCACGATGTACTCTGCATATAAGTTAAATAAGCAGGGTGGCAATACACAGCCTTGACGTACGCCTTTCCTGATCTGGAACCAGTCTGTTGTTCCATGTCCTGTTCTAACTGTTGGTTCTTGACCTGCATACAGATTTCTCAGGAGAAAGGTCAGGTGGTCTGGTATTCCCGTCTCTTGAAGAATTTTCCACAGTTTGCTGTGATCCACACAGTCAAAGGCTTTGGCATAGTCAATAAAGCAAAAGTAGGTGTTTTTTTCTGGAGCTCTCTTGCTTTTTTGATGATCCAGCAGATGTTGGCAATTTGATCTCTGGTTCCTCTGCCTTTTCTAAATCCAGTTGAACATCTGGAAGTTCACGGTTCATGTAACTGTTGAAGCCTGGCTTGGAGAGTTTTGAGCATTACTTTGGTAGCGTGTGAGATGAGTGCAATTGTGGAGTAGTTTGAACATTCTTTAGCATTGCCTTTCTTTTGGATTGGGATGAAAATTGACCTTTTCCAGTCTTGTGGCTACTACTGAGTTTCCCAAATTGGCTGGCATATTGAGTGCAGCAGTTTCACAGCATCATCTTTCAGGATTTGAAATAGCTCAACTGGAATGCCATCACCTCCACTAGCTTTGTTCATAACTTTGTTCTCACACTTTTCCTGTTAATCAGGGTCATTTTCACTGCCAAGTTAGAGACTCCCTGTCTTGCCTGGTGACCCCTGAATACAAACAGTCCAAAGTGCCCTGATGACACTTATGGCTTGTAGTCCATTGGAAACTTTCCTGGGCACAGAAAGAGNGCTTTGTTCATAACTTTGTTCTCACACTTTTCCTGTTAATCAGGGTCATTTTCACTGCCAAGTTAGAGACTCCCTGTCTTGCCTGGTGACCCCTGAATACAAACAGTCCAAAGTGCCCTGATGACACTTATGGCTTGTAGTCCATTGGAAACTTTCCTGGGCACAGAAAGAGTATACTACCTTTGGGACCAGGACAATGTGAGCCTCTCCTGTTGAACTGCTGAGTGATGCTGGCGACCCTGCCCCATGCATGTCTTGGCAGGTAGCATGTCCTTAGGACCTTCCCATAGAGTATGGTGCTCGGTGGGTCTTCTAGCCTCTCAAAATAAATCCAAATAGCATTTCTACTTCTCTGAACTATGAAGTTCTTTCTTCCATGTGACTCAGCAACTCATGCATTTCACCTTCATTTGAATTAGCCACAGAGTTCTCACAGCTTCTAGATCCATGCCAGCAGTGAGTCTGTCCCTATCCCTGGGGTCCTTGCTGAGGTATGAAATACCAAGTCCCAAGTCAGTCCTTCCAAGTCAGTACATTCTTGCCTATCCATTCTTATATTTCGGGCCATTAATCAGATACCCACATGGTTCGGGCCCAGGGTTTTACTCCCCTGACTATGGTTTGTATGTGCTAGTTAATTCATTTTAAAACAGCTTTATTGAATTACACTTCATTCAGTTCAGTTCAATTCAGTTCAGTCGCTCAGTCATGTCCGACTCTTTGCAACCCCATGAATCATAGCACACCAGGATTCCCTGTCCATCACCATCTCCCGGAGTTCACTCAGATTCACGTTTATCGAGTCCATGATGCCATCCAGCCATCTCATCCTCGGTCGTCCCCTTCTCCTCCTGCCCTCAATCCCTCCCAGCATCAGAGTCTTTTCCAGTGAGTCACCTCTTTGCATGAGGTGGCCAAAGTACTGGAGTTTCAGCTTTAGCATCATTCCTTCCAAAGAAATCCCAGGGTTGATCTCCTTCAGAATGGACTGGTTGGATCTCCTTGCTGTCCAAGGGACTCTCAAGAGTCTTCTCCAACACCACAGTGCAAAAGCATCAATTCTTCGGCACTCAGCCTTCTTCACAGTCCAACTCTCACATCCATACATGACCACAGGAAAAACTATAGCCTTGACTAGACAGACCTTAGTCAGCAAAGTAATGTCTCTGCTTTTGAAAATGCTATCTAGGTTGGTCATAACTTTTCTTCCAAGATGTAAGCGTCTTCTAATTTCATGGCTGCAGTCACCATCTGCAGTGATTTTGGAGCCCAAAAAATAAAGTCTAACACTGTTTCCACTGTTTCCCCATCTATTTCCCATGAGGTGATGGGACCGGATGCCATGATCTTCGTTTTCTGAATGTTGAGCTTTAAGCCAACTTTTTCGCTCTCCTCTTTCACTTTCATCAAGAGGCTTTTTAGTTCCTCTTCACTTTCTGCCATAAGGGTGGTGTCATCTGGA
>SJYT01047895.1:602118-687242 GCA_006410635.1 Cephalophus harveyi | reverse complement strand
TTTGCCTGTTACTCCAGGTGTTTCTTGACTTCCTACTTTAGCATTCCAGTCCCCTATAATGAAAAGGACGTCTTTTGTGGGTGTTAGTTCTAAAAGATCGTGTAGGTCTTCATAAAACCGTTCAACTTCAGCTTCTTCAGCATTACTGGTTGGGGCATAGACTTGGATAACTGTGATATTGAATGGTTTTCCTTGGAGACGAACAGAGATCATTCTGTCGTTTTTGAGATTGCATCCAAGTACTGCATTTCGGACTCTTTTGTTGACCATGATGGCTACTCCATTTCTTCTGAGGGATTCCTGCCCGCAGTAGTAGATACAATGGTCATCTGAGTTAAATTCACCCATTCCAGTCCATTTTAGTTCGCTGATTCCTAGAATGTCGACGTTCACCCTTGTCATCTCTTGTTTGACAACTTCCAATTTGCCTTGATTCAGAACTCTTGTCTGTGGTCAGAGGAAGCTGTGACTAGGGAAAAAAGATCAGGAGAGATGCAATGTTATTGATGTTCAAGGTAAAGAAACGGACCGTCTTCCAGTGGGCAGCCACTGAAGGGAACAGATTTTTCCTGCAGAGAGCAGAAGGGAACAGAGTTTCCTGTAGAGCCCCCAGAAAGAAAGGAAGGGACACTGTTTTTGGCTCAGTGAGGCCCTTATTGATCTTCTGACCTGTGAAACCCTAAGATAATAAATCTGTGTGGGGTAAGTCACTAAGTTTGTAATCATTGTTTATGGCAGCAATAGGAAGCTAACATTAACACATATTTCAGTTCTGGCATTATCCCTGGACGCAGTCTGGGACTGCAGCAGAAGGTCAGCAGGTGCACAGGGCATCCTCTGAAAAGTCGGACCATGTGCTTTGGCTGGGGACACAGCTGGACATGGTGAGTCTGAGCACTAGCGGGAGTCTACCCCTCAACATTCCTACTTACTCCTCTCCCTTGTCAGTAGAAAAGTGTGAGAGTGGTTTTGCATGGGATCAGGGCAGGAACTGGAGGTTGATGATAACCATTTAGGGTTCAGGCACAGGCAGTTTGAGCTCAGAAGCTGGCTTTTGAGGGGAATTCAGAGAAAGGCCAAACCACCCAGCCCCTGGAGATCTGGGGGCCTCTAGAATCAGGAAAAGTCCGAGACATCCCTGTGAGAGACAGGAACCCACAGGTCCCAGCCAGCCCCTGACTAGGCAACCAACCCAGAGTTCCTGGAGTCACTTTCCAGAAAACCTCCCAATTCCCTCCTCATAGGTGTGATGCCTTTCTGCCTAAAAAGCAGGGGTCCCCAATTTCTGGAATCTAACACAGGATGATCTGAGGTGGAGCTGATGTAATAATAATAGAAATAAAGTGCACAGTGAATGTAACATGCTTGAATCCTCCCCAAACCAACCCCTCTGCCATGGTGTGTGGAAAAATTGTGTTCCCCAAAACTGCCCCCTGGTGCCAGAAAGGTTGGGGACCGCTGCTATGAAACATAGAATGCTGCAGCTGATGCTCTCTACCTTCAGCATCCACCAGAATCACTCAGAGAGCTGCTTAAAACACAGACTACTGGGCCCCACTCCCTGCATTTCTGATTCAGCAGATCTGGGATGCAGCAGGAGAATTTGCATTTCTAACAATTTCCCCGGTCTATGGCTGGCGTACCGCCCTGAATGTGCCAGATCTCTTCTAACAATTGCCCCGGTACTGCTCTTACTGCTGTTCTCAGAACTACAGTTTGAGAAATATGGATGTAATGAGTAAGAGCTTAGGACTCAGACAGTCCTTGCTGCTTACAAGTTAGAGGATCTTGGGCAACTTAATTAAGTTTTGGGATTCATCTATGAAATAGAGTTAGAAAATCCACACTTTAGGACTGCGATGAGGACTAAATAGAATGATCTAGGTAAAGCACTTAACATACAGTAGGAGCTTCCCTAGTGGTTCAGTGGTAAAGAATCTGCCTACCAATGCAAGAGGTAACAGATTCCATCCCTGGTCCAGGAAGATCCCACATGCTGAGAGCAACTAATCCCTCGCACCACAACTACTGAGCCTGTGTTCTAGAGCCTGAGAACCACACCTACTTAAGTCCAAGCCCTAGAACCTGTGCTCAGCAACAAGAGAAGCCGCCGCAATGAGAAGCCCATGCAGAGCAACTAGAGGGTAGCCCCTACTTGCTGCAGCTAGAGAAAAGCCTGAACAGCAACGAAGAGGCAGCACAGACAAAAATAAATAAAATTTTTTAAAAGACCTCTGTAAATGGTCTCTATTACAATGGGTTTATCATCATCATCATTATTGGTAATGACAACTTACTAAGTCTAGCATAGGAGACTCCAGAGGCACATCCGTAGATAAGCCAGTAGCACACAATAAATGTCATCTCACAAACTGTCCTCCTACAACTGTCAAAACTTTCTCCAAGTCTCCCACCCACTAATTATCATTAAACGTCATATCTCAAGAGGACTCAGAGGGAAGTGTCTGAATAAAATGCTTCACCCACAAAACAGAACGGAGAGGAAGTAGCAACTTTTAAAACATTTTGAGAAAGTTTGTCTAACAATAGAAAGAGGAAGCTCATTTGGGTATGATGCAATGGCCATAGAAATGAATAAAATTAAACTGGACCAGGAGCAAATTAATTTGAAAATAATTGCAGAAAAGAAAAAGAAATTGTGTCATACTTGCTCCCCTGGTAAATCTGACCAAAAAAAGTAAGGATTCTGGATTTTTTCTCCTCCCATTTCTAGGATAATTTTTATTATTGTTGTTATTTTTTTTTTAATTGTGAAAAAAAAAGTCACTCATGGAATGACTTCACTGTTGTTCTTTGAGGAATTTTTTCTCTGGGTCACAGCAACAGAAAAAACAGTTGGGAATTCAGGACATTCTTGTGATTTCACCATGGAAAAGTGTCTCTTTCCTGTAGGAATTTGGCCCTGTTAATGGACAAGCCAAAAGCTCAATGGAATGAAACCTAAATAAAATAAATAATGGATTTAATATATAGAATAAAATTGACAGAAGTAAATAGCATTAGAATTGTAATCTTGGTTTCTGTTTTAAAGCTGACAATAAAGAGCTGGTTAAGAGAATAGATAGCAATTTTGCTATATGAATTTAGTAGTTTCAGTCTTAGATATCTGAGTCAGTGGACTGAGGACCTGCGTAGTGTCACGAAGCATAGCTTCTCAACCCCACGTGGCCTCTGTGTATCTCTGTGAACTGGAAGGGTCATTGAATCTTTAGATGTCTGTTCCCTCATCAGCAAAAGAAAAGAGTGAGTAGACCAATCCTTTATAAAATTTCCACTATTGGGAATTCCCTGACGGTCCAGGGGTTAAGACTCCATGCTCTCAGTGCTGAGGGCCTGGATCCAATCCCTGGTTGGGGAACTAAGATCCCACAAGCCTAGTGGCCAAAAAGAAAAAAAAAAATTCCACTGTCAAGTATCCTTTTATAGAAACTACTTTTCAGCTAAAGGACTTCACTGTGTACATAGCTTTGCATACCAGCTATTTGATTGAATGCCTTTGTGTACAAGGAGTAAAGTAATAATAAACTAGAGCATTAACTAATAATCTCTTGAGTATTTACTATGTGCTAAGAACTTAGATAGGGCTTTCCTGATAGCTCAGTTGGTAAAGAATCCGCCTCCAAGCCAGAGACCCCAGTTGATTCCTGGGTCAGGAAGATCCACTGGAGAAGGGATAGGCTACCTACTCCAGTATTCTTGGGCTTCCCTTGTGGCTCAGCTGGTAAAGAATCCGCCTACAATGCAGCAGACCTGGGTTCAGTCCCTCGGTTGGAAAGATCCCCTGGAGAAGGAAATGGCTACCCACTCCAGTATTCTGGTCTGGAGAATTCCATGGACTGTATGGAGTTGGACACAACTGAGCGACTTTTACTTTCACTTTCCAGGCTATGAGGGAAGTTCTATAATGATACAAATTGGACCATCGAGGAAATTGAGGCTCAGAGAGTTTGGGTAAATTACTTATCTGGAAAGGGGCCAATACAGGTCTTGCCCAGAGTCATGGGGCTCGTAAGTGGAATACTGGGATTGGAAAGTGGGACTTGGATTTCTACAGTGTGATGGTAGCACCGCCGCTATTTGCTCCTTGGTTACACTGCCTCACACAGTGGTGATGGCACGTTATGTGGCCACAAATGGCTTGGGATTAGACAAGGAAAAGATCAGGACTGTAGACAGTTCTAGATATTGGCCACCCTCAACTTCACTCCTAGTATCTTACTTTCTGTTGAGCATCTCCTCTGCATTCCCCTCTGTTCTCTCTTAGTTATTTTTGCAAACCTCATCACTTTGATTTACACAGTGCTTATCCAACCCCTGTGACCTTGAAAATTTAGGCCTCACAGTCATTTACTGAAATCAGTGTTGGTAAAGATACAGGATACAAAATTAATATTCAGAAATTTCTGCTGTTTCCATATACTAACAACTGTCAGAAAAAGAAATTAATAAGACAAGCACATATTTAATAGTATCAAAAAGAATAAAATACCTAGGAATAGATCCATCTAAGGAGGTAAAGACCTGTTCTTGGAAAACTGTAAGACAGTGATGAAAGAAACTGAAAACAATCCAAACAGAGGAAAGATCTGTCGTGCTCATGAACTGGAAGAATTAACAGTGTTAAAATGACCATACTCTCCAAGACAACCTACAGAGTCAATGTACTTCTATCAAAATGCCAATGACATTTTTTCAGAAAACTAGAACAAATAATTCTTAAATTTGTGTGGAACCACAGAAGACCCTGAATAGCCAAAATAATTTTGAGAAAGAAGCACATGTTTCTAGTAGGGTGTTGCATCCTATGAGGGAAAAGTTTCCCAAACTTCCAACAGGCTTCTTCTCAACGGGAAAATGATGGGAACCTATGACCTCATTCCCCTCCCCCTGCCCCCCTGCACATAGACTTTTAAGGCAAACTCTACTGTTCCCTCATTTCCCCAAGATTTTTCTGCTTTCACTACATTTTAAATGAGATAGTAATAAAAAACAAGATTATAATTTAAATTATAATTAAATGATATATAATTATATACATTATATATCATTAAATTATAATTATATATAATTTAAGATTATATTATAATTTAATAATATATAATTATAAGATTATAATTAAACTATAATTTAAAATTACAACTTAATCAAATTAATCAAAATTTAATTACTTGCTGATTAAGAATTATTCCATCAAACACATGACAGTATTTTCCCTCTTTTATTTTGAATGTGGATTGACATGTCACCAAGTGGCACTTTATGGCTTTAAAACATGGTTCCAAAATAGGTTAGCATTATAAGAAGTCTTTTTTTCTCTTTTCTCTTTTAATATTGGTGCCTCTTCCCTTGTGATCATGTTCTGAAAATAAATTAAGTGGAAAAGAAATAAAGGCTAATTTAATCTGAGAACCTAATTTCTAATACTGATTTGAGGTCAGAATGTACACTTCTTTTTTAAAAAAAAATCAAGGGCAACAGATATAATATCTTTATAATAACAACTTTTCACCCTACTTCTCAAGCCAAGCGAACTTTTTCAAAACCGGGTGAACTCAGACATTTTGGTCTTTCAGAAGGTCAAATGATCATTCAGTTATGTACAAGTTAAAAATAATTGGTAGGGACTTCTCTGGTGGTCCAGTGGCTAAGATTCTGCACTCCCAATGCTGGGGCCCAGGTTCGATCTCTGGTTGGGAAAATAGATCCCACATGCCGCAACTAAGAGTTCACAGGCTGCAACTAAGAGACCCAATACAGCCTAATAAATGAATAATTTTTAAAAAAGAAAAAACATCAGCAAATCCTTACTGGAATCATTTTTTGGAAAGATCAGATCTATTACTTGTTGCTATATGGAATTATTTTCATGGAGCCATAATATATGTAGTTCTTTTTCATTCAGATAGAAAACAGTTTATCTGGAAACTCAGAATGGCCTTGCTTTTCCTACGAATGGTATTCTTTTGGAAGCAATAATGTTTCTCTTTTACAAATCCTTATTTATTTTTGATGATGGGAGTACTATATGCTTGTTGAATGTTTTGTTCTTATAAGATAAGAGAACACTTATCTGTATAGAATTGCTCGTTGGCATCAAAGATTGTCAGTTTCATCTATTAATACTTCTCAAAATACCTAAGGTATTGAGTGAGACTTTGACTGCCACTAAAATAAATGTACTGCTTCCTCCTCATACTCCTAAGTAGCACAGATAAGTGTAATTTAAAGGGTTTGTTTGAGGGAGAGTTGAATAGAGAAACTACTCACAAGAAGCTATTCCTCTCCTTCACTTGCTACGTTATATTCAATATAAGTGTTTCCATGACAAAGGATCATCTTGATAATGTGCATATTTATCAAGGGAGAAATATTCCCTTCTTTAATCAGTTCACCACCCTCGACGGTAGTAAAGTAATTAAAGAAGGCCAGAGGACATGGACAGCATCAAGCCAATCTTGGTCACAACTGCTAGGTCTGCAAAATATTACTGTATTGAAGAAACAACGAAAGAAATGGGATGAAAGACCATCTGAGGGCTACAACTATGGTTAAAAAGCAGCCAGACTTCCTATATGTTACCCTCAAATTCTGCCTTTAAAAGTCTGAAATTCCTTTGGAAGGAAGGTAATGATCAAGGAAAAAACAGGGACTTCCCTGGTGGTCCAGAAGCTTAGACTCCACACTCCCAATGCAGGGGCCCGGGCTTGGTCCCTGGTCTGGGCACTAGATCCCACATGCTGCAACTAAGACCTGGGAAAGCTAAATAAATAAATGCTGCTAAGTGACTTCAGTTGTGTCTAATTCTTTGCAACCCCATGGGACTGTAGCCCACCAGGCTCCTCTGTCCTTGGGATTCTCCAGGCAAGAGTAGGTTGCCATGCCCTCCTCCAGGAGATCTTCCTGACTGAGGGACTGAACCCTCATCTCTTATGTCTCCTGTATTTGCAGGCAGGTTCTTTACTACTAGTATCACCTGAAAGTGAAAGTGAAAGTCGCTCAGTCGGGTCTGACTCTTAGCGACTCTGAGCGATTTCGTGGGCTGTAGTCCATGGAATTCTCCAGGCCAGCGTACTGGAGTGGGTAGCCTTTCCCTTCTCTAGGGGATCTTCCCAACCCAGGGATGAAACCCAGGTCTCTCACATTGCAGGAGGATTTTTTTTACCAGCTGAGCCACAAGGGAAGTCCAAGAATACTGGAGTGGGTAGCCTAGCCTTTCCCCAGGGGATCTTGCCAACCCAGGAATTGAACTGCATTGCAGGCGGATTCTTTACCAACTGAGCTATCAGGGAAGCCCCCAAATAAATAAATAAGTAAATAAACATTAAAAAAGAAGAAAAGCAGACAGCAAAACACTTTGTATTCTACTCAGTTTTTTTTTTTTTTCTCTCTTCTCAATGCAAAGTATAGAACCCAGAAGATAGATTATGTGTTTGCTCGGTCGCTCAGTTATGTCCCACTCCTTTGCAACCCCATGGACTGCAGCGTGCCAGGCTTCTTTGTCCATGGGATTCTCCAGGCAAGAATACTAGAGTGGGTTGTCATTTCCTCCTCTAGGGGATCTTCCCAACCCAGGGATCGAACCCACGTCTCCTGCAATGACAAGCCTGTTTTTTACCACTGAGCCACCAGGGAGGCCAGTCCTATAGTACGTGAAAGTGAAAGTGAAGTCTCTCAGTCTTGTTTACTCTTTGCAACCCCAGGGACTATAGCCTACCAGGCTCCTCTGTCCATGGGATTTTCTGGGCAATAGTACTGGAGTGGATTGTCATTTCCTTCTCCAGCGGATCTTCCCAACCCAGGAATCGAATCCAGGGCTCCTGAATCGTAGACAGATGCTTTACCATCTGAGCCACCAGGGAAATATCAGCTCAGTACTGACCGCCAGCTATTTACTGCTGCTGCTGCTAAGTCGCTTCAGTCGTGTCCAACTCTGTGCGACCCCATGGACTGCAGCCCACCAGGTTCCTCTGTCCATGGGAGTTTCCAGGCAAGAGTACTGGAGTGGGTTGTCATTGCCTTCTCTGGTCAGCTACGGAAGCAGCCAATAAAATGTTCCTGTATAATTCCTCTACTTGACCCACCACACCTCCAATCCCACTTCCCTTGGCTGACCCCCCACCTCACTGATCTGTTTCATAAAGGATTAACCTCAAACTCTCCATCTGGGTTGAACTCATGATGCAGATTACCCATATCCTAAAACTACAATTAGAGGAAAATACTACTTTAAATCTGGGAACAAAATTAAGTGGGAACAAAAGGAAGCCGTTTATTCTCTTGAGTCTGGATATGCTGATGCAACACAGGAAGTGCAAAAGCTGCAGGTTCTGCTTGATTGGTAACTGAATTAAGTAGATTTCAGTACTTGCTTTAGTGACCAGGTCTATTGATCATTAAATAACTTTCCCAGGACTAGGAAAAAATGAAGCCCATAAAAATTCTTAAGTTTTCCACTTCTCTTTTCTTATGCATCTTTTCCTGGTTGACTTGAAAAACCCTAAAAAGAATATATTGTGGTGAATTACTCATAATTTGGACACCTTTGACACCAATTTACCTAGTTATAGTAACTAAGTTGTTTTACATTTTACTTAAAAAGCTAAATGGTAAGATTTGTTGCACTTAACTATCACCTTCAAAGGTATGAAATAGTTTTCCAGCATAACTGTGAAATGATCAGAAAATGGTCATAGAAATATCTAAAATTTGGAAGATTTTGAGTAAATAGACAAGCACAAATACATAAACATGATTTTTTTAAGATTGCATACACATGCATGTTTTGCGAGTAAGTTTCAGAGACCACAAGATGCCACTTTTAAATACTCTAGGGTACATCTCCTAAGGACAAGGGTATTCTCCTCTATAACCACAATACCATTATCACACCCAAGAAAATTAGTTAATTCCACATGCTCAGTCATTTCAGTCATATCTGACTCTGTGACTCCAGGCTCCTCTGTCCATGGGATCCTCCAGACAAGAATACTGGAGTGGGCTGCCAGGCCCACCTCAATAATTTCACAACATTCTTTAATATACAACCTAGATTCAAATTTTTCCAGTTGCTGAAAAATGTCTTCCATAGATTTTTTTGTTTCTTCCAATTCAGGATCCAGTCACTGGTGACATGTTGTATTTAGTTGTAGTATTTAGTTGTAATATTTGCTTTAGTCTTTTAAAATCCAGATAGTCCTCCTGCTATTTTTTTTTCCCATGACATGGATTTATTTGAAGAGTTTATACCAATGGTCTTGTGGAATGCCCATATCCTGGGTTAGTGTGACTGTATGGTGAAATATTTTGGGCAAGAATGTTTCACGTGTGATATCATGGGCTTCTTATAGAAGAATCATATCAGGATGTAAATAGTGTTTGCTTGTCCCAGTATTTTTTATAGTAAATTTTATTAGTTGGTTAATGTTGGGCGATTGCCATATCTCTTCACTATAAAGGTCCACTTACATGCATGTGTGTTCAGTAGCTTCAGTCATGTCTGACTCTTTGCAGCCCTGTGGACTGTAGCCTGCCAGCTCCCCTGTCCATGGGATTCTCCAGGTAAGAATACTGGAGTGGGGTTGCCATGCCCTCTTCCAGATCTTCCCCACCCAGGACTGAACCTGCGTCTCATGTCTCCTGCATTGGCAGGGGAGTTCTTTACCACTAGTGCCACCTGGAAAGCCCCTTCATAATTACTGAATGGCAAGGAGGCTGAGTTTTACGGACCATATGAATTTATTTTTCCCCATCAACATTTTACCCAGGAAGTTTGGTATTTATTGATACTGTCTAAACAAATGTTTACCGCAGAAGCTGCAAAATGGTGATTTTCTAATTTTATTATTCCTTCTACATGTATTAGCTGGGTACTTCTATAAGGAAGAGCTTTCTGTTTTTCTTTTGGCAAACAGATTTCCCTTCAGTTCAAACACTAGGATAAGATAATGAGGCCTTTTCTAAGGTTTCTTCAAGTCCTGAGATCTAACTTGGCTACCAGAGTAGTTTAGGATAATAGTCTTACAGATGGGAGGCGGGAGAGGGAGGGAAATGTCTGAGTTGATAATAAAGCCTTTGTTCTGCATGTGTCACAGGAAGATAATGGGTAAGAAAGCAATAATGCTTTTGATTTGCTCACAAGGTTCTTGATAATATTGGCAGCAATAATCAGAGATGGTATCACTTTCATATAGTTTAAAGTTGTAGTAAGTACTTCATTTTTGTGTTCTAGAGCTATTATGTTGCCTCCTGGATTTTATATCATTGACAATTTGCCCATATTCCCTCCACATGCAAGGTTACTGACAAATAGTGAATCTACGTATTTATTTATTTATTTGCCTTGGATCTCAGCTGCTGCACACGTGACCTTGCTTGCATCATGCAGGATCTTTTGTTGTGGTGCAGACTGAAGTTGAGCGTGGGCTCAGTAGTTGTGGTGCACAGGCCTAGTTGCTCCATGGTACGTGGAATCTTAGATCTTAGTTCCCTGACCAGGGATCAAACCCATGTTCCTTACACTGCAAGATGGGCTCTCAACCTCTGAATCAGCAGGGAAGTCCCCAACAGTCTCTTTTAAACTCCAGAGATAGGACAGCAACTATAGGGCCTCTTCTGGTTCATCCCTTCTCTTAGTCTCAGAGGATGCCCAGAGCCTCAGCTCAGAAAAAAACATCTTGCTTTTCCTATAGCTCCACGCTTTCCTGGTGGCTCAGATGGCAAATGAATCTGCTTGCAATGCAGGAGACCCTGGTTCGATCTCTGGGTTGGGAAGATCCCCTGGAGAAGAGAAGTTCTACCCACTCCAGTATTCTCGCCTGAAGAATCCCATGGACAGAGGAGCCTGGTGGGCTATAGTCTATAGGGTTGCAAAGAATGGACACAACTGAGCTACCCACACTCTTTTCCTAGCTCTGTACCAAATTGTTCTCTCTCTTGCTCTTGTCCAAATGCCAACTGTACTTTTCCCATCTCAGATAGGGCTGCTGTGTGTTTCTGAGTCATTTCTTCTGGCCATCCTTATGGTTTCAATAGTGAATTAGCCAGTAAATGCTGAGCACCTACTCTGCATGCAAAGCTGAGGTAGATGCCACACAAATATAGGGACCTGGTCTCTGTCTTCAAAGAGTTTATCTGTTTGGAGAGACAATGTCACAGAAAGATGGAGCTAAAAGCCAATCTAGTATTGCAGGAGTATCTATGAATGAGTGGGGGCGGGGTGGTGGTGGTGTAGGTATGAGGAATTCCAAGAACCGATGCTAAAATTGTGAACATTTGTGTTGTGCTGGGGCAAATGTACATGGGTTTTGAGATTCTCAAAAGGGCTGTGAGTACATCCTTCTGCCACAAAAATAAAGTAAGATGTTTCGATAAAACCCAAATGAACTTTTTGGCCAGCACAATAGAATCTTTTACCTAGAAGAAAATGGGGACTAATATTGCCCTAATAATCTGATGTTTGGTTTGGAGGTGAGTCCTCTTTCGTCACAATCAACATTTTCTCATGCTTGTTGACAGTGTTGTCTTGGTACAGCTAAGGTGAGCTTGCAAAGCCACTCATGTCCAATAACGTGTGTGATCTGGTGAGGTTGGCAGAACAAGGACTATTGGCTTCACTCTATCAAAATAACTGTGACTGGCCACAGTTACATGGATATTAAGGGTGCAGCTGGGGGTCACACCCTTTTTTTTTTTTTTTTCCAGATTTTTGCTTTCTCCAGCATATCTTGCTCTCTTAATCAGGGTAGCATTTGAGGGTGGGCTTCTAGGAAGATTAATTCAGTTGCAGTTTTTAGCTAAATGTCACTGATGAGAACCTGTTTCTATTTGTAGGGTTTCCCTGGGGTAGCTGGTGTGCTAGTTTTGGATATTCTTCAGATGTCTGCTCAGTCTATCAAAGTGTCCTGACTGCAGAGCCCTTCTACTTTCCCGCCTAGGGCATTTTCAAGGGCAGAGTCATAAATGGCAGCTTTCAGGGCTGGTCGTCATCTCAAATTGGATCTTGAGAATCAGACTCTCCTTGCTCTAGACCAGCACTGTCCAGTTGTGTATGATATAAGTCTTGTGCATAATTTTGAATATTGTAGTAATATAGTAAAAAAGTTTAAAAGGAAACAGATGACATTCATTTTTTATTCCAAATAATGCTTTAGTAAATGTATTAGTTTAAATAGAATTAAATATCTAACATAATTTAAAAAAATGAAATATAATTTATATATTGTGTAACATTAAAGTATACAATGTGAGGTGACATTAGTTTTAATAGCTACTTTGTTTAACTCATATCCAAATATTATCATTTTACCATGTGATCAATATAAAAATATTGATATTTTAACTTTTCTGTCATGTTTGAAGTTTAGTGTGTATTTTACCCCTTTTTCACATCTCAGTTACAAATAGCTACATCTTAAGTACCCAAATGTCTTGTCGCTACTGTATTAGAAAGCACAGATCTAGAAAATTTTTCTAGGAAAAAATACAACTAAGACAAATAAGCCACCTTACCTCTATGGATAATTGAGGGTGAGATGGGCAGTGGCCCTTTTATTGTGATATCAATCACCAGTCATACACCATTGCAGAGAACTTCTGAGCATCATTGTATATTTATTACAACTACCTTCTGGTGACCCAGTAGCTTCCAGAACTTGAGGTTAGTTGCATAATGTTGAAAAGGACTATTCATACATACAGGTAAAGGAAACAGTCTGTGACGCAAATGGGCTACAAGGTGGGTGCCCAGAAAATATGTTCATCTAGCTTGCCACATGCCTGCCACACCTCCTGTCAAAACACCTTTTTAGAATGAACATTTTTTTTTTTTGGCATATGTAAAAAAATACACAGACAAAGGACTAAGGCTTTCTGAGTTAGGGATAGTAGGGAATACAACCATGAATAAAAGATGGTCCCTGCCTTTAATGAAACTTGTCTTCTCAATAGAAGACAGTGGCGATAATAGTTAAAGGTCAGGCGTCCACAGTATGGTGAGGATGAATATTACCCAACTCCAGCCCTCAGACATGACCAAGTTTTCTTAAGAAAACCCACTCTAAAATCCCACTGTTTCTCTGAGTTAGAAGCACAGGAAATAATCACCCTTTAATATTTACCAGTTCGACTATGCCAAAGCCTTTGACTGTGTGGATCACAATAAACTGTGGAAAATTCTGAAAGAGATGGGAATACCAGACCACCTAACCTGCCTCTTGAGAAATCTGTGTGCAGGTCAGGAAGCAACAGTTAGGACTGGACATGGAACAACAGACTGGTTCCAAATAGGAAAAGGAGTGCGTCAAGGCTGTATATTGTCACCCTGCTTATTTAACTTATATGCAGAGTACATCATGAGAAACGCTGGACTGGAAGAAACACAAGCTGGAATCAAGATTGCCGGGAGAAACATCAATAACCTCAGATATGCAGATGACACCACCCTTATGGCAGAAAGTGAAGAGGAGCTAAAAGGCCTCTTGATGAAAGTGAAAGAGGAGAGTGAAAAAGTTGGCTTAAAGCTCAACATTCAGAAAACGAAGATCATGGCATCTGGTCCCATCACTTCATGGGAAATAGATGGGGAAACAGTGGAAACAGTGCCAGACTTTATTTTTTTGGGCTCCAAAATCACTGCTGATGGTGACTGCAGCCATGAAATTAGAAGACGCTTACTCCTTGGAAGAAAAGTTATGTCCAACCTAGATAGCATTTTCAAAAGCAGAGACATTACTTTGCCGACTAAGGTCCGTCTAGTCAAGGCTATGGTTTTTCCTGTGGTCATGTATGGATGTGAGAGTTGGACTGTGAAGAAGGCTGATCGCCGAAGAATTGATGCTTTTGAAGTGTGGTGTTGGAGAAGACTCTTGAGAGTCCCTTGGACTGCAAGGAGATCCAACCAGTCCATTCTGAAGGAGATCAACCCTGGGATTTCTTTGGAAGGAATGATGCTAAAGCTGAAACTCCAGTACTTTGGCCACCTCATGCGAAGAGTTGACTCATTGGAAAAGACTCTGATGCTGGGAGGGATTGGGGGCAGGAGGAGAAGGGGACGACCGAGGATGAGATGGCTGGATGGCATCACTGACTCAATGGATGTGAGTCTGAGTGAACTCCGGGAGATGGTGATGAACAGGGAGGCCTGGCGTGCTGCGATTCATGGGGTCGCAAAGAGTCGGACACGACTGAGCGACTGAACTGAACTGAACTGAACTGATGTTAGCATAGAATGATTTGTTGAATTTAAAACATAGAGCCACAAACCATTTAGAAATGGAACAGATTGTTTTCATGAAGGAAAAGAAGAAAGGGGACAGATATGTAAGGTGTGGATTCATTTTTTGTGACAGGTTGGGGGAGCTTCTTGCTGATGGGACTGGTAGCTTGAAGCTTTAGGCACAAGGCTATGGTGTCCAACAACCAGAGGATGATGTTGAAAAAGAGGAGACAAGAGTGAAAGTGATAACCATTCCTGCTTGATTAAATGCTTACATGAGCAGACAAATACAATGTATATGTTTACATTGGGGAAGCTGTGGATGGCAGTGGTTAAGAAACAAGGATTGGGAGACTTTCCTGGTGGTCCAGTGGTTAAGAATCCCTTGCCAATGCAAGGGACATAGGTTCGATCCCTGGTTGGGAAACTAAGATTCCACATGCTGCAACTAAAACCTAAAGCAGCCAAAAAAAAAAAAAAAAAGAACCAAGGTTTGAGAGTCAAGACAGCCTACCCTGCTGTGTGACTTTGGGAAAGTTATTTAACCTCTCTATGCCTCAACTTTCTTATAAGTAAAAAAAAAAAAAAAAAAAGTTCATTAATAGGACTTGATGAGAGAATGTACATGAAGAGTTTAGAATAATGCCTGGCACATGCATGAATCCAATAATTATTATCTAAATTATTATTAGCCAATAATTATTACTAGTTTGGGCATTATTGTCAGTAATAATTGTTAGCTATGGTGCTCCCCTAATTTGTTCCTGAAGTCCACAAGACTATGAACTCTATATCAAGCAATCCTGACAGAAGATTGGCAAATTCTAATGATTTTTCTCCCTCTCCGATGGCAAAACTAGGGCAAAGAGATAAAAAATGACTTGCCCAAGGGCTCAGAGGCTGCTCCTAAAATGGGGAGGGAGGCCATCTAAAGTAGTGCTGATGGATTTCCCCAAAGACAAGGACTTAGTACACTTATAGGCTGGAATTGGAATCCAGGCTGCACTACTTAACTGATGATGTCATCTTGAGAATTTATCTGATTTCTTTGAGCTCTCAGTTGTGCCTCTGTCAAATAGGGACAATAAGTAAGTTGTTAAAACTCATGAAAAGTGCATGTGGGCTGGGCTCAAAAAAGTCACACTTCTCAATTATTATTATTGCTGTTGTAGCAGATCTTTTGCGGCGGTAGGCAGTGCCTACCCGGAACACCGTGGAACACTCAACACCATGCCTCAGTGCCTGGCACCCAGTACACTCTCAGGAAATGTCTGGAGAATGAACGCACATCTGAGGCTCGACTTGCCTTCCTTCCCAAAGCGGGAGCCTGAGCAGATAGCCCGGGATGTCCAGGCATCACTTAGCAGTGAGCTGAATCCACTTTGTGTCCCCGGAAGCCCCTGTAGGACCTGCTGGAGGGCGCCCCGCCTGGACGCGCATCTTCTTGTGAGCGGCTCGCTCCAAAGCCCTTATTTTTCTGGTTTGCGGTTTATTTACTTAAGCATTTGCAGCTCCCGGGAGGAGAGGGGCTGCTTGTAGCAGGGTCAGGACCGAGGTCGTGATTCGTATTTATTTTCTGCGTCTCAATCTCAGCGCTGGCAAGTCACAACCTGGCTCCTTTACATGTGCACGGAGACGCTTGCGTTTCTTTACCTCCCGCGGGGTAAGGAAAGAAGCGTAGTTCGGGTTCAGGAAAGTGCTCTCAAGCCTCTTGCCTGTGTTCCCACTTGCGTTGCTCCCAGACTTAGATTTCTGTGCAAACCCGAAGAGAGCGGAACAGCTTAAATAAAGACAACCTCACGCCTTTAATCCTTGACCGCAAACACTGGAGTTTTTGTGCCCTGGATTTCTGAAATTCTTGGCTGGGTACTCAAAGCGGGGGAAGGGTGGGTAACAGCTTGTAAAAACTTCCCAAAGCAGAAATCCGAGCTCTTCCCCGCCCCCTGCTCCCAATGACACCTGGATTCTAGAGAAATGGGGCAGCCGACGGAGGAGCGTCCCCAAGGGCTGGAGGCGCCCCCCACGGGTGGTTTTGAGTCGCGGGTTCTTAAGTCAACGGGTTCTCAACGCAGAGCCGGGTTGAAGCCCGGACTCCCCGCAGGACGCCCCTCCCTGTCCCCGTGCGCGTCTATTTAGAGCCCAGCCTGGGAACCCATGGGATTCTGGGACTTGTAGTTCATCCTCGCAGCCCCAGGCGCTGCTACAACCCCGGACTCGGACTACATTGCCCAGGGAGCGTCCCGGCCTATATAAGCTGCCAGGAGCTGCTTCGAAGTGCAGTAACCATGTGGATGTGCTGCTGAAGCGTTTCCTCTAGCTCGCTGGGGTGGGAGGAGAGAAAGAGGAGGTGGTGGTGGTGGAGGAGGAGGCAGAGGGTGGAGAGAGAAATCGCACGCCGAGAGGAGGTGTGGGTGTTCCGCTTCCATCCTAACGGAACGAGCTCCCTCTTCGCGGACATGGGATTACCCAGCGGCTGCTAACCCCCTCTCCTCGCCCTGCTCCGCCAAAGTGGCGTGGCTCCCCGGGCACTAAGGTAGCGGCTGGGGCCGGGTAGAGGGCGCGGGGAGTTGGTACTGTCCCCAGGAGCAGAAGTTTTTGCCTCGCTCTCTGGGAGTTCTTGGTGGATTTGCATGCACTTGCATGCATTTTGGGGGTTCTTTTACTGAGGGCATTTTGGGGGTGTTCATTTGAGGTTAAAAAAAATTCTCGATTCCATCGGCTGGCTTTGAGGCTACTCATTCTGGGTTGTAAAGGCATTCCCCCAAGTTGGAAACTAGCAGCAACTGCAGAAAATAGTGTGTGTGTGTTGCTACAACAGAGATGAACCTCTGTCTCTTATACACATCTTGCAAGGGAGAGGAATGCATATGTGGGGGCCCCAGTGGGGAGGTTTTAGAAAAACGGAAGAGAACCCGGGGAGCGGTGACGGATGAAGTGTGGACGGAGCTCACGCCTGATGGGGATGCGGGCTTCGGATACTTGGCCTCCACTCCTGGAAACAAGTGCTTTGGGATCAGCCAAACACTTCTCTTAGTTTCAGCCCCACCGCGCGTTGGAAGTTTGTGCGTACTTAGTCTCACTTGTCAGTTGTATATTGGAAACAGATGAAATGACCAGTAATCTTTACCTAAGTGAACCCACCAACCTACCTGTCAAATTTGGTGGTGGTGGCGGTCCTGCGTGTGTGTGTGTTTTGGGTGGGGGGTGGGGGGGAGGAGAGTTGTCTCTCCAGAAAGGATGTTAACTGAAAGTGGAAGTGTAGAATTTGAAAATTTCTATTAGGGAGCCACTTCTGTCCAATCTCGCATTCAGCTTTCTTTCTTTCTCAATTACTTAGGAGCTGACCGCCAGGGAGCAGAACTCACACCCCTGGCTGGGCGTGTTTTGGCCACAGAGTGCCTGACCTGGGTCAGGTGAGTGCGGAAGCCTGAAAGCTGTAGTTAATAATGAGTTTTGGTCCTAAGCCTATTTTAAGTTCTCGCTAAGGAGTCATGGAGATGGGGAGTAGGAAGAGACAGGAAACTCCATGGCAAAGTCTCTGAAATTTGTCACTGCCTGTGGTAAGGGCTTTAGGGAATGTATGAGATCCAGGGTGCAGTCCTGTCTAGTACTTTTGGCCCTGACTCAGAAGTGAAGCAGCCTGAAGGTTTACGGGAGCAGGGGGAAAAAAGAAATAGATGGAGCAGTAAAAGGGATGCTCACTGGAGATCTTAGAATTGAACTTGCCAGGAGGTGTGCTGATTATTTAAATTTTGACAGATGCAGTGCATTTCATCCGCCAAGATACATAAGCAAAATTTATCTGCTTCTCTCTTTCAAAAATAGTCACTTTCCTTTTTTTCCCCCTTATACTGTGAATATGTGTTTAATCGGAGTAGGTTGTGTGGCAAGAAATTAAAGTGGGTTGCTGGCAAATTGAACTTGAAAAAGGGAAGTTCTTGAAGCATAAGATAGTAACATCCAATCCTTGATGCCACCTGAGCATCAAGGAATCTGGTGGATTCCTCTGGTTTAGGTGCCTGTCATGGGATATGAGCTGAGAGCATCATTTATCTGTAAACCCAAGCAGCTCTTATGTTTTCTCCTGCAAATATTCAGACTGCACTTCAAGAGAGGGAGGTTTTACCAGGTGCACAAATGCCCATTGCTGCAGATTTGAGCATCACAAGCTTTTTCTTCTGAAATGGTCAGGGATAGGATAAACAACAGGGTAATAAAGGTGGGTGGGGCCTGGGTCTTCATAACTTATTTAACATTCTAAATATTTAGCTGTTCCCTGGGCTACAATCTTTGGGCTTTTCTAATTAGAAAAGAAGTCAGACACTTCATTATAGTAGTATTGTGCTTTTGTTTCCTGTTGATAAGATCCTCCGGAGTGCTGGTGGAGTGGGAAGTATTTGGATGTGTGAGGTCCACTTCCTTTTTGGTGTTCTCTTGATTCCCATGGCTACGTGGGCATTCATAAGGCCAAGGACTGGGTTCAGTTCCCCTCTTCAGAGGAAGCTGCAGGCACGGAGAAAGTGGTCCACAAAATCTTCTCTGACTGGTTCCTAAAAATGAGAATAATACACATGAAGTACTTGTAAGCCAGGTCCACAGCTATACATCACAGGAACCCTGGGAGTCAGGTATGGGCGAAGAAGCCGAGGTGCACAGAGTGAGATCACTTGTCCAGTGGATGCCAGCTATAACCCCAGGCTTTGGGACTTGGCTGTTTCCCACAAATGAGACTCAGTGGAGGGGGAATATGAGGGTAACTAGGAAAAATGGTACATGTATTGCTGTTGAAGAAATAACTCTTCATTGTGTCCCACCAATGATAAAGGAACAAAGTAACCTTGATTTAGGAAGAAAACAATGTCGCCGTAGGTGTAAAAATGAAAGACTCTGGGTTTTTGAGGAGGTCTTAGGTATTGTACTGAGTTCATTTTAGAAAACTGTCTGCTGAAAGCCTGCATGAGGAGAGTAAAAGAATCCAAACAACAAGTAACACTGTCTGGATTCAACATTGTGTTTATTTCACACCTGAAATGCATCTTGATTAGCTACATCAAGGCATCTGAGTAGGTTACAAGAATCAGGTGTTGCTCTATTGGAATAATTTGTAAGTTTAAATTGCAGTGAATCTGAACTGTGAAATGTTGACTGTCTTTTCATATACCCTTAGTTTGCTTTGTGGCCAATTGTGCAAGATCACTTTTCTTTTTCGTTTCTTACTTTCACTTGCGTGTGTGTATGTGTTGAAAGTATAATCTGCTTTTTGAATAATTCAAATTGAAACAATATCCTATCAAGATTTCCTTCTTATCAGGCAGGCAAAGTTGTTCATGGTCTAAATGAATTACTCCTGGTCTCCAGTTTGAGACTCATGGAAGTTCTTTGGGGTTGACAATGGTGTTACCTATTTAAACAAAGTGGTTGCCTTCTGGAGAGAATTAGCATCTTTAGGAAGGAGAGGTGGATAATTTGCTTAGAGAAGAGATAGGTGAACTCAAATCAGATCCATTGCTTTATATCTCAAAGTATTTTCAACCGAGGAAGACCATGGTCTTAAAGAAAGAGAAACTTCTAATACAATGGTGTGCAACCAACTGACTTGCACAGCAAAAAATCAAATGGCTTTTTAGTTCATTTGTAATGATTGAATGGAAAATCTGATTTATTTATGAGCAACTCTTAAACCAAAGTGAAACAACAGACACCAAATTTGAACAACAGAAAAAACTCAAAATATTAAAATTAGGCCTGTAGTTAAGTTTTCAGGTCAAACTGCCCTTGCATACATCTGATTAAAAGCCTACCCAAGGCCAGTGTCAGTCTTCTTTGCTGTTGGTTTGATCTTTTAAAATAAAACACATTGCTTTCACAGACTGTTTACTAACTGTAAGTATTAATACATACAGTTTTTTTTTTTTTAGTTCACTTAGGCTGTTTTAAGTTTTTGCCTGACTCTCTTGATAAAATCAACTAAGGCTTGAAGTCAGTGACATTAATGACATAATTTCCATGATTCCTACCAGTTGTCATAGTGTTTGTGGTTCTGAGGCTATTGCTAATGAGGATGAGCTGAAACCACCATCCACTGAGCTATTCCTTGTATTGAACTTTGTCTGGATTCTTCCCTAAACTGGACATAGTTTAAGGCACTTGGTGTGATAAATCTAGCAATTCTAATGCTGATTAAAATTATGGTTAAACTATTTTATTCCTTCATTCAAATCTTTTGAGTACCTGCTATGTGCCAGGGTTTGTGCTAGATGCTGAGGTTACAGCAGTAGAAATCCTATACCTTTTGTTTTTTAAATTTTGGCTGCACTGGGTCTTGTTGTGATAAAGGAGCTTTCTCTAGTTGCAGCATATAGGCTAAGCTGTAAGTGGGATCTTAGTTCCCTGCCAAGGTATTGAACCCTCATATCCTCTGGAAGGAGATGCAAATTCTTAATCACTGGACCACCAGGAACGTCCTCGAGCGTCCTATTCCTAAGAGGTCTTAAATGCTAGTTCAGAGGAGGCAGCCAATATAAAAAGCAAGTATTATAGTATGACAGGTAGTAAATGATTGAGGAAAAATGGAGTAAGGACTAAGAGAAAACAACAGTGTTGGTGAAGAAGTGGATAAGTTGGGACCCTTGTCTGCTGTTGATGGGAATGTGCAATGTTGCAGCTGCTGTGGAAGACAGTATGGCTGTCCCTCAAAAAATTAAGCATAGAAATTACCAGATAATCCAGCAGTTCTGCTTTTGAGTATATACCCCAAGGAATTGAAAGCAGGAACTCAAACGTATTGGTACGGCCATGTTCACAGCAGCGTTATTCATGATAGCCAAAAGATGGAAATAACCCAAATGTTCACAGAAAGATGAGTGGATAAATAAGATGTGGTATATCTGCACAGTGGAATATTATTAGGCCTTAAAAAGAAATGAAATTCTGATACCTGCTACAACAGAGATGAACCTTGAAAACATTCTGTTAAGTGAAATAGAAAGTGAAAAGTGTTAGTCATCACTCAGTCATGTCCGACTCTTTGTGACCCTATGGACTGTAGCCCACGAGACTCCCCTGTCCGTAGAATTCTCCAGGCAAGAATACTGGAGTAGGTGGTCCTTTGCTTCTCCAGGGGATCTTCCCAACCCAGGGATCGAACCCGAGTCTCCTACTTTGCAGGCACATTCTTTACTGTCTGAGCCACCAGGGAAGCCAGATGCAAAAGAGCAAATAGTATATGGTTCCACTTTGAAGAGGTCCCTAGAGTAATCACATTCACAGAGGCAGAAAGCAGAATAGTGGCTGCCCTGGGTGGGGGTGCTGGGGAATGAGGAGTTTAATGGGCACAGAGTTTCCTTTTGGGGAAGATGAAAAGGTACTGGAAATGGATTGTGGTGATGGTTGCAGAACAAAGTTGACTGTACTTAATGCCTTGGAATCATACACTTAAAAATGGCTAAAATGGTACATTTTATGTTATGCATGTATATTTTACCACAATAAAAAGGAAGGGTAACAGCAACAGAACAGGGTAGAGGGGATCAGGGAGCATTGTGGTAGGGGGTGGGAATCAGGAAAGGGCTCATTAGTAGAGATCTGAAGGAAGTGAGTGGGTGAGCCAGGTAGGTGTCCGGTGGGGGATGGGTGTTCCAAAGGGCAGAGCGGCAAGTGGCAGGGCCCTAAGGTGGGAGCAGGTGGGGCGTGTTAGAGGCAGGGTGAGGAGGCCAGAGTGGCTGCAGCTGAGGGAGAGTGCGCCCGCCGAGGGAATCAGGGACAGCATGTGCAGGAACCAGGCTTTTGCCAGTTAGCCGATTTGTTCCCTGAGGATTTCTAAACTCGAGCAGAATTCTCAGTGGTTCTCAGCATCACTGAACCACCTTGTCCTCTCCAGAGAGACTTTGGGAGGCTGTCAGGATCACCTGGAACTTGATGGGGGTGGTGGTGAGTAAAACCCAGATTTCTAGACTGTCTAGTTAATCACCCGATGTGTGTGGGACTGTAATTCACTTCAGGAGGAAAGGCATCTTTGATAAAATAGGTGAAGTTACAGTTGGCTTCAATAACAAAAATGTTCTAAGAACCTAATGATATTCCTGGGGATTTATCTGCATTGTGAATCTTTTTTGCCCTGTGGCCACCCTACAGTCTGTCTAGTTTCATATTAAGGAATTACAGGAAGAGGATTCATGCTTTGCTATCTAATATCATCCTTGGGGAATATGAAGTTCCATGTAAGTGATCCTCCTTGATGAGTGATGTCGACCCCTCCCTGTGTACAAACTTGTAACAAGGATATATGTCGTTACTTTTTGCATAAGATGTACGTATTCAGTTGTAAAACATTAGGGTATATAAACAAAAACAAATACAAAAAACCCAGTCACTCCCAGGCCCACCAGCTAAGATGAGAATATCAGACTTTCCTTCTGAGTTCAGACATAAAAATTACATGTAGGTTTAAATTTCATGAAAAGGGTGTCATGCCTCCTGTTTGGTACCTTGCCTTTTGCACTCTGTATTGTGAACATCTTTTCTTGTTAAGAAATAGATGTCTAAGTCATTTATCTCACGGTACCTTTGATGGGATTTCATTGGAATGAGGACAGGTATGGAATCATTAGGGTAGAAGAAGTGTATCATTCAGGTTCCATCACCATCATAGAGTCCAGGTTTTCTCATTCATTTTGTACTGTTTTTATAACTGATTCACTTTGATGTACACTTGAAACACAACATTATAAATCAACTATGCTCCAATACAAATTTTAAAAAAATAGGGAGAAAAGAATTTAAAAAGAAAACTAAATGGGTGGTAGGGCACTATTCAAATGTCAGTTATCATATTACGGAGGTAAAGGCTAGTAGTCATTGATTTAAATAAAGAATGTCTCATTTGCTCTGCAAAGTCACCAAACCCTGTTAGGGCCAGGCACTTTTTTTTTTTTTTTAATGTTTATTTGGCTCCATTGGATCTGAGTTTCAGCACAGGTGATCTTTGTGGATCGTGTGGGACCTTTTCTTGTAACACTTGGACTGTCCACTGGTGGCCCTGGGGCTCCAGAGCACTCAAGCTTGGTAGTTATGGTATATGGGCTTTGTTGCTCCACAACATGTGGGATCTCAGTTTTCTGACCAGGAGTGGAACCTGCGCTCCCTGCATCGCAAGGCAGATTCTTAACCACTGGACCACCAGGGAAGTGCCACCTTGTTGGCACTTAAAAGGAAAACTGTACTGTAGAAAATTAGAAACACATATAGTAGTAGCAGTCTTAGTGTTATGAACCCCTCTTTACTCTTCACCCACCCTCCATAGTTTATCAATTCATCACCCATCTTCTTTTAGCTGCATTCTCAAACACCCTCCCTTCTTGGATGACATTGAAGGAAATCTCAGATATACTAGGTCATCTATATTGTAGTATATATTGCTGGCATTGGGAGTCTTAAACATAATCACAATACTATTATCCATCTCAAGGCGGGGGGGGGGAGCAAATTTTTAAAACTAGTCTGTGTTCTCACCTCCTTGATTTAAATAAACTTATTATTTCAACATATATATAACCATAACTGTGGTGTTGGAGAAGACTCGAGAGAGTCCCTTGGACTAGCAAGGAGATCCAACCAGTCCATTCTGAAGGAGATCAGCCCTGGGATTTCTTTGGAAGGAATGATGCTAAAGCTGAAACTCCAGTACTTTGGCCACCTCATGCGAAGAGTTGACTCATTGGAAAAGACTCTGATGCTGGGAGGGATTGGGGGCAGGAGGAGAAGGGGACGACCGAGGATGAGATGGCTGGATGGCATCACGGACTCGATGGACGTGAGTCTGGGTGAACTCCGAGAGATGGTGATGAACAGGGAGGCCTGGCGTGCTGCGATTCATGGGGTTGCAAAGAGTCGGACACGACTGAGCGACTGAACTGATAACCATAACAGATATGCATACTTTTAACAGTTTGAGTAAGGAATCAAATAAGGTCAATATATTACAAATGATGTGTCTTTTAATTTGTATGTTTCCTTGTTACCTCTCCCCACCCCCCATGCATTTTTTGGTTGTTATTGAAGAAAGTCATTTCAGTCGCTCAGTCGTGTCCGACTCTTTGCAACCCCATGAATCGCAGCACACCAGGCCTCCCTGTCTATCACCAACTCCCGGAGTTTACCCAAACTCATGTCCATTGAGTCGGTGATGCCATCCAGCCATTTCATCCTTTGTCGTCCCCTTCCCTCCCAGCATCAGGGTCTTTTCCAATTAGTCAACTCTTCGCGTGAGGTGGCCAAAGTATCGGAGTTTCATCTGCAGCATCAGTCCTTCCAAAGAACATCCAGGACTGATGTTCTTTAAGATGGACTGGTTGGATCTCCTTGCAGTCCAAGGGAGTCTCAAGAGTCTTCTCCAACACCACAGTTCAAAAGCATCAATTCTTTGGCACTCAGCTTTCTTGACAGTCCAACTCTCACATCCATACATGACTACTGGAAAAACCATAGCCTTGACTAGATGGACCTTTGTTGGCAAAGTAATATCTCTGCTTTTGAATATGCTATCTAGGTTGGTCATAACTTTCCTTTGAAGGAGTAAGCATCTTTTAGTTTCATGGCTGCAGTCACCATCTGCAGTGATTTTGGAGCCCAAGAAAATAAAAGTCTGACGCTGTTTCTACTGTTTGCCCATCTACTTGCCATGAAGTGATGGGACCAGATGCCATGATCTTCGTTTTCTGAATGTTGAGTTTTAAGCCATTTTTTTTCACTCTCCTCTTTCACTTTCATCAAGAGGCTTTTTTGTTTCTCTTCACTTTCTGCCATAAGGGCAGTGTCATCTGCATATCTGAGGTTATTGATATTTCTCCTGGCAATCTTGATTCCAGCTTGTGCTTCTTCCACTCCACCGTTTCTCATGATGTACTCTGCATAGAAGTTAAATAAGCAGGGTGACAATATACAGCCTTGACGTACTCCTTTTCCTATTTGGAACCAGTCTGTTGTTCCATGTCCAGTTCTAACTGTTGCTTCCTGACCTGCATATAGGTTTCTCAAGCGGCAGGTTAGGTGGTCTGGTATTCCCATCTCTTTCAGAATTTTGCACAGTTTATTGTGATCCACACAGTCAAAGGCTTTGGCATAGTCAATAAAGCAAAATAGTTGTTTTTCTAGAACTCTCTTGCTTTTTCGATGATCCAGCGGATGTTGGCAATTTGATCTCTGGTTCCTCTGCCTTTTCTAAAATCAGCTTGAACATCTGGAAGTTCACGGTTCACGTATTGCTGAAGCCTGGCTTGGAGAATTTTGAGCGTTACTTTGGTGGCATGTGAAATGAGTGCAATTGTGTGGTAGTTTGAACATTCTTTGGCACTGCCCTTCTTTTGGATTGGGATAAAAACACCTTTTCCAGTCCTGTGGCCAGTGCTGAGTTTTCCAAATTTGCTGGCATATTGAGTGCAGCACTTTCACAGCACGATACCTTTTATTATAGGCTGGATTTTGCTTACTGTATCAGTGTGATGTAGTTGAAGATGTTCCTCTCTCCTCTATATTTGTTATGTTTAATTTTATAGTTAGAAGTAGGGGCTTGATCAGAGTCACTTGCCCCCACCAAGTCTGTTTTTTGAGCTCACTCAGAGGAGTGTGTGATATGTATGGATATGCCTTCTTGTGGTTAACATCAAATGATGCTTCAATCTGTTAGTTCAATGGAACTGTAAAGTTTCTATTTTTCTGTATTTATTAGCTGGACTATTTTGTGAAATGAAACTTTATCTACTTAGTCCATTGACCAAAAAGTTTACTTGGGTTTTTCTATATGATGTTATGGAAAAACCCAAACAAACTTTACGACCAACTTAATATTTACTTCCCTAGGGCATGTTGTTGGAGAAGTCAATGACACCACACTCCAGTACTCTTGCCTGGAATATCTCATGGATGGAGGAGCCTCGTGGGCTGTGGTCCATGGGGCCGCTAAGTGTCGGACACAACTGAGCGACTTCACTTTCACTTTTCACTTTCATGCATTGGAGAAGGAAATGGCAACCCACTCCAGTGTTCTTGCCTGGAGGATCCCAGGGACGGGGGAGCCTGGTGGGCTGCCGTCTATGGGGTCACACAGAGTCGGACACGACTGAAGCGACTTAGCAGCATCAGGGCATATTGTTGTTTAAGTCACTTCGTTGTGTCTGACTCTTTGTAGCACACCGTGGGAATTCCCAGGCAAGAATCCTGGAGTGGGTTGCCATTTCCTTTTCCAGGGAATCTTCCTGACCCAAGGATCAAAGCTGAGTTTCCTGCATTGGCAAGTGGATTCTTTATCCCTGAGCCACCAGGGGAGCCCTCACTAGGGTATAGTTAAAGTAAATAAACAAAAGACATGATCAGTAGTTCCGTCTCCCTGTGGGTTTTAGTTTTCAAAGGTAACGAGATGATTCCCTAGCATGATCCATGGCAGTGGTTCTCTAGTGGGGGATGTGAGGCAATATCTGGGGACGTTTTCCGTGTCTTAACTGGGGAGAGGGTGCTACTGGCATCCAGTGCTTAGCGGCCAGGGATGCTACTCGGTTGCCATCATTCCGTCTCACAGCCCTGAGGAACAGAAGGATCCATTCCAAAGTATCAGCAGTGCCACTGTTGAGAATGTCTGTACCAGGTGGACCAATTCGTGTGTTTTTTTTAGTATCATAGTGAACTCATGGATATAAACATGTTTCCTATGCTTCATTTTGTGTAGTTATCCTTACTGATATTCAGATTATCCATCTCTGCTCAGCAAGAGAGAGGCTACTCAAGTCGATTCAAAGGACACCACCCCAGTGGTCTTAGACTTTCTGCTTCTTGTATGATGAGATGTTCCAGGCTCATTCTCTGTATTCCTTGATGCAGACCTGTCATGAGTCATTTATCCAAGAAACCCGAGTCTATCTTTTGAGTACTCTTCTCATTCTCATCATATGGGTCAGAAAATAAAATGAAGGGAACTTAAAAGCTGAACTTTTGCTTTTTAGATCTGTTCATCATTTTTTAATATTTTATTGGAGGATAATTGCTTTACAGTATTTTGCTGGTTTCTGCCAGACAGCAACCTGAATCAGCCACAGGTGTACATATGTCCCTGACTCTTAAGCCTCCCTGCCATCTCCCGTCCCATCCTACCCCTCTAGGTTGTCATAGAGCACTGTAAAACCTGAACATTTTTATTTTTTAGAATTTATTTTTAATTGAAAGATAATTGCTGTACAGTATTGTGTCGGTTTCTGCCAGACTTCAACATGAATCAGCCATAGGTATACATATGCCCCCTCCCTCTTCAACCTCCCTCCCGCCTCCTTCCCCATCCCACCCCTCTAAAACCTGAACATTTTTAATGAAAGTTTTTCCAAAATGTAATTGATACATCCTTACCTTTGGGAAAAAAAATTCTAAACACACTCTTTTCAAATTGGTCTCAGTTTTAGTACGCTGAGGCTAAGATTCATTTCTCCCCAGACAAGCAGGAATGTTACTCTTGTTCTACATCCATGTTTTTCAAATTGTGGCAGCCCATTAAGAAGTTGTGACATCTCTCTGATGGACCTTAATAGACAATTTCTTTGATAAAGTAGACCAGAATAGAAAACATCAAAGTATGGGTACTTAAAAGAACTGTGTGTGTATGTGTGTGTGTTGCAACAGATTTCTCATTCTCTGTTTCTCTTTTTCACACACACACACCCCCCATACACACACAGAATAAACATTGGGTTGTTCAGTTCAATGTTATTTCTTATTGTGAGTCGCTGCCAAAAGTCTTGAGAAACACTGTCCATTGTCCTACGACATTATGGCTCCATCTGTGGCCACCAGATCTGCATCACTGGCTTCAGAGTGAGAACTTGTGAGAAATGCCGACTCCGAGGCCCCACCCCAGACCCACTGAATCTGAAACTGCACTTCAGCAAGATCCCCAGGGGATTCTTTAGCGCATGTGAAAATATGAAAAGATCTGTGCCGGATGGTGCTTGGCGGCCCTGTGCTTTTTCAGAATTTATTTTTATAGTTACTTTGTTTTTGCATGGGTAGCTTTCACCTGTTGAAACTGATCTTTGTACTTTTCCCTCACAGCCATCTCATGCGCAGTTAAGAGGAAAAGTAGATAAAATGACGAACTTAGGTGAGTGTATGGAAGCCTGGCAGGATTCTCGATAATAAAAATGGGAACTTTCGGTGCTTACACTGAGACAGTTTTTCAGTTGGCTGTTCAGCCAGAGGTAGAGACCAAAAGCTTCATATAAAAGCTACTTAGGATTGTGAAGCCGCAGATATAAAG
The DNA here is from genome assembly GCA_006410635.1 of Cephalophus harveyi. Lineage (NCBI taxonomy): Eukaryota > Metazoa > Chordata > Mammalia > Artiodactyla > Bovidae > Cephalophus > Cephalophus harveyi. The sequence continues at coordinate 658,716 of SJYT01047895.1, read as the reverse complement.
AAAGTTGTATTGTAACCGGTCGTTGCAAACTTTTAAGAACTTTCAGTTTATAATGTTCTATGACCCTTTATGAAGGAGGCAATAGCACCCCACTCCAGTACTCTTGCCTGGAAAATCCCATGGATGGAGGAGCCTGGTAGGCTGCAGTCCATGGGGTCGCTAAGAGTCGGACACGACTGAGCGACTTCACTTTCACTTTTCACTTTCCTGCATTGGAGAAGGAAATGGCAGCCCACTCCAGTGTTCTTGCCTGGAGAATCCCAGGGACGGGGGAGCCTGGTGGGCTTCTGTCTATGGGGTCGCAGAGTCGGACACGACTGAAGCGACTTAGCAGCAGCAGCAACAGCATGACCCTTTGAGTCAGCAGAACTTCCAGACTGGTATAGTGTTGCTCATCAGAAAAAGATGAACAGATGAAAAAAATATTACCAGCCTCCAAGTTCTGCAGTGTTCATTTGCATTTCAGGAGCAGTTTTACCTGGGAAGTGATTTTGTTTTGCAAAAACAGCTTAAAAAACTTCCCATAACCCCTTCACTTGCACATATTTCTGAACAGAAAAAGCTAATTCAACACCCAGACTTGGGGACATTCACCTATATTTGCCTGCCATGTGTACAATCACATCCTGTCTCTGTGCCTTTGCCCATGGGCTTTGCACAGCTGACCCTGTCCCCAGCCCCTCTGTCCACCTTGCCAGATGCTTCTCTTCTCAGCCAGCTCTTGCTCTTCTGGGAAACCTTCCTTGAAACTTAAAAGTCTTTGTCATTTGGGAGACTTCCCTGGCAGTCCAGTGGTTAAGACTCAGAGCTCCCAATGCACGGGGCCTGGGTTTGATTCCTGGTCAGAGAACTAGGTCCCACATGCAGCAACTAAAAATCCCATGTGCTGCAATTAAGACCCAGAGCAGCCAAATAAATAATAAGTATTTTTGAAAATTGTTATTTTTTTATTTTGGGCTGTGCTGGGTCTTGGTTGCTGCAGGGGCTTTTTTCTAGTTGTGGGAAGCAGGGGCTGCTCTCTAGTGATGGTGCTAAGGCTTCTCATTGGGGTGGCTTCTCTTGCTGCAGAGCACAGGCTCCAGGGCACTCAGGATTCAGTAGCTGTGACACATGGACTTAGTTCCTCTGCAGCATGTGGGATCTTTCTGGAACAGAAAGGTTCCTGCACTGGCAGGCGAATTCTTCACCACTCAGCCGCCAGGGAAGCCCTGTAGGCTACTTCTTAATCTAATTTTTTGTACCCGTCTCTTGATGACGTAAGGGTTTCCCAGGTGGCTCAGCTGGTAAAGAATCCACCTGTAATGCAGGAGACCCCAGTTCAATTCCTAGGTCAGGAAGATCCTCTGGAGAAGGGATAGGCTACCCATTCCAGTATTCATGGGCTTCCGTGGTGGTTCACAGGGTAAAGAATCTGCCTGCAATGTGGGAGACCTGGGTTTGCTCCCTGGATTGGGAAGATCCCCTGGAGATGGGCATGGCAACCCTCTCCAGTATTCTTGCCTGGAGAATCCCCATGGACTGGGGTGCCTGGTGGGCTACAGTCCATGGAGTTGCAAGGAGTCAGACATGACTGAGCGACTAAGCACACACTTGATGACCTGTCTCCTGAGTTGGCCTGTTGCTTTGAAAAGCCCCGTCTGCCATGAAGAGTAAAGTTAAGGACAGGGTAGAAAGGTCTTCAGCATTTCCTTGTCGCTTTGAAGACTGCTCAGCACAGCTCCCTGGAGGGCGTTCGGCTTGGGAAGTTGGTGGTGGTTAGTGAAGGGGAGTGGAAGTAGGAACGAGGGAGTGAATGGCTGGTCCCAGGGTGAAACGGTGCTGCCTTGCTCAACTGAGGGATGGGGACTCCCGGGGCCTGGGTGTTGCCTGCCTGTTCAGTAGAAGTGATACATGTGACCCTGTGCATCTGTTTCCTCTTCTGTAGCATAGGTGTAAAAATACCTGCTTGGGGCATTGCTGCCAAGTTGTAGAATAGTAGATGGTTGCACACCATCTCAGAGATCAGAACAAAACCAGACCTTTCCAGCAGAGTGGTTCGGCCCCCAGGGGACATTAGGCAATGTCTAGGGACCTTTTTTGTTGTCACCGCTGAGGGGGAGAGGTTGCTAATGGCATCTAGTGAGTTGAGGCCAAGGATGTCCCTACACATCCTACATCCTGTAGTACACAGGACGGGCCCCCCACAACAAAGAAATTTTCAACAACCCACCCCCCCCCCCCCCCCCCCCCCCCCCACCCCCCCCTTGGCCCATGACAATAGCCTTGAAACTGAGAAAACTTGTCCTGGAGTGATTTTTCCCAGAGTTAGTGAGACTTTTTATCTCACCCTAAGGATATTAACCTAACTTGCTTTTTTCTTTCTGTTTTTTGTTTGTGTGTGTGTGTGTGTGTGTGTGTGGTTCAGGCTGTGGGCAGAGTGGGGTCTTCTCAGGCCAGGACTGACTTTAACTTTTTAACCAAATAAACACACTCCTCATCCCTCCCTCCAAAGCACTGGCCTTGGTTCCCAGAGCCCTGTGGTCTGCAGGCTTTGGCTGCTAATCGGGTATGTGATCTCCATGAAATCACTCAAAAGGTGTTTGTTTCCACCTATAAAATGAGGAATTTGGCTAAGTGACCTCTCCGCACCAAGTGTAAAGTGCTCTTACTGCCAACTGTGAGCTCTCAGTGGGCTTCTGTTACATTGGCCTTGAGAAATAGGTATGGAGGCATATGTCAGCACTGACATCTTTTCTGAAAAATAACTGTAGATCAGTTACTGTCTTCAGGAAGAGTTTATTTAGCGGATGTGTCTGTGAAAAAGCACGTAGGTTTATCTGTGTGTGTGTGTGAGACATCTGAAAGAGCAATGTTTAAACTAGAGAATGGGTCCGAACTTCAGATTTACGACTGTTACTTCTGAGATTGTCACAGAGGGCCCTCCTGAAAGTCGAAATCTCTGAGTCGGTGATTTCCTTTGGGACTAGCTGAAAATGAAAGCACAAGGCGATTTTCTGTGCTCCGGGGAGAAGTGCTTTGTGCGATAGAATAAATTATCTTTTGATGGGGACATGCTTCGTGTCTGAGGGACAGTCTGATTAGCTGCTAAGGGGACAAGAAGGCAAGGAGGGGGCTGCATGAAAATGTGGTTGGTGGTGGGGGCATCTGTCCAACTAAAAAACAGGGTGCTGCTCATCCTCATTTCACAATAAAGATGATATTGACAAGATAGCTTTGCTCAAAGGAAGTTCCAAAATTAACTGAGACTCCCCAGTAACAGACGCAGAGGTGATTGTACAGAGAACCTCTTCTCCTTCTCTTGCAGGAGTCCATAGTGAACAGGATGGATTTTCTCTCCCCTACCCCCCTTCCTGGATGTACAGCCATATTACCATATATGTGCCTGGGCGAGGGCGTCTCACTGTGACTTGTACCTCTCTGGAGGGAGCGTCCTTGGCTACTAGCCAGGAGATTGATCAAATGCTGGCCACTCTTCCTTTTTCTGGGCATACTCTTGCTTTCCTTCTGAAAGCCCTTGTGGTTTGCCCAGCTTTGCCCACGGCAGGGGCTGCTTGACCTAAAAGTGTAGTGATGCCTTTTTGTATTGGTGGTGACTGTGGTCCCTCACGTTTCCATGGGGCCAGCTGCCTGTGACCTCTTAGATCTCCAGGCACTTGTGAGTCTTTGAACATGAGCCCTCTTCCTCACAGCCTAACTTTAAAGGGGGCTTCCCTGGTGGCTCAGATGGTAAAGAATCTGCTTTAAAGGAAGCTTTATGCCTTTATTCTTTTTAAGCGATCATTTTTAAAGCAAGCAGCAATGAAATCAGCCCTCAAAGACTTAGGCAAGAGCCCTTTGTTTTTTAGGGGGTGGAGGCGATGGGGATATGCCAAGAAAGGGCAGGAAGGGCTGGTGGATTTCCATTGGCTGCATTTTTTCAGCAGAAGAGTGACTTTCCAAGAGTATGGTGCTTTGGGGCCGAGTGATAAAACTTGGTGATGCCAGGGTGGACTGAGAAGGGCTGCGTGGGTGTTGTGGTCACCCGTTCTTCACCTGGTGGTGCTTGGGTGGTTCTGGTTTTACTTGAAACAGCTGGAGAACCTTTTGCTGGAATTGGCATTGGCATATTCAGATAAGCGCCATGTCACAATGTGTCCCCTTGTCTACGTTCATTTGGACTTGCTGGTCGATAGGCTGATTGTCAACTGATCATGAGCCCTAAAAACTTTAATATGAGTGGTTTATAAGAGTAGAAAAGAGAACAGATCAGAAAATACTAAGCACGACAGCAGACAAATGTTTCCTGTGTTTCGCTTCCTGTGTGCTTAGTCCATTGATTTCCTTTTTCTCATTGAATCCTCAACACAATTTTATGATCCCCATTCTGTAGATGAGGAACTCGAGGCCCAGAAAGAGTAAGTATAATACTTTGGTCAAGGTTACGAACATCCTATCACAGTTGTAGTAAAGTACACGTTTTACCCTGGTCAAGTCCCACTGGAACTGGCTTCTTTTTTTCCCTAGCCTTACCCAGTACTTGCCTTCCTTTCCCCATTAATGCTCTCAACTTTGTGGCTGGTTGTCTGTTTCATGAACTTATCAAATACTGCTCTGCTATTGGGCCTTTGTACCATACAGAGCTATTTTCTCTGCCTGAAATGCTCTTCTGCCTGTTTTTTTTTTTTTTTGCATGACTGCCTCTGTCTTGACTTTCAGGTCTTACTTGCATGTCTCAACTTGTTCTCTGACTAGCCATAATTGGAGGACAGTTTTAATTCTCTGCGTAGTACTTACCACTGTTTGACTTTATTTTTTATTTTTTGTTAGTTTACTGTCTTCACTAAAATATGCATGTCATGAGAGCCAGGGATCTTGACTGTCTTATTTGACCTACATCCTTAGCATCTAGAGTAGGGCTAATATGTAGTAGGTATTCAATGTGTTGAATAAAAAAGATTTAGGTTTCAAATCAAGGAATCCTGTCTAAAGCCTTGGTTATTAAGTTGTATATTTTGCATTTTAATCCTGTTCGATCCAGTTTTTCATATTTATACTGTATGACTCCTCACTGCACAGCCAGCCAGTGCCAGAGTAAATCTTAAAATCTGTTGAAGCACTTTTTTCAGACTTTCAGGTTTGGATGCTTAAAAATTAACTGAGGGTATGTTGAATTTGTTTTCAGGTCTCCTGTATCCTACCTCTCTGTATATTCATTCTGTTAATTTTTGAGAGTTTGATACTGAAACTCCAACTAAAGATATTATCTACTTAAAAATAATTATAGTATATCGTGGAACTATATGTAACCTTGTTTTGTATTTTCCAAGTCTCCTGTAAATGTGTTTTCATACTTTCATAATTTAAGAAAAAAATAGACGAGGACCACAAAGAACTTCTATTGACATCAGTTATACTAATCTGTATTTATAATATTCGAAATTAACACTTAGAAAATTCACACAGAAAATATGAAAAGTAAACCTATTGCACATTAATACAGTAACATTTTTTTATGGGCAGTAATTATATTTTCCAAAACAAATATTTAGCAAGAAGAGTGTCATTATTTTACATTTTTTTGGTAAAATGCTTTTGTTGTTGTTTAGTCGCTAAGTCATGTCCAATTGTTTTGTGACCCTATGGACTGTATAGCCTGCCAGGCTCCTCTGTCCATGGGATTTCCCAGGCAAGAAAACTGGAGTGGGTTGCCATACCTTCCTCTAGGGGATCTTCTGGACCCAGGGATCAAACCTGGATTTCCTGCATTGGCAGGCAGATTCTTTACCACTGAGCTACCAGGGAAGCCCAAATTGCTTTTGCTGCTGCTGCTGTGTCGCTTCAGTCATGTCCGACTCTGTGTGATCCCATAGACGGCAACCCACCAGGCTCCCCCATCCCTGGGATTCTCCAGGCAAGAGTACTGGAGTGGAGTGCCGTTGCCTTCTCCAATGCATGAAAGTGAAAAGTGAAAGTGAAGTCGCTCAGTCGTATCTGACTCTTAGCGACCCCATGGACTGCAGCCTGCCAGGCTTCTCCATCCATGGAATTTTCCAGGCAAGAGTACTGGAGTGGGGTGCCATTGATCTAGCTTAATAGAAGGTAACTGGACTCAGACCTGCCCCTGCCTCCAATCTGTTGTGACATCACATGTCTTGCAGCTTCTGGAGAATTCCACTGTGCATGAGAACAGGCAGTGACACCTTGGTGTTCTTATGAAAATAGTTTTGACTTTGAAGATCCTCTGAAAGGGTCTTGGGAGATCTTAGGAGGCCCTGGGGCATCAGTAAAAGCCACTGGTAGGATAGGTAACCACTTATAGAATAGGTAGGTTTTTCAGAAGGTTGGGTGGTGGCATGGAACATTTGAGAGGGGAAGCTGAAGACTTAAGTGGCAGGATGCAATTGAATGTCCCTAAGTCTGGGTATTGTATCAGAGCTTTCTATTCAGACATAAATGCACGGGAATGCATTTAAGCTGTTCTTGCAAAACCAAAGTTGCTTCCCAGCTAAAGCTCCTCCTGCATTGCAAAGGAACATTGCGAACTTGGAAGGCAGTGGTGCTTGTGTTCATTATTTTTAGATGAGCAAGATTACACCAACCAGTCCAGAAGTTCTGTAGTGGGAGGGGTCATTAAACAATGAGAAAGCGTGGGTTCCTCTCCGTGTCTGAAAACAGTTGCTTCAAATGCAACTTCCTTAGTGACTGTTACTCTACAACCGCTTACTTGGTGGTGGTTGAAGCTTCTGGATTCAGATGAAGTTGTTTTGTAGGATAGAAGTTAGATTGTCTTTGAGTTTTATTGCCCATGCGTTTTCTCACAAATGGTTTTAAAAGTGTCAGGGTGAAGCTGTTAGAAGTACATGAGATACTCCTTGCTAGCCAATTTCAGTGTTTAAGAAGGGTAGTGAAGTGAAAGTCGCTCAGTTGTGTCCGACTCTTGTGACCCCATGGACTATACTGTCCCCTGGAATTCTCCAGGCCAGAATACTGGAGTGGGTGGCCTTTCCCTTCTCCAGGGGATCTTCCCAACCCAGGGATTGAACCCAGGTCTCCCACATTGCAGGCAGATTCATTACCAGCTGAGCTGCAAGGGAAGCCCTGGATGAGTGCAAATGCAGGCCTCTAGGGAGCAGTTTGCCTGTGTCTTGGGTGATGTGCACAAGATTGTCACAGTTAAGGCGAGTGGGCAGTACAACACATGGGGCAGCTGGTCATCAGGAAGTGAGTGATGGAAGGGAGAGGGCAAGGGCAGGCAATGTGAGGGGGTTTTCTACTTGACACCAGAGCTTGGAAGGGCCAAACTTTATTTTAAAATAATAATTGAGTATAGTTGATTTACAATATTGTGTTAGTTCAGGTGTATAGCAAAGTGAAGCACTTATACATATATATCCACTTTTTTTTTTTTTAAAGATTCTTTTCCCCTGTAGGCTATCACAGAGTATTGAGTAGAATTCCCTGTGCTATATAGTAGGTTCTTGATTATCTGTTTTATATATAGTCGTGTGCATATGTTAATCCCAAACTCCTAGCTTATCCCTCCTCTCTTGGAAAGGCTGAACTTAAGGGCAGTGTCAGTGGGTTTCTTTTTATCCCCTGATGACTGAAAGGGTGTTCAGTCCCAAAGATCAGGTGGCTTCATCTTAATGAAATACAAAAGGCTTGCTTCTGCAGTCAGTAAAAATGTGGGAGTCTGTGGCTTTGGGGTCTGTTCACTGCTGTAAGGTCACGATTCTGATTTCCTCCTTTGTCCATCCACCCTTGAGGTTTAAGTGATAACCTTGGTTATCACTTCTTGGTTAATGAAAGTGTTCTAATTTGGTCTCATTTCAGAAGTTGCTAAGTTTTAAAGTCTTGAGTTGTGAGTAGGCGAAAGTTGAGATTATTTTTTTTTTAGAGAAATGAATATAAGGCATTAATTAAGTGTATACAGTAGAAGTAGAAATAGATGGAAGAAATGACAATAAGTGAGTTTTTACCACAAAGCTTTTAGCGAAAGAAAGAAAGAGAAATCCAAATCTATCTTGAACTGCTTAAAATGAAATGAACATACTTCTTTTTGGATGAGGCTGTGCTTTAGCCTGTCTCAACACCAAAGTGGAGGAAAGTTCTAAATATTGAATTATCATTCCTTTGAAGAGATTTCCACCCCCACCCCTCTTCCAGCAGGGGCCTGGTTTGATGTTAGAAGAAGGGGAAGCGGAGTTGAGGTCTGGCTCTCTTGGGGATTTTGAATCTGGGGGCCGAGAAGCAGGACCTTGGATGACCTGAGTGTCAGCCACCTGATGGCCCTGCAGAGGACTGAAACACTTCTGGGACCTGTGTTTATTCGGGTATGTTTCCAGCAGTGCTGACAGAGTGAAAAGGGTCTATCAAGTAGGAGAAGCGCAAGTTACAGGCAGTAGGGAGGGAAGACTTCGAAGGAAGTGAAGTGAATGTTCTCATTTTAGTCTCACTTGAAAATAAAAAAGTGAGCCCTTAGTAAGGGCCGGGTATTGGGCTGAGCACTTTGTGTGGGGTTTTTGGTTTGTCCCTCATGATGACCCTGATGGGAGGCAGGGTCCTGATGAGAGATAGGAATGGTAGCCGCCCCCGACACACACATACTTTATTTTTTAAAATATGCACAAGGGAGTTGAAATTCAGAAGTTACGTAAGTTGCTTAAGCACACACAGCAGGTAACTGATGAAGATGGAATTTGAAGGCAGGTGTTCTAGGTTGACGTTTCTAGCCTTTTTGAACGTACCAAGGGATGGTCAGTGGGAGATAGCTACTTTTTCCCAGGGATAGATGTTAGACGTTTTGTTTCTGGCTCCCAATTTCTCAAAAATCTGTTGAAAAGGGCCAAGAGGCCTTTCTTTATTTTTTGATCCAACAACATAAACTTGGCTTTAATTAGTTTTAGAAAAACAATCCCCTAAGAAACAGTGTGATTTCTTTTAGGCAGAAGATAAGCTGACACTTTAGTACATTGAACCCAAATTTGACTGCTTACATGTTCCAGGCAATGTGCTAGGGGCTGGGAAGCAGTGGGGATGAATCATCCTGCTGTCCCAGCCCTCATGGCTGTGCTGTGCCTAGTTACTCAGTCATGTCTCTTTGTGACCCCATGGACTGTAGCCCGCCAGGCTCTGTCCATGGGCCTTCTCCAGGCAAGAATACTGGAGTGGGTTGCCATGCCCTCCTCCAGGGGATCTTCCCGACCCAGGGATCGGACCCAGTTCTCCTGCATTGCAGGCAGATTCTCTACTGACTGAGCCACCAGAGAAGTCCTGCCCTTATGGACTCATGGTCTAGTGGTGAAGATACGTAAACTAGCAAACAAGTGAATTTGGGATTTTCAGACAGGGGGAGTGGGCCAGATAGTGTAATTGGGGTGCTGTATAGAGAAATGTGTTGCCAACGTAGAACTCAGGTTTGGGGTGTCAGAGAGGGCTTCCAGGAGGCAGTGACATCAAACTGGGACTGTAAAGCTGACTGGGAGTTAGCACAGGTGGGGGGTACAGGGAGTGTCAGGCAGCTGGAGCAGCAGATGGCAACACCTGGGGTACAGAGCGTGTACACAGTATGTTGGGGGAATCTGGAAAAATGCATCAGTGCTTGAGGGTAAAAGCAGTGGGGAGAGTCCAGAGAGATGAGGAAGAGGTAGACAGGGACCAGATTATGGAGAGCCCTGAAGAGACTTGGGAAGGTTTTAAGCAGAGGAATACATGGTCTGCCTTAGGCTTCTAAAAGGTCATGCCGGCTGTACATGTAGAATAATGGAGGTGAGAGAGGTAAATAGGATAGATGATCTTATTTGCAAAGCAGAAGTAGAGACAGAGATATGGAGAACAAATCTATGGCTATCAAGGGGGAAAAGGTGAGATGGGAGGAACTGAGAGATTGGGATTGATGTATATATGTTTTTGATAGTATATATAAAGTAGATAACTCGTGAGAACATATTCGCAATGTGTAGCACTGGGAAGTCTACTTAAGGTACTGTGGTGGCCTGAATGGGAAGGAAGTCCTGACGGGAGGGGGTGTATGTATATGTATAACTGATTCATTTTGCTATCTAGTAGAAACTAACACAACATTGCTTTACAGCAACTATCCTCTAATAAAAATTTTTTTTAAAAATGAAACAAAAAAATCAAGGACTGGAATGAAGCCCAGTTGAAAAATGATTTTGCCTGAGATTTGTGGGGTGGGCAGAGGAGTTTAAAAAAGTAGAGGCTTTAAGAAATATATTCAATCTTAAAATCAGTAAGATTTGATGTTCATTTAAATGTCATCATTCATATGTTTGACATATTTGTTAAGCACCTACCACGTGGTCAGCACTGGTGATAGGAATGCAGTGGTATGCCAAACAGATCCCAGACAGATTTGGGCTTGTATTAGGGCAAGAGATGGAATAGGAATGAGTGTATTCTGGATCTGAGGGACCAGCACAGGCAGAAGTCCTGTGACAGGGATAAGGTGAGAGAGGACGGGAGGTGCCCCCAGACTTGTGGAGGTCGATGATGTGAGTGTGGAGGAGGAGAAGCAGATTGGGCAGACGGGTGAGTTCTTTTTGGTCCATTGAGATGCAGTGGGCATTTTGGAGCTGAACCCCAGTAGCTCTTGGCCAAGAGATACAGACTTGTGGCTCTTCGTGGTATAGAAGCCGCTGGAGGCAGCAGAGTGGACAAGAAGACCGAGGAGGTGTACGAAAAGTCGAGAGCAACACAGGCTGTGTGGCCTCAGAATCAGAGGACCACCACCCCGGGTTTCTCTTCTCCAAGGGGAGCTCTGAATCGGTACATTTTTATCCCCACCTTTCTTAAATGGAATCCAGCATCCTGTTTCTTTCCACTCTGCTCAGGGAGCAGTTTCAGGGGACAGTGAATTGAAGCTGAGCCAGCGGGCGATGTGAGACTCAGCAAACCTGCCACAGCTTCATCTGCCTGCAGACGACACAGAGGCCAGAGTGATCCACCTTTCTCCACCCCAGTCAAGCCTCTCTGTGAGAAGCCTATTTTAGGAGGTGCATTAATTGATCAGAGCAGTGCTGGGAGGTGGAGGTGGTATAGAAATACTGATAATTTTCATAGATGGTGTGATTTAACTTAATGCCAGGTATCAGATTGGCCAAAAAATTCACTCAGGTTTCTCCATAAGCACTCACGGGAAAAGCCACATGAACTTTTTGGCCAACTCAGTACATCAGCAGATGCTTTATAAAGACAATCTCACGGAGCCTTATGATCACCTGCTGAGGGAAGCACTCTATTTGTCCCCCTTTTACAGATGGGAAAAGTAAGGCTTAGGGAAAGTATGGATCTGGCCTGAAGCCCTACAGACAAGAGGTGACAGAGCCAGGTTGGAACCCTGGCTCCTGAAGCCAGGAGGTGTCAGGAACTGGGGAGGATGCTGACAAGCCAAGTCTCAAGGAGAAATGAGAGAGTGTTCATGTGTTCAGAGGTCTTGGAGCATCAGAGGGCAGATCAGCAGCAGAAATTCTGGGAGGCGCTTGTCGTTGTGTGGGAGGGGTGGGGAACAGGAGTGTTTGCCAAACAAGCTGTTTGAACCTAGAGTAGGCCTCATTGCTGGTCCACACGGAAGACAAGACCATCTCTTAAGCGACATGGTGGGGGTAGGGGTGGGGGTAGTTCTATTATTGGGCGAGACGTGGAATTACAGGGTTTACAGGGTTGCTTCCGACCTTTATTCTATGATTTTGTATATTTGGAAAGTTCAGAATGCTCTGTGGTTGGGAGTTTCAGTATAATTCTACATTGTTCAGCTTTTTCTCAAGGGGTGAATTAGGCAGGATAATTGCCTCCCTTGAGGTAAAAATATGTCGTCATAGGACACAAAAGAGTCCATTTGTGTGATACGCAGCTGACTTCTTATGTAGGAGATCCTTTCCTTTACTGAATTTTATTTTTTTAATTTATTAATTTTTTCCAGTTTTATTGAGATATTTGACCTGCAACATTGTATAAGTTTAAGGTGTACACCATAATGATGTGACGTATGTATCTATTACAAATGATTGCCACAGTAAATTTAGTTGACATATGCATCAGTTATAAATTTTTTTTTTCCTTGTGAAGGGAACCTTTAAGATCTACTCTTGATAACTTTCAAATATACAATACAGTACTATAGCCTATACTTGTCACGTTGTACATTGCATACCCAGAAGTTATTTTCTTAAATCAAACAGGGGAAGTTTAATATAAAGAATTTTTTTATTTTTAAAAATTGAAATGTAGTTAATTTGCAGTATTATATAAGTTTCAGTTGTACCACATAGTGTGATTCACAATTTTGAAAGCAATCTGAAGCCCTAAAATCAGCTAGAAATAACAGCTAATGGCCAGAGAGATGGTTGGAGCTCTGGAGCTGACCACCTGGGCTTGTTCTCATAGATATCTGCTGACCAACTCAGAGTTTCTTAGCAGCAAGCCCTGGGTGTCAGATGTACCAGGGTCCTGCAGCTCAGTGGCAGGGTGGCCCCAGCTGTTCTTCTGCTAGGTGATCCCCAGCCACTGTGTGAGTGACACAGGAGCCCTGGGTACAGTGATGGGTTCAAAGGCACAAGTGGTCCAGGATCAGATCCATGGGTGCCGGGGTCCAGCCCTAGTGGATCCAGGGAATTCGAGGCGGGGACGGAGTCGGTGCCCTAGGAAAAAACTTACTTAATTACAGATATATAGAGATATTAGAAATGGATAGTGTAGTAGGAAATATTGGTGGAGAAAAGAGGCTGAATAACTTGGTTTACGGGGAAAACCAATAAAACTTCGAGACAAGAAGTTTGCACCATCTACATTAGGCCACCAGCGCCCACTTGAATATCGAAGGGTGCCCTGCCTTAGGCTCCCTTTCGCGTGGATCTTAGAAGCCAGGGCAAATAAGTAGACGTGGTGAGCCTCACTGCTCTAGATGGGAATTCAGCTGGAAAAGGGGAGAAAAGAATGACATGGGGGAGCCCAGCATCGGTGCAAGACTCAAGACTTTATTTTCAAAATCAGCTTATATACCCCAAGTTGTACATAAAGAAATAATGGAATATGCAGAGTTATGCAGGTCAGCAGCAGTCCTGACCCTCATGGAGACCAGGCTTTCTTTTTGCATACCTTCCCGTATACAAAAGGTCTCAGGTGGTTTACATTATCTTCTGGCCAAGAGGCCTGTTAACATTTTTATGGCTCTCTTCCTAGTTAAATGTCTATCAACCAGAAAACTCTTTTTCCCTAGAAGTGTTTTTTCTTTACTCTGCATAACCCTCAAAGTACTAAATAAAGTTATATTCCTGTAGAACAAAGATACAGTGGGTTATAACAAAGAAAGTACTTAACTCAAAGATCTAATATTGCTAATACCAGGTCTACTACCTGTTTTTTCTATATACCAACTATATCTGCAAATAAAAAATATGAAAATTTGGCAGCAAGTATTGGCTCAACAAATGAAACCTTTAATCAGTCCTATTCTAATGATTTTGACTCCTCGGAAGCCCCTACATTCCCAGAATGTTTTAAGCTTCCTGTGCCTCTCATGGTCAGGAGGCCGCAAACAATCACATGCACAGCTGTAAGAGTCCGGCAGGCAGGCTAGAAAAACATCAGAGGGGTTTTTGGATCTAAGCACTCTTATTATGCCCAGGAGATTAATTATCTAAAAGCTCTAAATTAACTTTTTCCAGAAAAAGGTGGTGGGGGGACAGCCCCCTGTTAATGTCAGAAGAATAGGTGGAAAGCACAACACAGCAAAGCAGGCAGACTCTGGCTTTGGGGGGTGGATGCTCAGGAAATTCCAGGGGGAACCCCTGAGGCCCAACTCGCCTTGCCCATCAGGCCTCTCTGCATGACCTTGTCATGGGTGGGATCTCCCGTGCTGGCTCCTGGCACATGGGCAGGCTCTCTCATCCTGCTTCTGAACAACAGGAAGTCTTCCAGAGGATGGCTCCCAGTATGACTTTCTACCTCCTCCCTTCCAGACACCAGAGGCCTGTTCTGTTGACTATCCTGGTGTTTACTTCCGGGACATCGCTGATGGTTGTGCCCCTCCTTTCTCCCCTTTACTCCCTCCTCATCCTTTTCCTCTTCCTCCACTTGGCTAATGGTAGGTGAAGGGAAGCTTCCAAAGGTTTCCCACCAGACCAGAGAGGGTCTGCCTGGTCCTTTGTGAGGGTACCCATTGTTGGGACCCTGGGGAAGAATCTGTCCCTGACGCCACCCCCCTCTTTTTTAACTGGGATGCCTGGCAGATTGCTCAGTTGAGGACCATTAACTATGGTCAGGAAGCAACAGTTAGAACTGGACATGGAACAACAGACTGGTTCCAAATAGGAAAAGGAGTCCATCAAGGCTGTATATTGTCACCCTGCTTATTTAACTTATATGCAGAGTACATCATGAGAGACGCTGGGCTGGAAGAAACACAAGCTGGAATCAAGATTGCCAGGAGAAATATCAATAACCTCAGATCTGCAGATGACACCACCCTTATGGCAGAAAGCGAAGAGGAACTAAAAGGCCTCTTGATGAAAGTGAAAGAGGAGAGTGAAAAAGTTGGCTTAAAGCTCAACATTCAGAAAACGAAGATCATGGCATCTGGTCCCATCACTTCGTGGGAAATAGATGGGGAAACCGTGGAAACAGTGTCAGATTTTATTTTGGGGGGCTCCAAAATGTCAAGGCTGTATATTGTCACCCTGCTTATTTAACTTCTATGCAGAGTACATCATGAGAAACGCTGGACTGGAAGAAGCACAAGCTGGAATCAAGATTGCCGGGAGAAATATCAATAACCTCAGATATGCAGACGACACCACCCTTATGGCAGAAAGTGAAGAGGAGCTGAAGAGCCTCTTGATGAAAGTGAAAGAGGAGAGTGAAAAAGTTGGCTTAAAGCTCAACATTCAGAAAACGAAGATCATGGCATCCGGTCCCATCACTTCATGGGAAATAGATGGGGAAGCAGTGGAAACAGTGTCAGACTTTATTTTTTTGGGCTCCAAAATCACTGCAGATGGTGACTGCAGCCATGAAATTAGAAGACACTTACTCCTTGGAAGAAAAGTTATGACCAACCTAGATAGCATTTTCAAAAGCAGAGACATTACTTTGCCAACTAAGGTCTGTCTAGTCAAGGCTATGGTTTTTCCTGTGGTCATGTATGGATGTGAGAGTTGGACTGTGAAGAAGGCTGAGTGCCGAAGAATTGATGCTTTTGAACTGTGGTGTTGGAGAAGACTCTTGAGAGTCCCTTGGACTGCAAGGAGATCCAACCAGTCTATACTGAAGGAGATCAGTCCTGGGATTTCTTTGGAAGGAATGATGCTAAAGCTGAAACTCCAGTACTTTGGCCACCTCATGCGCAGAGTTGACTCATTGGAAAAGACTCTGATGCTGGGAGGGATTGGGGGCAGGAGGAGAAGGGGACGACCGAGGATGAGATGGCTGGATGGCATCACTGACTCGATGGACGTGAGTCTGAGTGAACTCCAGGAGATGGTGATGGACAGGGAGGCCTGGCGTGCTGCGATTCATGGGGTCGCAAAGAGTCGGACACGACTGGGCGACTGAACTGAACTGGACCTTCAAGTGACACTACTGTAATATTGTGTGACTCATATTCATTTTGTAAGTAATCCCATTTTTGCCTTTAAGTAAAGTGATTTCAACACTTGCCTTAAAAAACTCCAGGCCCTCTAGATGCTTGTCAGAGAAATCTCAGTAAAATGAAAAGCAGATAATGATTCTTACCTTTTAGTTACAGAAAAGCAAATACTATTCTATGTGAAATGTGTCATTATAAGGCTGCGGAACTTGAGACACTGCTGCTTTGATGCATGAATGTAACCTTTAATCTCCAAAAGACAATAATTTCAATAGACTGTCTTATTTAATGGTATGTTGCCTTGGAAATAAAATTTAGATTGACATTCTGCTTCTGAAAGTTAAGAGGTTTTGATATTCATTTCTTAAGGCAGAATAGGATAATTGGAATCCCTTTCTTCTGTCACTTGCTGTAGTTGAGAACAAAATTCATGAATATGCTGGATTTGCTACTCAGAGGGTTTTAGTCTTGTCTTATTTAAATTGAGCAGTATCAAGAACCCTAACTGTGTTAATAACCTTGGACCCAATTATTTGGACTCTGAGAAATAAGAGAGAGAAATAAGCATGAGAGAAAAGTTCATGCTCAAAATTGGTTAATGCAGTATTGTTTACCACAGCAAAACTCTGCCCTCGATACGATTTGCAGCAACATGAGAAATAAAGAAGTTGGTGTTGTGGTAAAAGGCTGAAAATATGTCTAATATAGTGGAATTTTTACATTAGATTTGGGAGGTATACTAATGATGCATGTGTGCATGCTCAGTGGTGTTTGACTGTTTTGCAACCCTATGGAATGTAGCCTGTCAGTCTCCTCTGTCCATGGAATTTTCAGGGAAGACTGCTGGAGTGGGTTGTCATTTCCTACTCCAGGAGATCTTCCTGACCCAGGGATCAAATCCGTGTCTCCTGCATTGGCAGGAGGATTCTTTACCACTGCAACACCTGGAAAGCCCATAATGACACTGGATAATAATTAATGACACTGGATAATAATTGAAAATTTAGGTTTTTGAAAATGGAAAGTAATGGGAAATGTTTATGATATCATTCTTGGTATAATGATAGTGTTAATAATAAATTTATCAAAGAATGCCTACAAAAACATTTTTCTGTAGAACACATTTAGAAGGATAGAAATAAAATTATTTCTGTGTTACAGTTTTAGTTAGGTAGTTGATCTATTTTAATATTTTATTATTTAAATATTTATACAGAAAATGTCAATTAGTGTTCATTCAGTTCAGTTCAGTCGCTCAGTCGTGTCTGACTCTTTGCAACCCCATGATTCACAGTACACCAGGCCTCCCTGTCCGTTACCAACTCCCGGAGTTCACTCAGACTTACGTCCATCGAGTCAGTGATGCCATCCAGCCATCTCATCCTCTGTCGTCCCCTTCTCCTCCTGCCCCCAGTCTCTCCCAGCTAGTGTTAATTAATAACATATAATTCAATAATCATTTATAATTTGAGTAAAAAATAAAGTGTATCAAATTTTAAATGTTTTAAAACATCCATGACATATTTTTATTCTTACTCTAAATTAGTGGGAAAAATTTAGTGAAGACATAGCAATGAAAATTGAGTAGGCATTTTGTTTCATATAAAGTAAAATGTTAAAAATAGCAAAACATAAGGGTCTTAAAAAACATTTAGTGAATCACAAATGAATATTACATGCTTGATGAAACTTGTTAAAATATGCCAATACAAGTAAGATAAATTGGCCAAAGTCCCCCAAAGAAGCAAAACAGGGACATAGATGGAAAGTGAAACAAAATGTTAAAGTGGGCTGAAATATATTTGCAAGAAGATTTGATAATTGGCAAAATGGCTTTTAGGCAAGTATCTTTTAGGTGAAAAGTTGAAGGACTTCTGCAGAATTTGTTACTGAGTCTGAGCTCACACTCCTTACCACATGACAGGCCAATAAATTGAGAGATATGCTGAGACAAGGAATAACAACTTTATTCGGAAAGCCAGCAGACCAAGAAGATGGTGGGCTTGTGTCCCAAAGAACCATCTTCCCTGAGTTATTAAAAGAATTCAAGTTTCATTTATACCACAAGGAGAAGGAGTCAAGTCAAATATTTCCTTGTTCCAATCAGCTTCCTGAGTGATGTGTTAATTTCTTCTTCCCTGCAGTCATTGACAGGTGGGTCTGGTCAGGATATTTCCTGTGAGCTAAACAAAGGTATTTTAGCTTAATGTTCTTCATTTCCTGGGAGGCAGGGTTCCTAGAGATGGATCATTATGTATAATTAAGTTTATAGGCAACATCCCTTTAATGATTAACTTGTAATGGAATACAAAGTTTCTTCTGTGTTACAAAGGTAAATTGAGGGTCCTGGGTGGGCACAGAGACACAAAGTGGGAGACATGGAGAAAGAGAAAGACTAAAAGGATTCCTGATGCTCTTAAGCCCTCCCACCCTAGTTTGAAAGAAGTTACCACAGGCTTTGTGTAGGAGCATATTTCTGTATTTTGCTTCATTGTAAAGTCCAGAACAAAAGTTTTTCTTCATTATCAGTCCCAAGCATTGATGCAATGAATTTCTTAGATCCATACTTATTCTAGGACAGACAGAATTTCTGCTTTTGACAGTTGTTTAATCACCTCCTTCTCTAGACTGATGCCTTCTCTGATGTTTTTTAACACTATTTGCTTTTACTGAACCCTTTCCCTTTTCACATCTCTCATCATTCCTTCTCTCCACATCACTACAACTTTAATCCCTTTTGTGCTGTATTTTTGTAGTAGAAGTATCATGTTTAGAAATGTACTAGTGTGAAAGGAAGAATTCTAAAGATAGCCCCTCAAAGTTCTCATTCTCTGGTTATCAAACACTAATTTAGAAACTGCTGCAAAGGGATTTTGTAGATGTAATTAAAGTCCCAGATTAGTTGATCTTAAAATATGAGAAAACTAAAATACAAGATTATACAGGTGGTCCTAATCTCATCCCAGGAGCCCCTTTGAAGCAGAGTATTATCTCCAGGTGTAGAAGAGAGGAAAGGAGAGCGGTTCATCACATGAGAAGTACTCCATATATGCTGGCTGTTTTGAAAATGGAGATTGTCACGTAAGAAGTGAAATTGAAAGCAATCCTCATCCCACAGGCAGCGAGGATTTGGCGACCTCACACCTACAGTTTCAAGGAACTGAATTCTGCTAAGTACCTGAATGAACTTGGAAGCAGATTCTTCCCTGGAGCTTCTAGGTAAAAGCCCAGCCCAGCCAACACCTTAATTTCAGCCTTGTAAGATGCTAAACAGAGAACCCAGTGGCCACTGACGTTTTTGACCTAGAGAACTGTACAGTATCAATGGGTGTTATTTTAATTGGATAAATTTGTGATAATTTAGTATGTCTGCAATAGAGAACAAGTATACCTTCCCTGGTGGCTTAGCGGTAAAGAATCTGCCTACAGTTCAGTTGACACAGGAGACTGGGGTTTGATCCTTAGGTCTGGAAGATGCTTTGGAGGAGGAAATGGCAACCCACTCCAGTATTCTTGCCTGGAAAATCCCACGGACAACGGAACCTGGCGGGCTATAGTTCATAGGGTTGCAGAGAATGGGACATGACTGAATGAGCATGCACTGAGCATATACCTGGCAAATTGCAACTCCCATCTGTTGATCATATTTATTTACTTATGCCTGTCTCTGGAGGCACTGCCCCATAACAGGTTTGTGCTCTACCCCATAAAGCCCAAGTCTTTGTTTTTCCTTTTTCAGAGTTTCAGGATTTTTTATTTCTAGAAAAAAAACTCTCTCCCCACCATACACATCAATTCAAACACAAAATTGAGAACAAAATATATTTCAGGGTTTATCCTAATTTGAGTGATTTTCAAAAATGTCACTCATAAAAGAGACATGTCATTAACTAAATCTAGGAAACTGAGGTTTTCTTTCTCAGTCATATGTTCTGTCTTTGAGTAGGATTGATTCTGAGCCATGGCAAGGAAAATAGCTCCTACACTTTACCTTGATAATTTTAAGAAGGGAGAATCAGCAATGCACAGTGCTACGTGTGACAATAGGAAATCAGGAACTTCTTAATGTCAATCTTTAGATTTCTTGCAGTTCTCTTCTGCATTCCCTTCACGGTCTATCTCTTCCCTGCTGTCTGAGACATTGTAAATATTTTAGACTCGTTCTTCTCAGAGCTGCTTTCACCTCTTTGTTCTTCAAGCTGTAGATGAGAGGATTCACCAGAGGGGTGATTACACTGTACTGTATGGAGAGGATCAACTCCAGAGGCGAACCTGAGGTTGGCATGAGATAACGAAGAATGGCTGAGCCATAGAACAGGATCACTGCAGTGAGGTGGGAGGAGCAGGTGGAGAGGGCCTTGCTTCTGCCTGTGGTGGAGCTGATGCTCAGGATAGTGGAGACAATGCGGGTGTAAGAGAAGAAGATCAGGAGGCAGGTCCCAATGGCATGCAGGAGGACAGAGGAGAGCAACATTGCAGCATTGGTGGAGACATCAGAGCAGGAGAGGGGAAAGAGGGAAGGCAACTCACAGGAGTAGTGGCGGATGGTTTGAACCTCGCAGAAGTCCAAATCCAAAGCCAGGAGAATGTTGATGAGTGCATCCAGAAAGGCCACGACCCAGGAGCCCCACACCAACCTCACACACAGCTGTTTCCTCATCACCTGTCTGTAGAGGAGAGGGTGGCAGATGGCAGCATAGCGGTCATAGGCCATCACTGAGAGCAGGCAAGCCTCAATCCCAGTGGTGGCAAACACCAAGAAGACCTGAGCCATGCATTCCTCTACTGAGATGACTTTCCTCTGAGACAGGAGGTTCTCAAGCATCTTGGGTACAGTGACTGAAGAATAGAAGAGGTCTTGGAAGGAGAGATGACTCAAGAAGAAGTACATGGGCGTATGGAGTGTAGAATCTATATGGGTCACAAGTATTATCAGCAGGTTCCCCAGAAGAGTCAGAAGGTAAATCATCAGGAACAGGACAAAGAGCAGAGCCTGGATGTGGGTGTTGGCAGATAGCCCGAGGAGAATGAACTCCTTGATGCTGCTGTGATTCCCTGTGGCCATTTATGGTCACTGTTCTTTAGAGAAAAATTAGGAAGAGGACTGAAATTTCTTCTTTCTACAGCAGTTTCCAGAAGGCATTGTTCTGTTCTCTTTCCTTACAGAGTCGATCCTTGAACAACATGGGTATGAATCATGGCAGTCCATTTATATTTTTAAATAAATATAGTACTTATGTTTTCATTTTACAGATCTTTAAATTAACTAAGTATGAAGAAAAGATTTATGTTAGGTTAGAGACCACAATATGTGGAATCAAAAGAACTAGTCTTGAGTTCTAATTTAACTGTTTTAGCTTCCTGCTGTTGTATGCCATTTATCACTGTCATTTTTTAAATTATGAAAATATGATAACACATTTACAGGAGACTTGGAAAATACTGAACAAAGTTACATATATTTTCACTATATATTACAATTTTTAAAAAAATAGGTAAGATTTTTAGTTGGAGTTTCAATATCAAACTCTCAAAACCTAATAGAATGAATATACATAGAAGTAGAAGGATATACTGCTAAGTCGCTTCAGTCGTGTCCGACTCTGTGTGACCCCATAGATGGCAGCCCACCAGCCTCCCTCGTCCCTGGGATTCTCCAGGCAAGAACACTGGAGTGGGTTGCCATTTCCTTCTCCAATGCATGAAAATGAAAAGTGAAAGTGAAGTTGCTCAGTCATGTCTGACTCTTAGTGACCCCATGGACTGCAGCCCACCAGGCTCCTCCGTCCACGGGATTTTCCAGGCAAGAGTACTGGAGTGGGGTGCCATTGCCTTCTCCGGTAGAAGGATATAGTAGGCCTGAAAAGCACTGTGAACCAATTCAACATAAGATTTATACGATTTTCCCCAACCAGGGGATCAAACCCAGGTCTTCTGAATTGTAGGCAGATTCTTTACTGTCTGAGCCACCAGGGAAGCCCATAATTTTCACATAACAGTAGGGAACAAATTCTATTCAAGTTCTCATAGACTACAAACTAGGAGATAGTGGAGCATATCCAGGGACAAAACTTTAGGTGCAAAAATTTGATGATCTAAAGGTACTGAAATCATACAGAGTCTATTCTCTTATCACTGCAAAATTAGGTTAGAGATCAATATCAAAAGATATTTAAAAATAATGCACTTATTTTCAAGTGCAATGCGACATTTACCAAGAGATATCTTTGACCTAGCTCAATGTCATTGATTTTTGAGGCAGAGATCACAGTACTCAGATTTTCAACTTGTGGGAAGGTGTGAGTATGGTTGCTGCCCCTAACTCCTGTGATGTTCAAGAGGCAATTGTATGTTCCTTCCTCTCTGGTCTGATCATCATTTTCAGAGCCCTCATATCTGCCTTCAGTGGTTCCATGGAGTTGTTTTCCATGGCTTTCTGCTGGGCTATCTGTGAGCCCTGAACCTGCCCCACAAGATTTTTCCCAATAGGATGAAATGTGAGGATATCATCCACTCTATAGGCCTCCCAGAGAACTGCCTTTATGACTATATTATACCATCTTCTTCGTCTGAGCCCTTGTATTCCAAGCTTTCTTCATCATCTTTTAGGGATTCCAACAAACATCCAGGAGAGGTGCAGATCTCCAGTCACCTTTATTACCTGGTCTTTACTGTCCATTTAAAACTGATTTATTAACTGATTAATGGTATTAATAGCATGTTGTGTTTGGGTAGCAGTTTATCTTATACAAATGACTTTCACATGTTTTCTACTGTGGGGTGTGTGTTTGTGTGTATGTATTATGTTTGTGTGTATATGATGGATGGTGAGAGAAGAGATTGAACTCATTTCACAGGTGAGAAAATTTAAGCCCCAATATTATCTAACTTGACTAGATCCCCACACTTATTAGTTCTTTCAACAGCAAGGATTTAAATCTGCTTCATTTGGTTGTTAAGCAAAGGCTTTTCTTCTATACCACTTACTTAGAGAACAGGCCAAACTCTTTAGTGCATTTCAAAGCATTAATGACGTATGGATTCTCTTGATGCCCCACTGCTGAGGTCAGATAGCTTTGCTTGTTTCTGATCACCCTGTGAACCTTCCTTTTTTTCTCTGACTTGGTTCAAGCTGATATATTTTGTGGTGCACTTGTTCCATGAGTTCTTCTTTGATCAGTTCCTGCTCATTTCTCACTTAAACTTCTGTGGAAATAATTATTAACCCCAGTTTTTCAATGAGGAAAAGATAAGTAAGCAAATTCAAGATTCTAATTTACCTCTTTCTAGTCCAGGGACTTTAAACCTTGTCTGTTTCCCTTTGATATATAACAATTCATCAACACACTGTAAGTTTTTCCATCATCTGTATTAAAATCTTCATCACTTAGTGATATGTGTGTCATTTTTGTCTCTACAATCAGAGTGCAGTTTCTACAATGACAAGGCAGGAATTGGGCTGTTAGTTTCTATTCCTATAGTCACACACAGACAGATCAAGATGTAATGAACCTGCAATCAACTATTCTTAAATAAAGACAAAAATTAAGAAAACTGGACAGATTATGTAGCAAAAACTCTTGGTGATTATTTCCAAGCCCAGATGTTCAAGTTGTAGTTCAAAGAACTAATCAGTGTGGGGATCTAGGCAAATTAGATAATATTGGGGCTTAAATTTTCTCACCTGTGAGATGAGTTAAGGGAGTTAAGGGAGACTGAAATTAGGAGAGAAAGGGAAGAGGTAGATTGCTTATCTCCTTTTGCTATAATAGACTGACAGAGAGCTTAGCTCTTTCTGAAATCATCAACACCTACAGATCCCTGCTTCAGAGGGATCACATTACACTTTGCTTAACGTGCAACATCCATTTATCTATCCATCCATCCATCAAAAGTGAAAGTCACTCAGTCATGTCCAACTCTTTGCAACACCATGGACTATACAGTTCATGGAATTCTCCAGGCCAGAACTGAAGTGGGTAGCCGTTCCCTTCTCCAGTGGATCTTCCAAATCCAGGAACTGAACCAGGGTCTCCTGCATTGAGGGTGGATTCTTTACCCTGAACTATCAGGGAAGCCCTGCATTTATCAGTTATTTAATAAGTAGTTTTGAGTCTGTTCACCCTAAGGTACTGTGTTATTCATGCAGTTGAAGACAAGTCAGCATGTATGTTTGTCTTTGTATTCACCCAGTCAGTCTGTGTCTTTTGCTTGGTGTATTTAATCTACTTACATTTAAGGTAATAACCAATATATACCATCCTATTACCATTTTCTTTCTTTTTTTTTGTAAATCTTGTTAAATTGCTGTATGAATGCACCTATCTGAGAGACTATTCTCCATTATTCAAGGTGATCAATCCTTCTAGCCTTTCTTCTCATCGTCACATGGAACCCTGATATGTAGCTGTATGTTCAGATTCAGTCTTTACTGGGTCTCTCATGCTTGCTTTGCTGTCTATTAGAGTAACTCTAATCTACCTCTTGAACTCTGAATCATTCCTGAGATCTCTAGCTTTGGTGTCTACCAGACAAATCTAATTTTTATATCTTTTGTGACTTGCAATAAAAGGTATGACCCTCCTCAGAAGGTAAATTTCCCAGTCCCTTCAACTTGCTATTGCATACTACCCTATCCTTGTTACTGCGCCTATCGAGGACTCCTATAACTCCCAAACTCTGGGCCCTTATTTAGAATATGTATATCTGAATCACCTATGAGTTTTGTCCAGTGTGTGATCTGTTGTCCAAGGAGCTGACCCAAAATAATGACAATTCATCAATGAAGAACCTGTAAAAGTCAGTTTTATCTGAGTCTGTAAAAATACTTTTGAAAGTAAAGAACTTCTCTGGATTTTGTACAAACAAAATAATATAGTGAACAAAAGTCATCCTTTTCAAGAATGTGACAATTTAAGAATTTGGGATTAAGTATAAAAATTCATCATAGAAGCGGGCCCAATTCTTCCCTATTTACTCTGTGATATAGACTTGACCATAAGGACCAAGTCCTAGCTTTAGAACCCTCTAGAATCTTCAGAGAATTTTAGAGAAGTTTTGATTATGGATCCAAAACCTGAGAACTTCTATCCTAAGATGGAAGTACCACAGTTTATCAGTGAGACAGCTACATTATGTAAATTCATGACCCATCTCACTCCAGGCCCCAAGCACAAAACTCTTTACTAACCTTCTTTTAAGGAAGGACGACATCTACATGTTAATTTTTAAAGAAATGGCAAATTATTAATATCAAGATCTTCTCACTTACCTCCAAGAAGAAACACAGTGAATTCAATTCAGCCCAAAGTTTGAGTGAGTAGTTCCAGATCTAAAAATGGGTGTGAGAGTAGGGAGGTCATAAGATAATTCCTGAGAAGGCAGAGCTAGAAAAGAGAAGCCCAAGGGATCCACCCCTCCCAAACTGTATCAATTTTCAATTAACAAGTATCAATTTTCCTTGAACTCTCAAAATGAAAACAGAAATACATCATCCCATACTTCCCCTGCCGCCCCCTGAAATCATCTTAAGGAAAGTGAAATGAAAGTGAAAGCCTCTCAGTCATTTCCAACTCTTTGCAACCCCATGGATATAGAGTCCATGAAATTCTCCAGTCCAGAATACTGGAGTGGGTAGCTGTTCCCTTCTCCAAGGGATCTTCCCAACTCAGGGATTGAACCCAGGTCTCCGGCATTGTGGGCAGATTCTCTACCAGTTGAGCCACCAGAGAAGCCCAAGAATACTGGAGTGAGTAGCCTATCTCTTCTCCAGGGAATCTTCCTGACCAAGGAATGGAACCGGGGTCTCCTGTATTGCAGGCGGATTTTTTACCAGCTGAGCTACAAGACTGTATAAAGTGAAATAATAGACCTGAATTCAAGTATCATCATAAAAAAATCACCATCTTCCTTTCTACAAAGTTTCAACATCAGAGATTGCTTTTAATGGAGTACATATGTGTCTAAAGTAAAATCGAACAATTTTGGAAAGGCTAGCACATTGAGACAGTTGTCAAGTATCAAAACTTTAGGTCTAATGAGACCATCAGTGCTTTCCAATGTGACAAGTAGTTAAGGCTCAATAATCAGACTATGAGACAGTTCAGTAGATGTCTGATAGTTGTCTTGGTATACTTATTCAGAAAATGCTGAGATACTAAATGAATTAATGGACAGTTAAGTGAGGAGAGGAAGCTGAAATGGTTTAGTTCTTTAGGAGGAACCTGGTGACCAGAATGAATTCTTATAAGTAGGTCTCCCGCTGTTCTTCAGTTAGTTTAGCAGGGATGAGAGATTAGATTGGGAATGGGTAATAATAACAGAAAAAGGAATTCTGTGCACATTATAGAATTAAGGACATGGGACAAGGAGGCATACTTTAGAGTACAAGTATTTTCTGTCAAAATTTAAGAAGTCCTCTTTCCCAATGATTAAAGTTATTCAATATAGACCTCCTCATCATCTAGTCAGAGAACCTGAGAACAAAAGCCCACTAGAACACAAGAAGAAATATACAGTTTAGGGAGTTTTGAAATGCAAAGATTTACTCTCTATTATGTGGGAAGTAAAGTGAGAATGTGTAAAGGACAGACAGAGAAGGTCTGTCAAAGAGATATTAATAAAACTGTAAAGTGCCTGGAACACATTTGGGAAACACTTTCAGAAAACTCATAGAAAATATTATCCCACTCCTGTATTGTCCTGGCACAGAAGATGTTTTGTAACATTGCCATTTCCTGGTAGTGGAACTTAACTGGGGATGTAAGAACCAATACTTTCGTAAAAATAACTCTAGGAAAACAACAACTCTTATTTTTCCAGTTGAAAGTCACAGTGAGGACAGGAAGACAGAATATTCTAGATCTTGACAGTCCTGAAGTCTTTGTCATCGGCTTCTCCATTGGCCGCAGTGAAAAGATTCTCGAGTCCTCAGTAAGTAGAATTTGGTGAGAGATCACTTTCAGATGGTCTCAGGCCCAGCTACAGGGTATTTCATTTAGTTTCCTCTGTGATTATAAATATTGTTGACCTACCTTACAGGCAAGAGAGTGAATCTCAGCTTTAACCTCTCAGAAAAGCACGTACAGCTCAAGCAGTTAGTTTATTGGTGGACTGAGCTGGAGAACTAAGAGAAAGGTGGACCAATGCCCTTTATTCCCTAGAGTTAGAGCCTGAAGCCCAAATTATGTGAATTAATTAGGGAAGTTGCACTTTGTAAGAACCACAGGAGATTCCCTCAGATATTGGCCTTTTGTCTTGACTTTGAATTTTTTTGGAAATTCTTGGGTGAGAACCCTTGTGTGTCTGGTGGTTTTTCTTTTCCTCCCTTCCTCTATCCTTCCTCCCTCTCTCCCTTCCTTTTCAGCTTTATTGAATGATAATTTTAAAAGTTTTACATATTTAAAATATATAAGGTGATTTGACATATGAATGCTTAATGAAATGGTTACCACAATCAGGTTAATTGCACATCCATTACTCCATATAGTTACCCTTTTTTGCATTTGTGAATATGTGTGGTGAAAATGCTTAAGGTCTACTCTCAGCATTTTCAAGTACTAACTATAGTTACCATGCTGTGTATCAGATCCCCAGAGCTTATTAATCATATAAGTGAAGGGTTGTATCTTTCATGATTTTGATTTGCATTTTCCTGATGATTAGTGATGTTGAATATCTTTTCATGTCCTGGTTGGCTATTTGGATGTCTTCTTTGGAAAGATGTCTACTCAGGTACTTTGCCCATTTTAAGAATTGGATTATTATTATTATATATTTTGTTATTGAGCTGGATAAGTGACTTACATATTTTGAATATCACCCATATATCAGAATATGTTTTTCAGATATATTCTTCAATTCTGAGGGTTTCCTTTTCTTTTTTGTTGATTGTTTTCTTTGACATGCAGAAACTTTGATGTTTGATGTAGTCACATTTGTTTATTTTTGCTTATATTGTTTTTGTTTTTGGCATCATACTCAAAAATCATTGCCAAGATCAAATGAAAGAACTGAAGTCCATAATCTACTTTTGAGTTAGCTTCTGTGAGTGGTGTAAGACAGGGGTCCAGTGTATTCTTTTGCTTGTTGATATCTAGTTTTCCCAGCACTATTTATTGAAGAGACTGTCCTTTCCCTATTGTGTTTTCTTGGGGCCCTTGTAAAAGATTAACTGGCTCTGTATGTGTGAATTTATTTCTTGACTCTTCATTCTGTTCCATTGGTCTATGTGTCTATGTTTATGCCAATATGATACTCTTTTGATTACTATAACTGTGTACTATAGCTTGAAATCAGGAAATGTGATGCTTTCAACTATTTTTCTTTCTCATGATTGCTTTGACTACTTAGAATCTTTTATAGTTCCATATGAATTTTACCATAAGAAGACTATTCTTTTGAAAGATGCCTTTGGAATTTGGATAGAGACCAGAAGTGTAGATGTCTCTGGGTAGTATGGACATTTAACTATATTAGTTTTTTCTAATCCATGAACATGGGATGTCTGATCATTTATTTGCATCTTCCTCAAATTCTTTCATGAGTACCTTTAGTTACACACACACACAATATTCCAGTTCAAGTGGAATCTATCTTCTTTATCCATTTATCTATACATAGACACTTAGGTTGCTTCCATATCTTGGCTATTATAAATAGTGCTGCAATGAACATAAGGGTGTATATATCTTTTTGAATTAGTGTTTTTGATTTCTTCAGAAAAATACCCAGAAGTGGAATTGCTGAATTATATGGTATTCTTTTTAACTTTGGAGGAATCTTTATACTGTTTCCCACAGTGGCTATACCAATTTATATTTCCACTAACAGTGCATGAGAGTTCCCTTTATCTCCATGTTATTGCTAGTGCTTAGTATTTGTTGATTTTTGATAATAGCTGTTTTGACAGGTGTGAAGAGATATCTCATTGTGGTTTTGGTTTGCATTTCCCTGGTGATTAGTGATGTTGAACATGTTCTCATTTATCTGTTGGCCATCTGTATGTGTTCTTTGGAAAAATTTCCATTCAGGTCCTCAGCCCATTTTATAATGAGAGTGTTTTATTTTTTGAAGTTGACTTGTATGAGTCCTTTGTATATTTTAGATATCAGCTCCTTATCAGAGCTATCATTTGCAAATATCTTCTCTCACATTCCCTTGTGGGTCAGCTGGTAAAGAATCTGCCTGCAGTGTGGGAGACCTGGGTTTGATCCCTGGGTTGGGAAGAGCCCTGGAGAAGGGAAAGGCTACCCACTCCAGTATTCTGGCCTGGAGAACTCCATGGACTGTATAAGTCCACGGAGTTGCAAAGAGTTGGACACGACTGAGTGACTTTTACTTTCACTTTTCTCTCATTCAGTAGGCTGATTTTTCATTTTGTTGATGATATCGTTTGCTGTTCAAAAGCTTTTTTTAGTTTGATATAGTCTCATTTGTTTATTTTTGCTTTTAAACCATGCCTGAGGATATGGATCAAAAAAAAATATTGCTTAGACTGATATCAAAGTATCTACTGCCTAACTGTCTATATTTTTTTCTGGGAGTTTTATGGTTTCAGGTCTTACATTTTAGTTTTTAATTAATTTTCACTTTGTTTTGTGTATTATATGAAGTATTTGAGTTTGACTCTTTTGCATACAAGTGAAAGAAGAGAGTGAAAAAGTTGGCTCAAAGCTCAACATTCAGAAAACTAAGATCATGGCATCTGGTTCCATCACTTCATGGAAAATACATGGGAAAACAGTGGAAACAGTTGCTGAGTTTACTTTTTGGGGCTCCAAAATCACTGCAGATGGTGATTGCAGCCAGGAAATTAAAAGATATTTACTTCTTGGAAGGAAAGTTATGACCAACCTAGACAGCATATTAAAAAGCAGAGACATTACTTTGCCAACAAAGGCAAGGCTATGGTTTTTCCAGTGGTCATGTATGGATGTGAGAGTTGGACTATAAAGAAAGCTGAGCTCAGAAGAATTGATGCTTTTGAACTGTGGTGTTGGAGAAGATTCTTGAGAGTCCCTTGGACTGCAAGGAGATCCAACCAATCCATCCTAAAAGAGATCATTACTGGGTGTTCATTGGAAGGACTGATGTTGAGGCTGAAACTCCAATACTTTGGCCACCTGATGTGAAGAGCTGACTCATTTGAAAAGACCCTGATGCTGGGAAAGATTGAGGGCAGGAGGAGAAGGGGACGATAGAGGATGAGATGGTTGGATGGCATCACTGACTCAATGGATATGGGTTTTGGTGGACTCTGGGAGTTGGTGATGGACACCGAGGCACGGCATGCTGCAGCTCATGGGGTTGCAAAGAGTCAGACACGACCGAGCGACTGAACTGAACTGTCCAGTATTCTCAACACTATTTATTGAAGCAGTTTCCTTCCCCCATGTATGTTTTTGCCTCCTTTTGGTAGCTTTGCTTAGTTGGTTTAGTTGCTAAATCGTGTGCACCTCTTGTGACCCCCTGAACTGTAGCCTGTCAGGCTCCTTTGTCCATGAAATTTCCCAGGCAAGAATACTAGAGTGGGTTTCCATCTATCTGACCATTAAAGCACCATTTCTAGGTTATCTATTCTGTTCAGGGAAGCTTGGCATGATGCAGTGCATGGGTTCAGAAAGAGTCAGACATGACTTAGTGACTGAACAACAGCAATTCTATTCTATTGATACATGTATTTATTTTTTTGCCAATACTGTTCTGTTTTGTTTAATGTAGCTTTATAGTACAGGCTGAAATCAGGAAGTGTAATACATCCAGCTTTGTTTTTATTTCTCAGTATAATGCTTTGATTTTGGGGTATTTTGTATCTCCATACAAATTTTAGAATTATTTATTCTAGTTCCAGAAAAGTGCCATTGGTATTTGATAGGGATTGTGCTGAATCTGCACATTGCTTGATTATTATACTCATTTTAACAATATTCTTGCAGTGCATGGACACATCTTTTCATTTGTGTCATCTTCAATTTATTCCATCAATATCTTATAGTTTTGAGAGTATAAGTCTTTTACATCTCAGTGAGATTAACTCTAAGTATTGTAATCTTTTGATGGAATTGTTTTTTAATCTCTCTTTGTGATAGTTCATTTTTAGTGTGGGAAAGGCAATAGATTTTCTTTAAATTTTTTATCTAAATTTTATACAGTGTTAAAGTTTACTTTCCATTTATAGTTATTACAAAATATAAGCTATACTCCTTGTGTTGTACAGTACATCCTTGAGCCTATCTTACTCTCAGTGGTTTGTGTCTCCCACCCCAACTCCTCACTGCCTGTCCCCTCCCCTGAACTGGTAACTGCAGGTTTGTTCTCTATATCTGTGAGTCTGCTTCTTTTTTGTTGTATTCACTAGTATTTTTTAGATTCCACATGTAAATGTCTGTCTGATCTATTTAGCTTAGCATAATGCCCTCTAAGTCCATCTGTGTTGCTGCAAATGGCAAAATTCCATTCTTTTTTATGGTAGAGTAGTATTCCATTGCATATGTATATATACACTACATCTTCTTTATCCATTCATCTGTTGTTGGATGTTTATGTTGCTTTCATATCTTGGCAATTATAAATAATTTTGGCTTAGTGTCTCTCTTATGTAACTCCATCATTATCAGCTTTGAAAAAAGTACTTCCTTACTTTCTGTCACACAAGATGCTTCAGGTTCATATTGTAATTTCTCTGCCGCAAGCTTGGAATCAGTCAGTTCTCATGTAGCTCTGTTTCCTTTTATTGTAGGGTAATGTGTGCGTAGTCGCTCAGTCGTGTCCGACTCTTGCGACCCCATAGACTGTAGCCTGCCAGGCTCCTCTGTCCATGGAATTCTCCAGGCAAGAACACTGGAGGGGGCTGCCAGGGTGGAAAGGTATTAGAAACAAGCACTAGGCACTGAGTTATGCTCCTTGCTAATGTGTTGTTACTTTCAGGCCCTTTGAGCTAACAGAACAGCAATTAAAAAAAAACAAAAAAAACCATTTGTGTATTAAGTGGTGTTTGCATACATATCTGCAAATATTTCTGTATGTATCCAAGGAGAAGAGTATTTTTATTTTGTGCCTTCTTGGATACCAAATAAAGAGCCATAGACAGCACTTTAGGAGTATGGGTAACTTTGATTTTTTATCCTTTTAAAATGTCTTTATATTTTTCAGAATAAAAGTGCATTGTTTTATAATCAGAGAAACAATAATATAAAATACTTTTGTAAAACTAATAAGTTGCAATAAAATGAAATTATCAAAATTGTAGAGGAGTGATTATCATGTAGGTATGAAGTGTATAAAATTTCATGTATCATACCTGACTCTTAGTAACAGCTCAGTAAATATTATTTTGCTTATTTCTTTTGCTAAGAACAAGACAATAATAATATATGAATGAGAAAAGTTATGGATTTAAAAACCTATCATCTGTTTCCATGATTGATGCCCAAGCAGAGAAAGCAGCTACATGTTTCTAGGGACTTTACCTCTGTTTACATTCTCATCCTCTTTTCTTACCCTTCACTTATCTGGGAGGTAGATGTATGTGGGGGACATTCCCTGTTTTAGGTTGTCGCTGATTTATCAAGATGAATCATCCAAAAACAGAAAAGAAAGGTGGCTATTGAGTTGGGGAGGTGAATGGATATTGAAACATGGGGTAGGCTTTTAGATTTCTTGAGGTAAGAATATGAACATAGCTTTAGAAGGCACCACAGGAAGTGGAGGTCTGACCTTTGTGTGCATCCTATACTTTTGAAGAAAGTTCCTTGTGACTCCAGGAGATTGTATGTAATGTACTGAGACTGGAGGGGAATATGGAGAATCTCCGTGAAAAAGTCTATTGTCAGTCTCACATATTTTGAGATGAGTGTCTGCTTTTTGAGTGAGTGTCTGCTTTTTGTTTTGTTTACTTATTATAGCATACATATATATATATATATATTTTTAATTTAATTGAAGGATAATTGCCTTACTGGTGTCTGTTTAATGTAGAGTGTACTTGAGGGAGAAGGCAAACAATCCCCCAAAGTTATTTGAGTTTCAAGAAGAAATGGTTAATATGTAAATAGTTAAAAATAGGAAAACCAAAATTACACTAATATAATAAAATTGGTCTTTATTTTGTGATGTTTAAACAAGACATGTGAAATATTTGGCAATGAGATGGGGAGAAGTCATTGATAAATGCATGTTATTCACAATAGTTTAGTTATTTGTGTAAATTGTGGGATCTTGGAGGGTTTATAATACCATTTTAATAAGAAGAAAACTAATAGTAAAATAAACAAAATAAAGTAAAAGATGAACGTGTGTCAACCAATCATTACATACCATCCAAAAAGGGTTATGATTTCTTAAATTCTGTGAGGTGAGGTCCTCTGCTTTTGCTCTCATTTCTTTCTCCTTGCCATTCTCCTTTCCGGCTCATGTTCTCTCATCTGATCAACCTGTCTTCCCTCTCATTCTCTCTTGCGCATGTTCTCTCTCTTGCCTGAAAGGGTTCATGTTTACATGATTATTTGGTACACTAGGCAGCTTTCTGTTGGCTCTCAATCCCACGCTTGTCTTGTATACTTGGTTTTATATTACCAGGACTAGACTACTACAGAGGACATTTCCCAAGGACATTTCTATTACTGCTGGCTTCTGATTAGCCTCAGGCAGTGAGCAGTATGGGCAGAAACTAAAAGAGACAGCTGATATGGTTCTGATGGAGGAAAGGTAGCGTCCCTTCAGTACTCCCAGCATCAGCGGCACTTTTCCACGCTCACGGCCTGCCACCTGGCCTCAGTACTTCCTCGGCACCTAAGAGTGGTGCCCCCAGTGAGACAGCAGGGCTGAGCCACCCTCGGAGTGGATTCCCTCCCTTTGCCACCAGTTAGAGGTGCCAGGAAAGCTACAGAGAATGGGTAACGTCTGCTTTGTTTAATAGCATACTCCCTCTCTCAGTAATTCCTGGCTTATATATTTTCTCCAAATCCCTCTCCAATTTAAGCTCAATCCCAGCCCCGTCTAAAATTTATGACTCTTTATTATCAGTGACATTGGCTCTTTTATTTCTAGCAATACTCCCCCTATAAATCTCAGATTCAGATAAGAATTCAGGTTCTAGACAATTTTCTCAGTGCTAATCTCAATGGGAATGTTTCATAAATAAAAAAAAGAATTAACCTATACCAAATTATCTCAATCTCCTGGATTGAAATTATTAACTGATGCATTGATTTGTTCCTGAGCAAATTGACTGAACAAACACAGCAAGTAGCTCTTGGATTTTCTCAATAATTTCAAATGAAATAGGTTCTTGTAAGATATTTTGTCACATCTGTTATGAACTAAGAAAAGTTTTCCTCAACTTGTTATTCAAACATCTGGTGAGATGCTTTTGCATTTCCCAGTCATTCCTACCTGTTCTCTGCTGTCTGAAATGCTGTAAACCTTTTTGCCACATTCTTTTCAGAGCTTCTTTTACTTCCTTGTTCTTCAGGCTGTAGACAAGGGGGTTCACTAGGGGAGTGACCACACTGTACTGCAGGGAAAAAATAAACTCCAGCAGGGAACCTAAGGTTGGCATGAGATAGTGCAAGAAAAGCAGATCCATAGAAGCAGCTCACTGCGGTGAGGTGGGAGGAACAGTTAGAGAAGGCCTTACTTCTGCCTGCAGTGGAGCTGATGTTCAGGATGGTGGAGACAATACGGGCATATGAGAAGAAGGCCAGGAGTAAAGTTCCAGAAGCATGCACAAGGATGGAGAACCCCAGGACTGAAAAGTTGATGGAGATATCGGAGCAAGAGAGAGAGAAAAGAGATGGCGGCTCACAGCTGAAGTGAGGCATGACATGTGCCCCACAGAAGTCCAAGCTCAAAGTCATGAGGGTGTTAATGAGAGCATCCAGAAAGCCCAGTCCCCAGGAGAGCCATACTAGATCCCCCATAGCTGTTTACTCATCAGCTGGCCATAGAGCAAAGGGTGACAGATGGCAGTGTAGTGGTCATAAGCCATGGCAGAGAGCACGAAGGCTTCTGTCCCTGCAATGGAAAACACAAAAAAAATGCCTGGGCAAGGCAACCTTCTACTGATATTGATTTCTTCTGAGACGGGAGATTCTCCAGCATCTCAGGCGCAGTGAATGAAGTTAAACAAAGATCCAGGAAAGAGAGGTGACTGAAGAAGAAGTACATGGGTGAATGGAGGTGAGATTCCATCCCAATGACGGTCATCGTCATCAGATTCCCTATCAGGGTTAGGAGGTAAATCCACAGGAAATGTACAAAGAACGTAACCTGGATGTGGGGGTCGGCAGATAGTCGAAGGAGGATGAATTCTGTAATGGTGCTATGGTTTCCTAAAGCCATGAGAGAAGGTGTTCCACTGGAATGAAAGCAGAAAGAAATGTAAAGTATTCGCCTCCTCTTCATGCCATCTCAGAGTTCTTATTTCATTCCCTGCACACATATGTCTCTCTTCAGCCTGCTCATCTTTTACAAGGAGTTAAAAAAAAAAGAAGTCTTCCTTCTTTCTCCAAATTCTTCTTTGACTCGATTGCCAGCTGTTTAACTCCTGGAGCCACGAGCCAGTCCATCTGTCTATGTTCTTTCCCTTGTGGTTCCTCTACCAAGATAGCTCTGGGGAACTTTACTTAATTTTTCAGTCTAGTCTATGACTGGTTTCATTTTGAACTATCCCTGGTGATTTTTTTTTTTTCCACCTGTACTGCATGGCTTGCAGGATCTTAATTCCTTGACCAGGGATTGAACCCACACCCTCTGCAGTGAAAACGCAGAGTCCTAACCACTGGACCACTAGGAAATTCCCTACCATGCCTTGCTTTTATTCTGTAACACTACTGGTCAAAACCAGTAAACCCAGGTGGTTCTGGTGTGCCTCCAGTTGCAGAATCAGGGCACCAATTGTCAGATCATATTTGTTCTGGTGACCTCATTACTCTTCTATTCTCTGCCTTCAACTGATAGTCTGTTGAAATTTTTTCTCTTCAAATTTTGACCCAAATCCCACTGCTCTTGAATATTCACTATAATTTCTACCTCCTCCATTATATATGTCTTCCTTCTCTTCCTGCACAGATTATAGAAAAGAATGATACCTGTCTTTTTTTTTTTTTTTGCTGTCAGTTATGTCTAGATATTATCAAACATTTAGCTTTCCCTCTACTGGAAGATCACAACAAAGCTATAAGTGCTGAAATATCTCAAATTTTAGAAGGAGGACATTCAATCTGAAACTGTTGCAGTAACTTGCTGCTATTGAGAGAGTAAGTGAGTGGGTAAGATTTACATTCATCCCAGGTCTATGAAACTATCATTATCTTTGATTTTTATGTTCTGACCAGCTGATATCCATTTTCTTAAACCTGTTTACTTATCTTCACTCTGTGTTCTCTTTTACTCCTTATTCTGTAAACTCTTTCAACCTTCATTTGGATATCTATTGCTCTGGTTTTCAGCAGAATGAGTGAGTACTATTTCCTTTTTCTCCAAGCATATTGCTTGCTCATCAAGAACAGATTTGGTATTCAATCATCATTATCTTAAATCTTAAACTACAGAAGAATGAGAGGCATATGATGGGTCCTCAATCTTTGTTGAATATAGAAATAATGAAACTAGTTTAGAACATATTGTGTGTGGTTTGTTTGAGGGATACCCGCCTCCTCCCTGCCCTAACCCATACCTGTTTGATTTCTGGTTTCAGAAAAAAACAACTTGAGAATGACTGGGAAATTGTAAAGAAAAGGAAGGCTCTGTGGGGTTTTGTGATTGCAGAGGACTTACTTTCTATTATACTAACTGGCACCTAAAGATTCTTCCCTCCGAGGAGTACCTACTAGCTCATTTTAGGCCACATTCAGAAGGTTGCTTAAAAACATGACAATTATTCATCTATCCATAAGATAATTTATTGATCAGTTACTAATTTGTTTAGTCACTTAATAATTTCATTTGTCCACTCCATCTTCCATCCTGTCAATTCAGCAATGTATTCATCTGTTTCATTCAGTTTTGTATTACTTCATCAATTCTGTCATTTATCTAATTCTTCAAAGTATTATAGATTTTTTTTGTAAATGGCAACCCACTCCAGTACTCTTGCCTGGAAAATCCCATGGACAGAGGAGCTTGGTGCAGGCCACTGTCCATGGGGTTGCAAAGAGTCGGGCATGACTGAGTGACTTCACTTCAGTCTTACTTACAATAGATTGGGCAAAAAGACCTTGCTTAACTTTTGCTGAATTGTTGTGTAAATACACTTATTTGTCCTGTTTTTCCAGTTACTTTTTTCCAGAACCCAGGGTTGAGTTCTTGCACTGGTTAATTTTTTTGTAGCCAACGTGAAATCTCAGACTGTATTCTGTCATGAGTGCTCTTTCCTGGTATGATAACTCCTTGCTGAAATCTTGATCTGTCAACTAGAACTGGGAATCAACTATGAACTCCC
Source organism: Cephalophus harveyi (assembly GCA_006410635.1). Classification (NCBI taxonomy): domain Eukaryota; kingdom Metazoa; phylum Chordata; class Mammalia; order Artiodactyla; family Bovidae; genus Cephalophus; species Cephalophus harveyi. Next base: position 621,691 of record SJYT01047895.1, on the reverse strand, counting down.
CAAGCTTTCACCTGGGGAATAATCTCACCAATGTCTCAGTTGTTCTTGCCCAAAAAACTTACCAGAATAGGTTCAATTCTTGCTGGGCTAGCCAATGCCCTGCTTTCCCTAACTTTCCTTTATTTTCCTATTTCTCTTTAGACAAGTTCTTATACTTTCACCCCTTATCAGAACCCATATTGAAATTACCTCTTGATTCTATCTAGTGAGTAAGTTGTAGTCCAACATGGTGTCCTAAATTAATATTTACTCTTCAGTAAAGATGAATAATAGAATGATAACCAAATGGAAAAGTCAAATTTTCCTGTCTTTGAGTTTGTAAAATCTTACAGAAATAAACAATTCTTTGTGTTCTTCAGTAGCAAACTAGTCAATCCAGTCCATTCACTTTAACTGGAAAATTTCTCAAAATTTGTAATTTACTGTCTAATTTTGGTCAGACACAGTTTGGCCACATTTGCTCCATATTTATTCTCCAGCTTTCCCTTATTTACTCTCAGTGTAAACCTAGTTACTATCCAAGTTTTGTTTCCAGCACTCAGCCTGAGAAAACTCTAGGATATCCAAAGGACTTTGGAGAAACCGTGAGAGATCCAATATTTGAAAACCTCTGTCCTCTGTTAACATCTCACAAAGCCCATCAGCAAGGTAGGTGGAAGCCCAAGTTGTTAGACTCTATGATTTTCTCCCTCTGACTCCCAGCATAGATCCTCTGACTGTGAGCAAGCAAAGACAGAACTTCATTTCAACCTTGCAGTGAAGGTTATACACTAATTTCAAATTCTTATCACTTACCTTCAAAGGGAACACAGTGGCTTCAATTCACATTAAAGTTGAATGCTTATTTTGAAATTCAGAAAAAGGTAGAGAGAAGTTTTGATGCTTACATAGAGAAGAGGGGAAGATAAGAACATAGAGCTCAAGGTGATCCTCTTAATAGTAATGTGCTATTTACCAATTTGCTGGGTAACTGTGTGTGAGCACTTCTTAAAGTAGGTCAGCTCTTAATATCTTATAAATGTTCATGTCAGATATTATCTTCAAGAGAAAAAGAGCAAGATATTGCATTTCTGGATCACTGAAGAATAAAAAAAATAATTATCACTTTCTACCCTATTATTTTTTACTTGTGTTTACACTACTGTGAATTCATTTTACTTAAATTAACATTTGCCTGAATTTAAAATTCAACAAATTCTGAAAGCAAAAGAACATAAATACCATTATAAATTATTAATTCATTTATATCCAATTATTTTACATCATTCCCAATAAGATATTCTAAGAAAACAGTCTTCAGATTTATCTACTAAGTATATGTGAAAGTTGCTCAGTTGTGTCTGACTGTTTGTGACCCCACCAGGCTCCTCTGTCCATGGAATTCTCCGGGCAAGAACACTGGAGTGGGCTGCCACTTCCTTCTCCAGGCTACTAAGTGTAATCAAACACAAAATATCCACTAATTACATTAATGACTGGATGGACAGGTTAATGAAAATAGAATGAGAGACAAGTATAGTGTTGGAAGGCAGAAATGGTCTGGGTAACAATTATCGGAAATATAAGAAACTCAGAAGAGTATATGGAATATGGGTGTCCCAAGCACACCTTGTAAAGGACAGAAGGGGAAAATGAGAGAAGGGATGCAGGACATGTGGTTTGTATTCATGGAAGACAGACTTTGCATACCTTAATATTCTCCTTATAATCTTCACTGGATCCTGCTCTTCCTGGTCTCCTTTAACCATGAATTTTGTTGATGACCAGAATATTGTTGATGACTAAGGTGCTTAATTGGAGAAGGTAATGGCAACGCACTCCAGTGTTCTTGCCTGGAGAATCCCAGGGGCGGGGGAGCCTGGTGGGCTGCCATCTATGGGGTCGCACAGAGTCAGATACAACTGAAGCGACTTAGCAGCAGCAGCAGCAAGGTGCTTAATAATAGCGGAAAGGTGAACTATTTTTAGCATATGTATTTAGAGTCTAAAAGAAAGAGGAGGATGTCAGGTTACTAAAGTTTATCAACTATGTTATGCTTTTCCCTATTCCTCCCCAGAATGGGGATGTTCAGGCTCTTGCTTTAAGCTCCGCAGATTAATGCAGATCACATAACCAGTTTATGCTTAACTCTAAAAAGCATAGATAGGATTTATTTAGTAGATGCTAACAGCTTCAAAGGAGAGAGACACCCATAAAGTTCTTAGTGTATGAAACTCAGACTGTAGCACAAGGAAAAGATGATGGGAGAACTTAAGATAAAGTGCTTGAAAAAGCCAGGTGCAGAAGGCTGGAGAAGGAAAAGAAAACAGAAACTGGAAGACCCAGATGGGAATGAAGGAAAATTTTAGTGAAATCGTAGAGGTCTGGGTTTTTGTGGCATAAAGCTCATCTTTTGACTCTAGTCTCACTGTGATATAAGAAGTCATCTTTGGTCAGGTGACCACTATTCACAGGGAAATCAATAATTCTATAGGTGAATTCCATAAAGTGTACATGTTAAGGTTTTCTATTTACAAATATCACAAGGGAGAGAAAACTGACTAACTCAGATGAAGTTGAAAGCTGCCTTGGTCCTGCCACTTTCAAATTCTGACAGGAGCACAGTAGAAATTTCTCTCATGTCATCCCGGGTCAATTCACAGACGTGAGTCTATATACCAGGCAAAGAATATCAGCGAAGCAAGCGATTTTCAGATATAATCTAGCTGAAGGGAAGCCAGAGAAGCTGGTGGAGCTGATGAAACTTAGCAGTGCAAGAGAGCTGTAGACCCTGAGGTCAAATCTGAAGCCAAAATTTGAACTTAGAAGAGTGAAGGCTGTCGAACTCCTAGGGGAATCTCACAAATATAAGCTATAGAACTTTAGGATTGAAGTTCTTACTGTAAACCCTGGAATAATGTGGGTTTTAAAAGCAGGCAAGCTGAACCTACCTAGCAGTCCAGCAGTTAAGACTCTGTGCTTCCCCTGCAGAGGGTGTGGGTTCAGGGGAACTAAAATCCCGCATGTCTTGAGGTGTGGCTAACAAAAGAAAAGTAGGCAAGCTGAGAAGTCTTTGCCTATTGGCCACTTACTGGAGGGATACTTTATTAGGAAATTATCAAGGAAGGTGTTTAGCAAGATGTAATTCACCTGACAGCTCACTTTCCCATATTCACAAGGAACTGTAGTTTTTTTGTGTATATGAATTTATTTATTCTAATTGGAGGCTAATTACTTTATAATACTGTAGTGGGCTTTGCCATACATTCAGATGAATCAGCCATGGGTGTACATGTGTCCCCCATCCTGAGCCTCCTCCCACCTCTCTCCCCATCCCAGCCCTCAGGGTTGTCCCAGTGCACCAGCCCTGAGCGCCCTATCTCATGCATCGAAACTGGACTGGCTTAAACACACCTGGGATGAACAATTTGGCTACTAAATCCATCAAAAAAAAAAAAAAATCACAAACAGTTAGCAATGACACTACCCAAATTGAATTGAATGCATCTGCTGGTGCTGCTGCTAAGTCGCTTCAGTTGTGTCCAACTCTGTGCGACCCCATAGACGGCAGCCCACCGGATTCTGCCGTCCCTGGGATTCTCCAGGCAAGAACGCTGGAGTGGGTTGCCATTTCCTTCTCCAGTGCATCAAAGTGAAAAGTGAAAAGTGAAGTCACTCAGTCGTGTCCGACTCTTAGCGACCTCATGGACTGCAGCCTACCAGGCTCCTCTGTCCATGGAATTTTCTAGGCAAGAGTACTGGAGTGGGGTGCCATTGCCTTCTCTGTGAATGCATCTACAAAAGCTTATTTTATATAACAGTGCTGTGAAAAGCAGTGTACAAATCAGCACAATCACCTTGTGAAAGGCATCCTTATCTCTGGGAATGAGTTGTTGGACTGTAATGAAAATCAACTCAGTTTGTGTGAAATTTTTGCTTTATTTTTATTTAAAAAATGAAATTGAGATATAATTGATATGTAACATTGTGTAGGAGAAGGCAATGGCACCCCACTCCAGTACTCTTGCCTGGAAAATCCCATGGATGGAGGAGCCTGGTAGGCTGCAGTCCATGGGATCGCTATGAGTCGGACACGACTGAGCGACTTCACTTTCACCTTTCACTTTCATGCATTGGAGAAGGAAATGGCAACCCACTCCAGTGTTGTTGCCTGGAGAATCCCAGGGATGGGGGAGCCTGGTGGGCTGCCGTCTCTGGGGTCGCACAGAGTCAGACACGACTGAAGTGACTTAGCAGCAGCAGCAACATTGTGTAAGTTTAAGCTATACACTCTGTTGATTTGATACAAATATTTATGTATCAATATGATTGCCACTGTAGCATTAGCTAACATATCTGTCAAGTCAGGTAAGTATATTTTTTTTTGGTGAACAATTAAGATCTAGTCCCTTTGCAAGCTTAATATTTATAATATAGTACTGTTGTTTATGATCTCTATAAAGTACATTAGATTTCCAGAGCTTATTTATCTACTAGACAATATCTCACATATTCCACTATTCCCCACTATTCCTCAGCTTCTGTTAACTACCATTCTACTCTCTATTTTTATGAGTTTGACTTTTAGATTCCACATATAAATGATACCATGTAATATTTGTCTTTCTCTGTCTGACTTCTCTCACTTAGCATAATGTCCTCAAGGTCCATTCATGGTGTTGCAAATGCCAGGATTTCCTTTTTTCTCATGACTGAATAATATCTCTATCTTGAAAATGGACAGGACCCTGTGGGGCCTTCTCCAGGAGAGACACCCCCTCCATGTTCCCTGCCTCTTATTTGTAGAATAGCTTTAGCCTCCTAAGCAATCCCTGAGTTCCAAAGAGCAAATTTAGTCAGAGAAGTAAGAAAAGGCAGAAGCAAAGGAAAACAATCAAGCAAGGCAAAAGAATAAAAGTTTTAGCCATAGAACAATGTCATGGACCCTTAATTCTTCCTCAAGTGCTATAGATAATATTCTGAGTCATGTCCTTGAGTTGTTTATCAGATGCTAAAACCTCCACCAGTTGGAAGAAGTTAATTGTATGCTGACCCCCAGCACATAGACCCCAGACCTGTTGGCATCAGAAGATTGGTGACTGAGATTCCCAAAATATTATCCTGTTACCTCATCATCAACTAATCAGAAGGATGTCCATAAGCTGATCATGTACTGTACAACTTTTACCTCTAATGTTGCCATTAAAAACCCTTCCCTGAAAGCCACTGAGTTTGGGTCTTTTGAGCATTAGCCACTTATTTTTCTTGCTCGGCTCTGAAATAAACACTGTACTTTCCTTCACCACAACCCAGTGGATTGGCTTTGCCTCACGTTGGGCAAGTGGATCCAAGTTGGCCACAGTATCTATCTATATCTACATCCATCTGTATCTATTAATATCAATACACACAGTTTACCCTTGAACAACATGGGTTCGAACTGCGTGGGTTCACTTAATATGGATTCTTTTTTACTAAATGCTTACTATAGTACAACACAATCTGCAGCTGGTTGAATCTGGGGATAGAGAAGGCAGACTGTAAAGTTATACTTGAATTTTTCACTGTGGTGTTGGTTTAAGTTATACTTGAACAATCCTGCCTTGTTCAAGGGTCAACTGTATATCTGTATCACATCTTCTTTAACTGTTTATTCCTGATGGACACTTTTGTTGTTTTTACCCAGAAGTAGAGTTGCTGCATCATATGGTAGTTCTTTTTTTAAGTTTTTTGGGGAAACTTCCATACTATTGGGTTGGCCAAAAAGTTTGTTTGAGTTTTTCATATCTTACAGAAAAAAGAATACTTGAATGAACTTTTTGGCCAATCCAATATTTTTGATACTTGATGCAGTGATTTACTTTCCCCCCAACAATGCAGGAGGTTTTCCTTTTCTCCATGTCTTCACCAACACTTGTTATTTCTTGACTTTTTGATAATAGCCCTTTTGACAGGTGTGAGGTGATTTCTCATTGTAGTTTAGATTTGCATTTCCTGAATAGCTAGTGATTTTAGAATCTTTTCATGTATCAATCAATACCTGCTAGCATATCCGTAAGTCTTTTTGGGAAAAAAATACCTTTTCAGATTCTCTGCCATTTTAAAAAAATCAGATTATTTTTGCTATTGAGTTGTATGAGGTCTTAATATATTTTAGATATATTTAGATCAATATATTTTCTGGCTCAATGCCAGAAAAATAAATGACCCAATCGAAAAATGGGCCAAGGAACTAAACAGACATTTCTCTGAAGAAGACATACAGATGGCTAACAAACACATGAAAAGATGCTCAACATCACTCATTATCAGAGAAATGCAAATCAAAACCAAAATGAGGTACCATTTCACGCCAGTCAAGAATGGCTGTGATCCAAAAGTCTACAAGCAATAAATGCTGGAGAGGGTGTGGAGAAAAGGGAACCCTCTCACACTGTTGGTGGGAATGCAAACTAGTACAGCCACTATGGAGAACAGTGTGGAGATTCCTTTAAAAATTTCAAATAGAACTGCCTTATGACCCAGCAATCCCACTGCTGGGCATACACACCGAGGAAACCAGAATTGAAAGAGACACGTGTACCCCAATGTTCATCACAGCACTGTTTATAATAGCCAGGACATGGAAGCAACCTAGATGTCCATCAGCAGACAAATGGATAAGAAAGCTGTGGTACGTATTACACAATGGAGTATTACTCAGCCATTAAAATGAATACTTTTGAGTCAGTTCTAATGAAGTGGATAAAACTGGAGCCTATTATACAGAGTGAAGTAAGCCAGAAAGAAAAGCACCAATACAGTATACTAACACATATATATGGAATTTAGAAAGATGGTAATGATAACCCTGTATGCAAGACAGCAAAAGAGACACAGATGTATAGAACAGTCTTTTGGACTCTGTGGGAGAGGGCAAGGGTGGGATGATTTGGGAGAATGGCATTGAAACATGTATATTATCATATGTGAAATGAATCACCAGTCCAGGTTTGATGCAGGATACAGGATGCTCGGGGCTGGTGCACTGGGTTGACCCAGAAGGATGGTATGGGAAGGGAGATGGGAGGGGGGTTCAGGATGGGGAAAACATGTACACCCGTGGCAGATTCACGTTGATGTATGGCAAAACCAATACAATATTGTAAAGTAATTAGCCTCCAATTAAAATAAATAAATTTATATTAAAAAAAAAACAAAAAACAAAAAAAACATAAAAAAAAGAAAGAAGATATTTTATTTTTGTGGGTAAATTGTCCCCCACCCAGCTTTACTGAGGTATGATTCATAAATGAAAATTGTAAATATTTAGGTTGTACAAGTTGAATTTTTAAAGTGTACAGGTGATGATTTAATGTACACATATATTGTGAATCAAATACCACCATCAGATTCACTAGTTCACTAATACAAATACCACCATCAAATTCACCATCAGATTTCATAAATGAAAATTGTAAATATTTAGGTTGTACAAGTTGAATTTTTAAAAGTGTACAAGGTGATGATTTAATGTACACATATATTGTGAATCAAATACCACCATCAGATTCAAATACCACCATCAGATTCACTAACTTACCTCAAAGTCCTCTTTGCCTTTGAGGTAAGTTCAGGATCTTTCTTCTCCTCACATCACCTCACATAGCTATTCATCACCTCACATAGCTATTCTTTTTTTAAAAAATCTTTTTTTAAGTGGAAACTCTTTTCAGATATACTCTCTTGGAAAATTTTATGTATAAAATGCAATATTCTTAAATATAGTCACAGTAATTTATATAAGATCCCTTGAAGAACTTGTTCATCTTAAAAGTGAAAGTCTGTACTCCACGAGCAAAATCTCCTCATTTCCCCATCCTCCATCCCCTAACAGCCACAGTTGCACTCTGTGGTTGTATAGGTTTGACTATTTAATTTTGCACATAAAAATGAGATCATACGATCTTTGACTTTATGTGTCTCACTTACGTCACTTTGTCACTTAGCATAATGTCCACCTGGAGTAGGAAATGGCAACCCACTTCGGTATTCTTGCCTGGAGAACCCCCATGGACAGAAGAGCCTGATGGGCTCAGTCCATAGGGTCAAAAACAGTCAGACACGACTGAGCGACTAAGCACACACATTGTATTCTTCACTTCTGTTTGGTTGTCCTTTATGTTTTCTAGCTTTTTGTTAGAAATTTCTAACTTCTTGCTCTGTACATCATTATTCTCCCAAGTCTTTTGATCATCTCTATGATCACTGTCCTGAGCTCTTTCCTAGGTAGATTGCCCATCTCCACGTCACATAGTACTTCTTCTGTGGTTTCATCTTGGTCCTTCATCTGGATCACGTTCCTCTGTCACCTGGTTTTGCCAGAGTTGCTGTTTGTATTTTTAGGTATCTGGTAGGTTAGTTATGTTTCCCGACTTTGGAGAAGTGGCTTTTTGTAGGATATATCCTATGCATCCCAGCAGTGCACTCCCCTTTAGGAATCCCCTCTATGAGAATTATGTGGGTCCGTCTGTTGTGGCAGGCTGACTGTGTGGGCAGCCTGATAAGTTTGGTTGGTGCCAGTCCAATTTGTTGCCAGGCTCTGCGTCATATGGAAGCCGTTGGTTACTGGTTGGTGGGATTGGGTCGAGAGGTGGCCTCCTGCAGAACCCCAGGGGCCTTGCTGTAGTGCTGGCTCATGGTGGGTGGAATCATAGTCCAGAAGATTCTGGTGCTGTTGCCTGCCCACTTGTGGGTGAAGCTAGGCCCTGGGATTAGTGCCAGCCTACTGGTGGGTGGAGTGGGGTCCTAGAATCTGGTTGCAGGGAAGGGATGCCACTTTCTGAGACAGTTGAATACCAGGTCTGGGGGGTCTTGAAGCTTGTGCTGACCTGCTAGTGGGTAGAATCAGGGCCAAATTGGTCCCAGGGCAGAGTCAGGGCTGCTGGTGAGCCAGCTATGTCAGCAGGCTGTGGGATTAGGATTTTCTTGCACCTGGTGTCTGCCCCCTGGTGGCTGAAGCTGGACCAGAGGCTGGAGCAGGCTTCCTGGAGTGCAGGGCCAAGCTCCAGGGGATTCTGAGGTTGGTCTGCCCGCTTGTGGGTGGACCTGGTCCTGGGCCCTCTGATGGGGGGAAGGGGAGGGTGTGTCCAGAGGTGGCTGTGGGTTCAGAGAGGTCTTAAGGCAGCCTGTCTGCTGATGGCTGGGGCTTTCTCCTTGCCCAGTTAATTGTTCACCCTGAGGCATACCAGCATTGGCACCTACAGGCAGTTGGGTCCTGGCAGGGCTGGGTCCTGGGGCTTATAAGCTAATAAACTAGAGGGAAGATTCCAGAATGGCATTTGTAGCATTTGTGTCCTGTGGTAGAAGGAGCTTCCAAGAACGGCTGCTGCCACTGTCTGTGTTCCTAGGATGAGCTGCAGTTGTCTCTGGGGGTCCCAGATCAGCAGGCAGGTCTGACCCAGGCTCCTATCAAATTACCGCCTCTGTCCCACAGCATATAAAATTTTGGTGTGCCCTTTAAGTGGGAAGTTTCTATTTCCCCCAAGCCCTCTGGGACTCTCAAAAGTAAGCCCCACTGGTTTTCAAAACTAAATGTTCTGGGGGTGTGTCTTCTTGTTGCAGGACCCCTAGTATGTGAGCCCAAGATAGGACTTAGACTTCTCACCCCTTTGGGAGAATCCCTGAGATGTAATTATTCTCTTGTTTGTGAGTCTCCCACTCACAAACAAGGGTATGGAATTTGATTATATTGTGAGTCCACCCTTTCTACCCATCTCATTGTGGTTCCTTCTTTGTGTCTTTACTTGTAGAAGATCTGTTCTGGATGGTTCTGATCTTTTTCATGGTTGGTTGGTTTGCAGATAGTTGTGATTTTGATGAGCCCATGATAGGAGGTAGTTCAGGATCTTTCTTCTCCTCCGTCTTGGCTGATCTGAGGGTATTTCCTCCTGTTCAGTTGTGCTTAGTTCATTTGTTCTGATTATTAAATTCAAGGAGATTATGGAAGAGGGATTCTGAAGAGGAGTTTGAGAGCACTGGGTGCCTGGGTGGGAACAAGAGCTTCAAGAAAAGGGAAAGGGACTTCCCTATTGGTCCAATGGATGGAAATCTGCCTGCCGATGCAGGGGACATGGGTTTCATCCCCGGTCTGGGAAGATCCCACATGTTGTGGGGCATCTAAGCCTACACGCCACAGCTACTGAAGCCTGAGTGCCTAGAACCTGTGCTCTGCAACAAGAGAGGCCACTGAAATGAGAAGCCTGCACAATGATTGAAGAGTAGCCCCCGCTTTCCCAACTAGAGAAAGCCTGCGCTCAGCAACAAAGACCCAGCACAGCTGAAAATAAATAAATAAATAAATATTTATTTATTTATTTTTAAAGAGGGAAGGGCAAAGAAAGAGAAGGGAAAGACAACTAGTTTGTTATACATGTAAGCTGGGCATCAACCTGTGTCCCATGCTTTGGAGCCTCTTTGCCTAAATCTGTTTCATCCTAGAGGCTCAGTCTTGTGTCTTACAGCAGAATTTTAGGGAGAACTTTCATCTTTCACTGCAGCACCAAGCAGTCATTGTTTTTTGACCAAATCAGGTATACCTAAAACTTAATTAGTGGTTTGCATTGTCCAGCTGGTTTGGATTTTTAATTCTGCTTTTCTCCACTTTGACTCAATTGTTAACTGAAATCTGCCCTTTACCTCCTCAAACCATGCCTTATCCTCTTGTATCTTAACTTCTTGTTCAATAGCAAAATGCTTTTCTGCTACATTGTTTATTTTATGAAATAGTCTTGGTATTTCTTTGTTTTATTTTCTAGTAGATTTTAGAAGCTTGTTTTTTTGTAAATAAGGGAAAGGAGTATGTCAAGGCTGTATATTGTCAGCCTGCTTATTTAACTTATATGCAGAGGACATCATGAGAAATGCTGGACTGGATGAAGCCCAAGCTGGAATCAAGATTGCCGGGAGAAATATCAATAACCTCAGATATGCAGATGATACCATCCTTAAGGCAGAAAGTGAAGAAGAACTAAAAAGCCTCTTGATGAAGGTGAAAGAAGAGAGTGAAAAAGTTGGCTTAAAACTCAACATTTAGGAAACTAAGATCATGGCATCTGGTCCCATCACTTCATGGCAAATACATGGGGAAACAATGGAAACAGTGACTGACTATTTTGGGGGCTCCAAAATCACTGCAGACGGTGACTGCAACTATGAAATTAAAAGATACTTGTTCCTTGGAAGAAAAGCTATGATCAACCTAGACAGCGTATTAAAAAGCAAAGACATTACTTTGCCAACAAAGTCCATCTAGTCAAACCTATGGTTTTTCAGTAGTCATGTATGGATGTTAGTTGGACTATAAAAAGCTGGTTAATCTCTCTGAGTCTCACTTGTAAAATGGATGGAGTTGTGTAACTGGTAAAATTTCTTTGCAGTTCTTATTTATCTATCAGACGATTTTTTCAAGTTCTTCAACCAAAAGTATACCAATTTGCTAGTCTTTAGAGAAACACTAGGAACAGATAAATAGTGTAGGAAAAAAACAATGGAAACAAAACCAACACAATGAAGTCTTTTAGAAACTGGAACTTTTATATAAAATCAAGAGATGCTAAACTAATCAGATGTTTTAAAACCTGCTTTTTATTTAGAGTTATCAGGAATTGCTTCTCCCCTCTCAATAATCTTAGATCTAAAAGTGCAACACTTTCCAAATCCTAAATCCAGTTTCCCATAGGAGAGAGTTAAGCCACTATCAATCTCACATCTATTCTTAGTTCTCGTAAAGAAAATGAAGAAAGCCCACAATATATCTTTAGTTTGTTATACCCATATACATTAAAGTTAAAGAAGGAGAGTGTATTTTGTAGAGGCAGTGGTTAAGTGCAACACTTTCCAAATCCTAAATCCAGTTTCCCATAGGAGAGAGTTAAGCCACTATCAATCTCACATCTATTCTTAGTTCTCGTAAAGAAAATGAAGAAAGCCCACAATATATCTTTAGTTTGTTATACCCATATACATTAAAGTTAAAGAAGGAGAGTGTATTTTGTAGAGGCAGTGGTGACATGGAATGGATACTATAATTTTACTTACACACTTTAGAACTTATGACTACCATATAGAATTATGGTTTATGTAAGTCCTTTGGGATACATCATAAGGAAGCTCAAGTGAGTGTTATAGGTAGCATCATCTTAATGGGTTACCACAGGCTGATGCTGTAGGACCAGGACATTTTCCATGATGGGCTGCTGGAGAATGATCAGGATAAACTTCTAGCTGTCTAGAGGACTTGTGTAATTCTTCTAGAGGGAATAGAGTAGTCACTAGCCACGTTGAACACTTTAGATGTGGCAAGTACAAATTGAGACATGCTGTAAGTTTAAAATACACACCAGAGTTTGAAGATAGTACCAAAAGATAAAAAGAAAATATATCATTAATAATTTTTATATGGATTAAATGTTGGAATGATAATATGTATTTTGGATATATTGCGTTAAGTGAAATATATTAAAATTAATTTAATCTGTTTAAAAAAAAAAAGAAAACTAAGGGCCAAAGAATTGATGCTTTTGAAACTGTGGTGTTGGAGAAGACTCTTGAGAGTCCCTTGGACAGCAAAGAGCTCCAACCATTCCATCCTAAAGAAATCAGTCCTGAATATTCATTGGAAAGACTGATGCTAAAGCTGAAACTCCAATACTTTGGCCACCCGATGTGAAGAACTGACTTACTGGAAAAGACCCTGATGCTGCTGGGAAAGATTGAAGGTAGAAGGTGAAGGGGATGACAGAAGACGAGGTGATTGGATGGCATCACTGACTTGATGGACAGAGTTTGAGTAAGCTCCGGGAGTTGGTGATGGACAGGGAAGCCTGGCGTGCTGCAGTCCATGGGGTTGCAAAGAGTCGGGCACGACTGAGTGACTGAACTGAATTGATTTAGGTTGTGCCTATTCATGAAAACTCTTGCCTTGCTTAGGTACACCACACAGTCTTCTGACCAGTTCTCTTGGGGTATAAATCTGCCCTATGTTACCAAACTTTGCCCTGATACCACAGTCTGACCTTGGTTTTGCCCAAAGGATTCACAAGTTATATCTTACAGAGCAGTCACCTTCTCAGTCTTTGTTGCTTCTCGTCATTTCTCCACTGTTAATGTTGAACACTCAAACATTTTCCTAGATGATGGGACCTTATTAGGTTCAGTTTACATCTCAGGTATTCCCAGTATGCCAATATGTGGTATATATAGTTCATATCTTTTCAAATTCAACACTGAAAGGAAACAGCATGCTGAAACAAAATAAATTTTGAGTCCCTTTATCTCTGTACTTGTCAAATTCTCTTGGAAGGAAACAGTTTCTCTAGTAGTAATACTAGTATAACTGAAACAAAGCAATAAAAGAAATTGAAGCCACTATCAGCAAGAATCTGAACATTTCTGTGTTTGAAATTTTCTGTGCAAGTTAGGCAGATAATTGCTTCAGTTATTCCACAGCAGTCTTTCAGTTTCCTTGTGCTCACTTACCCTTCCAGAGAAGACCACAGTGCTTCCAATTCACACTGAAGTTTCAGTGAGTGAGACTAGATCCAGAGTAGTATTAATATAAGAGATGAACTTTATCTTTACAGGGAGAAAAGAGAGTTAGTTAGAATGCTGCCTGAATGGGAAGTGGGTTTATCAGTTTGTAGAAATGGTGATATGAGAACACTTTTGCCCAGTATCACTTTACAGATCAGCAGGATGTTGTATTTTGGGGGCTATTTTAATAGTCATTCTGTTTATCATTTATTCTACTAGAATGATTATGTATTTAAATGTGGGATGGCATTTCTAACCAGACTCAATACCTCTAGATTCAATGAAAAATGGTGATAGTGCTGATGAGATGAAGATGTCAAACACTGCTGCAAGCACTTTACATATATTAACCTACTTATTTCTCACATAAATCATGTGAGATCATGGCTGTTTTTATCCTTCATCCTTTTACTTAAAAAAATAGTTGAAGAACTGAAGCAAAAGGTGATTAGGCAATTTGCCAAAATCACAAAGGTTTCAAATGGTGGAGCTGGAATTTGAGCTAGCCTTGAATGTGCCTTACTGCATCCTTTTCAAGGAGACAGGTAGATGGGAAATATTCCTTAAGAATGGAACATATAACAAAATGTTCTTAATAGTTTTCTAGCCACATACATATTTAATACAAAAGGGTTAGCATCCCAAGTCTTGGGATTGATGGGTTAGTAAGAAGGGGCACAGAGAGGTTCAGTGTTTCCTCCATTTACTGAGCATGAAAGCATGCACTATATGACTCCAAGTGGGACAGTTTAGATAGTCAGAAGTAGGAAAATTCCATGAGTATCTGGGGGGCCCTAGGACTAGAAAGTGGGATAAAAGTAGGCAAGTATGGAACAATAACATCACTGAATTTAAATTTATTTCTTAAATTTTTCTTGGCTTCTGCCTCTCTCTCATATGCTTCAATATCTATATTAGTTTGATCAGTTTTGAAGATAGTTAGTAACAGCAGAAAAGTGAACCATCTAGGTACATATGGTCGGTCCCTAGGAAGGACTAAAACCCTACTATCTATCCCTGTATACGCTCCCCATTTCTCCCCTGTTAGCTTCGCTGCTGTTCCCGGCTTTCATTATAATCCCAGCAGCGGTGGTTAGTTGCTCAGTCATGTCTGACTCTTTGCGACTCCGTAGACTGTAACATGCCAGGTTCATCTGTCCATGGAATTCTCCAGGCAAGGATATTGGAGTGGGTTGCCAAATTCTAAAGCCTGGGCTAATGCAAGGATTAAACCCAAAGTGCCTGAAATCCCATTCCCATTGCCCAACAAAAGTCACCAAGAACAGTGAGTGTTTCTCAAGTAACTGCTCAGAGAGGTAAATAAATACCTCACTGCAAGGAAGTGATGAAAGTCTGTCTAAATTTAGGGGATTGGTTTCCACAGATAGAAAGTCTATGAGAAAAACCTAGGGTGGAAAGAAGACCCAATGATCTCAGAGAACCAGAAGGAGGTCAAACGAGGAGAATGAAAGAAATTGTCAGGAGAGAGAGAGAAAACTTCAGAGAATCATGGAGAACATTACCAAGCTTTGGCCTTTTTATGATTCAGAACACACCCTGCTTTGATGATCTTTCCTGAGGCTGAGAGGTCTCTGTATTCATAGGACCAATATTTTTGTAATCCAATTGCAGAACTTGAGAGCATTTGCTTTTGTTGCTAGCTCACAAATGTTTACCCCTAAAACTTCAGGACATGCATCCTATGCGCTCTGGCTTGGTCCTGCTTCTTTTCTTCTAGCCTCTAGGACTCTCGAACCGTTAACAAAAGTTATGAGGAGTTTCTCTCTGATGATCTTAAGCCAGCCACTTGGGCATCTATTTAGTTTCCTCTCTGATTCTAAATTCTGTGCTAGAGAATGCATGATGTGAGTGATTCCCAGATATAAGCCTTTAGAAGGGCAGGTATAGATTCAGCTCAATTCAGTCGCTCAGTCGTGTCCGACTCTTTGCGACCCCAAGAATCGCAGCATGCCAGGCCTCCCTGTCCATCACCAACTCCTGGAGTTCACTCAGACTCACGTCCATCGAGTCAGTGATGCCATTCAGCCATCTCATCCTCTGTCGTCCCCTTCTCCTCTTGCCCCCAATCCCTCCAGCATCAGAGTCTTTTCTAATGAGTCAACTCTTTGCATGATGTGGCCAAAGTGCTGGAGTTTCAGCTTTAGCATCATTCCTTCTGGAGGTGGGAGGGGGATTCGGGATTGGGAGCTAATATACACCCATGGTGGATTCATGTCAATGTATGGCAAAACCAATACGGTATTGTAAAGTAAAATAAAGTAAAAATAAAATTAAAAAAAAAAAATAAGCAGGGTGACAATATACAGCCTTGACGTACTCTTTTTCCTATTTGGAACCAGTCTGTTGTTCCATGTCCAGTTCTAACTGTTGCTTCCTGACCTGCATACAGATTTCTCAAGAGGCAGGTCAGGTGGTCTGGTATTCCCACCTCTTTCAGAATTTTCCACAGTTTATTGTGATCCACACAGTGAAAGGCTTTGGCATAGTCAATAAAGCAGAAATAGATGTTTTTCTGGAACTCTCTTGCTTTTTCAATGATCCAGTGGATGTTGGTAATTTGATCTCTGGTTCTTCTGCCTTTTCTAAAACCAGCTTGAACATCAGGGAGTTCACGGTTCACGTATTGCTGAAGCCTGGCTTGGAAAAATTTGAGCATTACTTTACTAACGTGTGAGATGAGTGCAATTGTGCGGTAGTTTGAGCATTCTTTGGCATTGCCTTTCTTTGGGATTGGAATTAGGCAGCAGTAATTGGCTGCTGGGCCTGGAAGCACAGGAGACAGAGTAGTCAGTGTCTTTTATTCTCTGGAGTCACAGCTTGAAGCCCAACTTTAGACTTATGAACAAAACAAAAGGAAATTTCTAAAAGCCTCTGGGTATTTTATTTAATGTGGACTTTTGGAAATTCTGTGTTGAAGCTCTGTGATGAAAACTCTTGGTTGTCTAGCAGGATTTGTAAAGAGACAAGGTGGGTCACAACATCTTTCATGCACTTACTCTCAGTGTATCACATTTGGGAATGCCCGGGGAAGCTGTGTGTTGATCTTTAACTGACCATCAGGTTATTTTCTTTGTCCATATGATCTGAATTCATAAACATCTCTCAGATGGTATTTTAGTGACCATTTCTGTCAATGATCAGAGAGATTTTCAGGAAAACATTTGAATGTGGACCAAGAAAGCCAGTGGAGTAGATGGTGTTAAGGACTGAATGATACATAAACAGTGACAAAGGCATTTTCATCTTGAAGGAACAGAACTGAAAAATAGTTGGATTTTGGAATTGGCCTTATTATCAAGAAGGAAGAGTGGGAGTATTAGTCAGATTGACAAAGAATTAGATTATGCATAAATGCAGGAAAAACTAGTATGTTTTCATTTTTGGAAGATAATAAGACCAGGGCAGTAACAAAATAATAACCCATATTTATAATTACTATCCAAAAGCCAGATATTGCTTTATTTCTTTTTGACATGTTAACTATTTCTGCACAACAACTCTGTGAGGTAAAGTATTGCACTATCCCCTTTATAGGTGAGGAAATGGAGGCAGAGGAATGTGAAATGATCTAGGCCAAGTTCACACAGCTATTAAACGAAGGAGTTAGGATTAAAATTCAAATGACAGGCTTCACAATCTGGTTTTTGTCCTTTCGTTAACTGGTCTCAAATGGAGGAGTTGAACTGAAGGTCTGTCACAGGAATGTTGTAGGCTGAAGAGGAGCTGGATATATAAAAGAAAGGGAAGGGTGAGTGATAAAGCAGTCTAAGCTCTGATAGAAGACTGTGCCCCTGCTCTGGAGGGTGACTCTGGGCAAGCAGACAGGACACATTTCATGTCATTTATTATTCTCCTGCTTTCACACTGTAATAAACAGCTCAATTGTTATTTTGGGGTTATTTTTTACATGTATTGGTTTTTGTGTGTATGTTTTGGCTTATATTTGCAATTGGGATTATGCCATTCCTTACTATTGATAGAACCAAATATATTTTGATACCTGAATTAATATTAATGTAAAGATGCATTATGGTTTAAACATCTTATTTGATATGTGTTAGTTTTTGCCCTTTATCATTCATAATACAATGATTAAGATTTTATGATATTCTTTATTTATGTATGCTGCTGTTGCTGATGCTAAGTCACTTCAGTCGTGTCCGACTCTGTGCGACCCCACAGATGGCAGACCACTGGGCTCCGCCATCCCTGGGATTCTCCAGGCAAGAACACTGGAGTGGGTTGCCATTTCCTTCTCCAATGCAGGAAAGTGAAAAGTGAAAGTGAAGTTGCTCAGTCGTGTCTGACTCAGCGACCCCATGGACTGCAGCCCACCAGGCTCCTCCATCCATGAGAGTTTCCAGGCAAGAGTACTGGAGTGGGGTGCCATTGCCTTCTCCATTATTTATGTATATATTTTTATATTTTAAAAAAATTTATTGATGTATAATTGATTTATAATATTATGTTAGTGTCAGGTATACAGCTAAATGATTCAGTTTTATCTATGTATATTCTTTTTCATATTCTTTTCCATTTTGGTTTATTATAAGGCATTGAATATAGTTCTCTGGGCTATACAATAGGACCCTGTTGTTTATCCATAGCATGGTTAATAGTTTGTATCTGCTAGTCTCAAACTTCCAGTCCAATCTTTTCTCCCTGACTACAACCACCAGTCTCTTCTTTATGTCTGCAAGTCTGCTTTCTAGATAAATTCATTTGTGTCACATTTTAGATTCCACATATAAGTGGTATCATATGGTATTCATCTTTCTCTTTCTAACTTACTTTGCTTAGTATGATAATCCCTATGTCCATCCATGTTGCTGAAAGCAACATGGCATTATTGCATAGTTTTTCTGACTGACTTGTATTCCATTGTAAATATGCACCACATCTTCTTTATCCGCTCATTTGTTGATGGATATTTAGGTTGTTTCCATGTCTTGGCTACTGTGAGTAGTGTTGCCATGAATATAGGGGTGCATGTATCTTTTGGAATTATAGTTCTGTCTGGGTATATGCCCAGGAGTGAGATTGCTAGATATGGCAACTCTATCTTTAGTTTTTTGAAGAACCTCCATACCATTTTTCATAGTGGCTGCACCAGGTTACATTCCCACCAACAGTGTAGGAAGGTCTCTTTTTCTCCACGCTCTCCAGCATTTATTATCTGTGGATTTCTTACTAATGGCCATTCTGACTAGTATGATGTGCTGCCTCACTGTAGTTTTGATTTTCATTTCTCAACTAACATACAGTTGTGCTCATTTCGCATACTATTTTATTATTTTATTGTTATAATCAGCAATATAATATATTTGTTTCAGTGTACATCATAGTGATTTGATATTTCTATACATTATGAAATAATAGCCACTGCTGCTTCTGCTTAGTCGTTTCAGTCGTGTCTGACTCTATGCGACCCCATAGACGGCAGCCCACCAGGCTCCCCCAACCCTGGGATTCTCCAGGCAAGAATAATCACCAGGATAAGGCCAATTACTAATCGTCATCATAAGAAGTTGTTAAATTGACTACATTTCCTGTATGTATATCACATTGTTCCCAGGTGGCACTAGTGGTAAAAAAATCTGCCTGCCAATGCAGGAGATGCAAGAGACGCGACTTCAATCCTTGGGTAGGCCACTATGGAGAACAGTGTGGAGACTCCTTAAAAAACTGGAAATAGAACTGCCATATGACCCAGCAATCCCACTGCTGGGCATACACACTGAGGAAACCAGAATTGAAAGAGACACGTGTACCCCAATGTTCATCACAGCACTGTTTATAATAGCCAGGACATGGAAGCAACCTAGATGTCCATCAGCAGATGAATGGATAAGAAAGCTGTGGTACATGTACACGATGGAATATTATTCAGCCATTAAAAAGAATACATTTGAATCAGTTCTAATGAGGTGGATGAAACTGGAGCCTATTATATAGAGTGAAGTAAGCCAGGAAAAAAAAAAAAAAAACCACCAGCTTTCAG
>SJYT01047895.1:581589-601990 GCA_006410635.1 Cephalophus harveyi | reverse complement strand
AAACATGTATATTATCATCTGTGAAACGAATCGCCAGTCCAGGTTTGATGCATGATACAGGGTGCTTAGGGCTGGTGCACTGGGATGACCCAGAGAGATGGGATGGGGAGGGAGGTGGGAGGGGGGTTCAGGATGGGGAACACATGTACATCCGTGGTGGATTCATGTCATTGTATGGCAAAACCAATACAATATTGTAAAGTAAAAAAAAAAAAAAATTCCCTGGGTAGGGAAGATCCCCTGAAGGAGGAAATGGCAACCACTCCATTATTCTTGCCTGGAAAATTCCATAGACAGAGGAACTTGGCAGGCTACAGCCTGTGGGGTCACAAAGAGTTGGATACACACACACACACACACACACACACACACACACACATTTATCTTATAGTTGAAAGTTTATACCTCTTAATCCCCTCACCTATTCCGTCTGTCCCCCAACTCTGGTAACCACCACCTGGTACTTTGTATTTATTAGTTTATTTCTGTTCTCTTTGATCTTTTTTTTTTGTTGTTGTTGTTTTTCAGAATCCATATATTAAAAAAGTCATATGGTTTTTCTCTGACTTATTTCATTTAGATAATATCCTCCAGATCAAGCCATGTTGCCACAGATTACAAGATTTATTTATTTTTTATGGCTAGATATTGTTCCATTGTGTGTATATGTGTGTTAGACACAGATGTATAGAACAGTCTTTTGGACTCTGTAGGAGAGGGCGAGGGTGGAATGATTTGGGAGAATGGCATTGAAACATGTATATTATCATATGTGAAACGAATCACCAGTCCAGGTTCGATGCATGATACAGGGTGCTTAGGGCTGGTGCACTGGGATGACCCAGAGGGATGGGATGGGGAGGGAGGTGGGAGGGGGGTTCAAATGGGGAACACATGTACATCTGTGGTGGATTCATGTCATTGTATGGCAAAACCAATACAATATTGTAAAGTAAAAAAAAAAAAAATTCCCTGGGTAGGGAAGATCCCCTGAAGGAGGAAATGGCAACCACTCCATTATTCTTCCCTGGAAAATTCCATAGACAGAGGAACTTGGCAGGCTATAGCCTGTGGGGTCACAAAGAGTTGGATACACACACACACACACACACACATTTATCTTATAGTTGAAAGTTTATACCTCTTAGTCCCCTCACCTATTCCGTCTGTCCCCCAACTCTGGTAACCACCACCTGGTACTTTGTATTTATTAGTCTATTTCTGTTCTCTTTGATCTTTTTTGGTTGTTGTTGTTGTTTTTCAGAATCCATATATTAAAAAAGTCATATGGTTTTTCTCTGACTTATTTCATTTAGATAATATCCTCCAGATCAAGCCATGTTGCCACAGATTACAAGATTTATTTATTTTTTATGGCTAGATATTGTTCCATTGTGTGTATATGTGTGTGTGTGTGTGTGTGTGTGTATAACCTATCTTCTTTATCCTTTCATCTCTTGACAGACACTTAAGTTGCTTCGATATCTTGGGTATTATAAACAGTGATGCAGTGAACACAGGGATATACATAGCTTTTTGAATTAGTGTTTTCATTTTCTTTAGATAGATACTCAGAAGTGGAATTGCTGAATTTATTTTTAATTTTTTGAGGGACCTCCATACTGTTTTTTGAAGGACTATACCAATTTATATTCCCGCCAACAGCACATGAGGATTCCTTTTTCTCCACATCCTCTCCAACACTTGTTGTTTCTTGTCTTTATGTTAATAGTCATTTGGACAGATGTGAGGTGATTAGCTTGTTGTGGTTTTGATTTGCATTTCCCTGATGGTTAGTGACGTTGAGTATCTTTCCATGTGCCGACAGGCCATTTATTTGCATGTCTTCCTTGGAAAAATGTCTATTCAGGTCTTCGGCCCATTTTTCAATTGTTTGCTTTGTGTGTGTGTGTGTGTGTGTGTATAACCTATCTTCTTTATCCTTTCATCTCTTGACAGACACTTAAGTTGCTTCGATATCTTGGGTATTATAAACAGTGATGCAGTGAACACAGGGATATACATAGCTTTTTGAATTAGTGTTTTCATTTTCTTTAGATAGATACTCAGAAGTGGAATTGCTGAATTTATTTTTAATTTTTTGAGGGACCTCCATACTGTTTTTTGAAGGACTATACCAATTTATATTCCCGCCAACAGCACATGAGGATTCCTTTTTCTCCACATCCTCTCCAACACTTGTCGTTTCTTGTCTTTATGTTAATAGTCATTTGGACAGATGTGAGGTGATTAGCTTGTTGTGGTTTTGATTTGCATTTCCCTGATGGTTAGTGACGTTGAGTATCTTTCCATGTGCCGACAGGCCATTTATTTGCATGTCTTCCTTGGAAAAATGTCTATTCAGGTCTTCGGCCCATTTTTCAATTGTTTGCTACTGTTGTTTGATACTGAATTGTATGAGTTCTTTATAAATCTTAGATATTAAAACCTTATTGGATATATCATCTTCTAATCTCTTCTCCCATTCAGTAGGTTCTCTTTTTGCTTTATTGATGGTTTTCTTTATTGTGCACAAAACTTTTTAGTTTGACATATATTTTTGCTTTTGTTTTCTTTGCTTAAGGAGATGGTTCCCCAAAAATACTGCTAAGATTGGTGTCAAAGAGGTTACAACCTATGTTTTCTTCTAAAAGTTTTATGCTTTGAAGTCTTTTATCCATTTTGAGTTTATTTTTGTATATGGTGTAAGAAAGTAGTGCTCTATAGATAGGGTATCTTTTTTTCCTCTGGTTGAGTAATCCTCTATAGATAAGGTATCTTTTTTCCTCTGACTAATAATATCCCTGCCCTTTTCCTGTATATAGGACTTTTTTTCTGTTCCTCTTGCCCTATAACAGAGGGTTTTCTTCAGTGACCTTAAGCTACAGTTTTGAGTCCCTTCTCCCTGTAGTTTAAAATTTTTGACCCTATTTAAATTACATTTTCTAACCAATCACTTGAACTTTTATCATTATGGGTGACACATTTTATCTCATAAAATTCTTTAGCCTTATTTGTTTTCTATGATATAGTGTAATAATTTGGTTTATATTCGTCTCTTATGCCTTTTTCCACTCTTTTTTTTTTTGAATTTTCTTTATCCTTATGTTTTAAAGGTGTCTCCTCTAAACAATATATATTTTTTCTACAGCTTATAAGCTTTGTTTTTTAACTGTGGAAGTAAGCCATTTATATCTAGAATCAAACCATTTATATCTATTATGATTACCATTGTTTGGATTAATTTCTAACATCCTTTTTTTGTACTTTCTGTTTATCCTCCTATCACACTTTTGACCTTAAGTGAACCATTCCTTTCCACTCATATCTTTATCCCTGATCTTCACCTTCCTTTTTTCTTCTCCTCGTACTAGGTCTTATTCTTTCCACAGCTGTCTTCTTGAAATATATAAATTATATGAATTGTTACCTATATGATGCACTGAATTTTCCTTTACAAGAAATTTATTGACTACATTCCCAAGTAGCAGTTGGTAGCAGACTGCTTATTCATCCTTCTCTCTGGCCATGCTCCTCTGCTTGATGGTGATGCATCTTGCTGGGCTGGCTCTCCGCTTCCCTGCAGGCACTTCTTCCCCAATTCATGGTCATTCCTAAATCTGAATGTACCAGCCTTGTTCTCTGAATCTTGCACTGTTGATTTGACACTGGATGACTTTATTCCATGTCACTTAGGGAGCTTCACCTATATGCATTGGAAAAGCTATCAGCACCACTGAGAAACTATCGAGGCACTTATCATACATCTCTCCTCTTATTCCTTCCTCCTTCCCTTATCCAGATATCTAGTCATGGTTTTAGCAATGAGTTGTACTAAGTATTGATTATTTCAAAAGTTATTTATTGAGTTCTCGATGTGTAAGATACCATATAAAGCACACACAGGTAAAAGAATTCTATATGCCTTTGTTGAGCTAACATGGAATTTATTTATTTATTTATTTTTATTTTTTTGTTCTTGCTGATAGCATTTTATTCTTTTATTTTATTTTTTTTTAATTTTATTTTTACTTTATTTTACTTTACAATGCCGTATTGGTTTTGCCATACATTGACATGAATCCGCCACAGGTGTATACGAGCTCCCAGTCCTGAATTCCCCTCCCACCTCCCACCCCATATCATCTCTCTGGATCATCCCCATGCACCGGCCCCAAGCATCCTGTATCCTGTATTGAACATAGGCTGGCACTTCATTTCTTACATAATAGTATACATGTTTCAATGCCATTCTCCCAAATCATCCCACCCTCTCCCTCTCCCTCAGAGTCCAAAAGTCTGTTCTATACATCTGTGTCTCTTTTGCTGTCTCGCATACATGGAATTTAAAAATGTAAAAAACAGGGCTTCCCTGGTGGCCCAGTGGCAAAGAATCTGCCTCCTAATGCAGGAGACACTGATTTAATCCCTGGTTGGGGAAGATCCCACATGCCCCAGAGCAACTAAGCCTGTGTGTCACAACTGTGGAGCCTGTGCGCTAGAGCCCAGGCTCTGCACCAAGAGAAGCCTCTGCAGCAATGAGAAACCTGCACACCGTAACTAGAGAGGAGGCCCTGCTGACCACAACCAGAGAAAAGCCTGTGCCGCAAAGAAGACCCAGCACAGCCAAAAATAAATAAATAAATATGTAAAAAAACTACCCATATAATAGTGTATGTTGCAGTAACATCTAAATGTTTTACTAAGTATTAACACATTTATTCCCCATAAAAATATTTTATGAGGTCACTGAAAGTTTAAAAATCAAGGTTACACAGCTCTAAGAGAGAAAGCTACAATCAAAACTTCAGACTCTATCACTTAACCAGTAAACCAGCTGTGGCGTATCCAAGTATCCAAGTCATTTCATTTTTTTTTGTGCTAAGATTTAGCCCTGCTCTGTGGCTCAGATTGAGCTCCTCACTGTGACCTCATTGGCAGGTGGCCTCTCAACAATATATTGACCTGTCTACCAGAACCCTGAGGCTTGTTCATAATATTGGCCTTGGCTAATGACACAAACTCTGAATCTCTGAACTTACAATAACAAATTCCAGTCCTGCTATGCCAGAGAATTTCTCAGTTCTTCATTCTCTTTTCCACAAAATTCCTGTTAGATACTCATTCAACGTCCTATCCTCTTATCTCTTCATACATCCAGAATATCTGCATTCTGACAAGAATAGCAACATTTAGCTTCAGATGTTAAATCCAGTTGTCAGAGGCAAAGAAAAACCAACTGGTCAATTTTAAGGAACTGTTTTAATCTCTGGGCTTTTCAAATTCTGTTGAATTTTGATACTATAATATCAAAATGAAATAGTGAATTAAATTAATTCTTTTAAGAGTCTGAAAATTTCCGGGTTGTTGGAATTTACCATCTGAATTTTTCAGGTCATCATTTCAGTTCTTCTACACACTAGTGTAGGCCTTATCAGAAGGTACATTTGGTCTCTAAGCCCCTAACCTGAGAAAGTTGCCAAAACTTAGAGCCCCTTAGTAAGACAGGCAGCAGACTACGTTAGTAATTTTAGACACATCACAGGTGATGGCCAAAGCCAGAGTCTCTGAGTGGTAATAACTTCATGTGAGTGAAAAGAAGCAAGCCTCCAAAATACGTGTGTCTTAATTCTGTTTATTTAAATTCAGAAACAGGTAAAACTAAATTACATAATGAATATCAAGGGAATAATTAAAAATTCAGAGTAGTGTCAATTTTGAGGCATGGTGAAGAGATGGTAAAATGAATACTTTCTTCAGCTGAGGAGTGAGTACGTGTGCGTTCATTTCGTAATTATTCTAACTTGTACAGATGTGTTTTGTATATTTCTGTGTGATTTTTTAAGATAAAGTGATAAAAGGAATAAAATAGATTGCAAAGATTTTAACAGTAAAAAAGCAAAGGACATAATGAATTAAGGTAAAATTGAAAAACTTATCTTGAGTTGTCACTTTGTGAGTCTCATTCTCTGGCATATTTATTGCCTTTTTGGGTCACCTTTTGAAAGAAGAAACTTCAGGCCTACTAAGGGAATGGTGTTCCTGGTAAACTAATACTGAGAATTTCTGCATAAATGTAACCTCTCAATGATAAACACTCAGGTATATGATGGATTTGTACCAGTTGCTTATACCTCTTGGGAAGACTATATGTGAGCAAGGTCTTCTCAAACTTCTGGAGGCCAGAAGGGCATAAAAAACCCTGAGAGAATGTCAAGAAGAGCTTCTTTACAGCCTAGACAGAATCCTTTCACTGATCAGGCAGTCTAGTAAGCAGTGGGGTAACATTATGGTCATTGAAGTTCAAGGGCATGGCCCCTCCAAAGGAGAGAACAGTGCTGGGCCTCTTGGTTTATAGGGCTGTCTTCATGCAGTTAAGTTCGTGTCTTTACTTATACTACAGAGGATTTGACTGAGTTCGTTGGTATCTTTCTCTCAAGCACTGTCATCCTGTGACATCTGTGCACTGACTGTAAAACTAGCTTTCATCCCAGGGTGCAGTTCCTTCACCACTAGAAGCTGGAGCTTGGAGGTTTAGCTGGTGCTTCACCTTAGGTGAAAGAAACCAAATAAGGCCTTGAATATTTTGCCTGTGGAAGGTGATAATGCATGTAGAGTTTTCTGGAGAATCAATTGAAAAGAGGCCACAATTATGAGTTATAAATGGCTTGATGAGCTTGAAAAGCCTTTACAGCAGACAGTTGCAACTGAGTTTATGAAAGAGGCCTGAGAAATGTTCAAGTTAATACTAAGTAAATTAAAAAATTTTTGCTTAGTTTTTGCCCTTTTTGTTTTATAGTTATTTAGATGATTGCAAAATACAGATTAAACAAGCAGAAAGCAGCATGAGAATTGATTTATGTCTTACAGGTCTTATGTCTTATAGGTACCAATGAATTATGTGAGATTGATGCAGTACCTTAAAACCAGCAAACCATCAGCCCCTACACAGTGACCAGTTGTTGGACAGCTGAGAGGTGAGGGATAAAGATGGTTTCCGGACTTCTGTGTGATAAGATCAAATTATTTGTCTAAGGCACATTGCCTACACTCTACACGGGGAAGATCTTGATGAGATCAGCTAATTGGAGAATATGCAAGTCTGAATAATGACTATGTGAGAAAAAAAGTTTCTAGAGCCACAGAGCCTCTTTATAGCCTCGTACACTGGTGATTTGGCCAGCACTATGCACATACATGGGGGCTTTCCTGATAGCTCAGTTGGAAAAAAATCCACCTGCAATGCAGGAGACCCTGGTTTGATTCCTGGGTCAGTAAAATCCACTGGAAAAGGGATAGGCTACCCACTCCAGTATTCTGGCCTGGAGAATTCCATGAACTGTATAGTCCATGGGGTTGGAAAGAGTCAGACATGACTGAGTGACTTTCACTTTTCACTGCACATACATGAGTTCTTAGAAATTTTATCGAGTCTGAGCTCCATCTCTGTACATTCATTGTCTCTCTGCAGAACTTTCAGCTTTTTATGCCTATCTTCTATGGCTACCCAGTTGGACTTCTTTTATTTTCAACTCTCTACCCTTACCTATGATCTTTTTCTCTTAAAGATCCAGGACCCTACATTCTTATCAAATGTATGGCTTTTAGCATATTCTCCAGAGTTGGTAAAAATAATGATAGATTCATGAAACTAATAATTTTACTAAAACATATGTTTCAGAATGAGAAAAATGGATCAATTTGTTCATAACAAAATTTTCTAGATTAAGATGATTATTTTAAAAGAAAATAAAGGGAGCTTTCCTTCCTATAACTTTATGCCATTCTCTCATGTATTTCTAATGTAGATTGTAGCATCTAACGTTGTAAGTACTCAAGAGTGCTCCTTACTACTGCAAACTCACCTAATGTCCTTTTCTATGCAGATTTATTCCACTTCTTCACTATCCTATATTTTCATTTCAGCATCTGATATGCTGCAAATACTTTTCCAAAGTTCTTTTCAGAGCCACCTTTACCTCCTTGTTTTTCAGACTGTAAATGAGGGGATTTAGCATGGGCGTGATGACAGTATATTGCACAGAGAAGATCAGTTCTGCAGGGGATCCTGAATTTGGCATGAGATGGCGGAGCAAACCTGAGCCAAAGTACAGTGTCACTGCAGTGAAGTGGGAAGAGCAGGTGGAGAAGGCCTTGCTTCTGCCTGAGGTAGAGCTGATGCTCAGGATGGTGGTGATAATGCGGGCATAGGACAGGGAGACCAAAAGGAAGGTTCCCAGCCCATGCAGCAGCGTGGAACAGAGCAAGGCAATGAGGTTTCTGGAGATATCAGAGCAGGACAGGGAGAGGAGAGAGGGCATTTCACAGCTGTAGTGAGGGATGATTTTGGCCTCACAGAAGATCATATTCACAGCTAGGGAGAGGTTGATGAGAGCGTCCAGAAAGCCCAGGCCCCAGGAGCCCCACACAAGCTGCATGTACAGCTGTTTACTCATGATCTGTCCGTAGAGCAGAGGGTGGCAGATCGCGGCATAGCGGTCATAGGCCATCACTGAGAGCAGACAGGCTTCGGTCCCTGCAGCAACAAACACGAAGAAGACCTGAGCTAGGCAGCCCTCTACCGATATCGTTTTCCTTCGAGACAGGAGGTTCTCCAACATCTTGGGCACGGTGACTGAAGAGAAGCAGATATCAACGAAAGAGAGGTGGCTCAGGAAGAAGTACATGGGCGTGTGGAGGTGGGAATCAGCCCTGATCACCAGCAGCATCGTCAGGTTCCCCATTATTGTCAGAAGGTAAACCCCCAGGAACATCACAAAGAGCAGAGCCTGGGTGTGAGGGCTGGCAGACAGTCCGAGGAGGATGAACTCTGTGACAGTGCTGTGGTTCTTCAAGTCCATTTACAAAGGCCTTTCCCTAGAAATAATATAAACAGGCGTGGCAGCCAAAAGTCTTGCTCCCCAGACCTCTCCCCTCCCCTGATAACAGGGGCTTTTCCTCGGTGACCTCAGGCTACACTGGAATTTTTCCACTGTATTTGTCCTCTGTTCATATCACCATTATTTGTAAATGTTTTTGCTTTCTATTATGACCTCAGTTTGTGTCAACCACTTGAAACAAAAAGATGATCAAGATATGATATCCATTAAAGAATATGCATATGAAGAGTAAATATATAACTGTAATTACTACAATGGGAACTCAAATTGAGATTTAGTGAGGGCCAATAATGGCATTACATTGAGTGAATTTGATAATATCCTTAAGAAAGCAATAAGATTGCCCTTGGAAAATGTTTCTGACAGATATTTAGTTTGCATGAACATGAAGTTTGTATTCGAAGGCTCAGAGAAAAATCAAGTTATATTTGGTTTAACATAATGGCAACCTGCTCCCAGTATACTTGCCTGGAAAATTCCATGAATAGAAGAACCTGGTGGGCTACAGTCACAAAGAGCTGGATACGACTAAGTAACTGAGCACAAAATCAGATCTAAGATGCTGACACCTAGGGAATAAATGGGCATCAGAGATAGTGGCTAAAAATGTGGGCTCCTGCATCGGACTAGGTTCAAATTTCAGCTCTACCTCTAATTAGGTACATGACTTTGTACATGATGCATAAAACTCCTTGCATGGATTTCCTTGTGTTTAAAATGCAAATTAATAACAGTACTAAGAAAGATTCTAGGATTAAATATGAGATTATATATAAAGTTCTTAAAAAACATCTACTCCTAACTGTCCATTACTGATATTATTTGAGATTGTAAGTCTAGGCAAAAGTCACCTAAATTCTCACATATGGTGAAGCTCTATTAGAGACTAAGGTTGTTTCTGTTAATACTGCTGTTGTACTTAACTTTACATGCCTGTATATACTTTATATAACTTATATACCTTTACCAAGAGAAGTGTATGAACACAGTTGTAAAGTAAATTTTAGAATTATTTTGGAGGAGAGCAATTTGTAATTACTGTGGGTACTTTCACTCAGAAAGGAGGAAATAAAAGTATGTCCTATATATATATATATATATATACACACACACACACATATCTATTTATATAAGTATTTTCTACTGTAAGTATAGCTGTAAGACTAAAGAGATGACTGGGGAAAAAAAGGGGGTGGGACTCAGTGTGAACCCCTGGGCCCACCTGGAGGAGCATTGCTGGGATGGATGTGTTCCCAGGTCAGGTTGAAATCTCTAGGAAAGCCAGCAAGAGGAGTGCTTGAGAGGTTTCATGCTGCAGGAAGGAGTAGCAGCCAGGAAAGAGGACTCTGCCCAGCACCCACATTCTGGACCTCCCTCCAATACAGTGTAGCAAACAGGTTTGGAAATTAATCCTGTAGGACAGTGAGAGTTCAGAACTCTTACCTTCTGGTGGAAATACCCACTGTGGCTACTGTCTGTCCCTTAGGAGGAAATCTTTACCCATTTTTTCTGCTCACACTCAGAGGCCTGTTTAAAATAGGAATAGAACATTCACTCATATTCTTCTTTTGCACAGATATTTAGATGAGCTTTTGTCTTTCGTCCTTAGATGCTGTCCTCACTCTCCATACCCCAAATTTCTCCTCCATGGCCAGATTCTGTTCATGTCTCTTGACTCTGTTTCTCATAAGTCTTTGGATCTTGATTCTAACAGGGCTCTTTCTGCTTGAATGCTGAATAGTTACCAGTGATTTCCAGCTTTGTCCTCATGCCTGGAAGTCTGGTCTTCGATTACTTGCAGGACTCACTGAGGTGGCTCAGTCGATTTCCTGGTCCCGTCCATTCCCAGCAAGTCCAAAGCTCGGCCAAAGGGAAGTTCTGATCCCTACTCATTGACTCCTTAGCCATAAACCCACCTCAGAGTCCTCCCCACTTCCCCAAAGCAGATTACCTGTACATCCTGTTGGAGAAGGCACTCTGCTTTCCAGTGTGGTTGCAGAACTTTTATTTAGATTCATCTATTAAGAAGGAAGATGATTCATCTACCAAGAAAAGTGGTTTCTAAGTCTTGTGTCATGGGAGACTTTATAAAATCCCAGTGATGATATATTTCACTAAATCTACACTCATAAACTTGTATGGCCAGAGAGCAGTTTTCTTTCAGTGGGTCTCAAATACACCTTAGTTTTCTTTGTGTCCAGTATCACATCCCAGCCCACATAGCATTATTTGAGTTTAACCATTCCACGGAGCAGCTATGTTTAGGCAGTTGGCTGGTTTGATTCCTTGCCCTTGGCAGCCCAGGAGGTGGTAAGGGCACAGCTTTTATATCACACAGTCACCATCTGAAGTTAGACTTAGTTTTCAAGAACTGTTTTCAACACTGAGTTTTGTAAGGGCCAAGGGGGATCTCTTAGGTGTGTCCTTTGGAATGTCTAGGTGATACAATGACCTTTAAATATTAATCCTGAGCTAGTGGGAGTTAGAAATAAGAATGGCCAAAGGGGTATTTATCTGACTCCCCAGCAGGAAAGGAATAGTTTACAAGGGACACTCCAAGGGCCATGTCTTCTCTCTGGCGAAATCACCTCCAGTTAAATTTGCTGTGTAAAAATATTTTGTTGATCAAATAAGTAAAAAGACAAAAAAAAGAAGGATAATCATTTTCTTAAACTGTTTTAATTTTATTTACTTTGATAGATCCAATTAGATTCCTAAGCAGGGCTGTGTTACAATTTGTGTGCTCCCATGTTTGGGAGCATTTAGGGGAATGCTTGTTAATAAGTTTATTATAGTCTTAAGTAGGAATAGTCTCATATAAACCAAAATTTCTATTTGTTTGTTACAGTGAGTTAAAAGGTTTTCATTCAAACTAGACTTTTGTGACCTAATAATTATTCTCTACTGTCACGTGCCAATTAAACTAGTAAACAAAAGAAATATAAAAGAATTTTGGGATAATTAAATTTACTTTTTTTTAGACATTTAATTTTTTATTAATCTATATGGAATTCTAATTTTATGTTTATTTATTTTCTCTTTACAACCTTTGTTCTTATATGTCTCTAAGACTATTCATGTATGTTGTTCAGTTGCTCACTTGTCGCTGACTCCTTGCAGCCCCAGAGACGGCAGCATGCCATGCTTCCCTGTCCATCACCAACTCCTGGAGCTCACTCAAACTCATGTCCATTGAGTCGGTGATGTCATCCAACCATCTCATCCTCTGTGATCCCTTTCTCCTCCTGCCTTCAATCTTTCCCAGCATCAGGTCTTTCCCAATGAGTCAGTTCTTCACATCAGGTGGCCAAAGTATTGGAGTTTCAGCTTCAGCGTCAGTCCTTCCAATGAATATTCAGGATTGATTTCCTTTAGGATTGATTGGTTGGATCTCCCTGCAGTCCAAGGGACTCTCAAGAGTCTTCTCCAGCACCACAGTCTGAAAGCATCTGTTCTTCAGTGCTCAGCCTTGTTTATGGTCCAAAATCACATGCATACATGAGTACTGGAAAAACCATAGCTTTGACTAGATGGACCTTTGTTGACAAAGTATTGTTTCTAATTTTAATATGCTGTCTAGAGTTGTTATAACTTTTCTTTCAAGAAGCAAGCGCCTTTTAATTTCATAGCTGTAGTAACCATCTGCATTGACTGTGGAGCCCAAGAAAGAAGATGCGATTTAAACCACAATGAGATTCTATTATACACACACCAGAATCTGTTGTTTATCCATTTAAAATTATTATTTAAACTGTATCTTCTTTTACAACTAAATTACTTAACATAATAACAAAAAATTAAGTTACTAATATTTCAATAATAAAGAGATAAAATGTGTAAAAATTATATTTAAATGAGAAACATCATCACAAACTGGTCACTTTAAAAGAGTCCCACTCACTGAGGAAAGAAAGAATACTTTGATCTAGTAGCTATCAGACTGCAGCCACTCCTTACATTGAGCCCGGAAGAAACTCAGGATGGGAAAGCACAGGATACTGGCTCCAGATAATTAAGGTG
Source organism: Cephalophus harveyi (assembly GCA_006410635.1). Taxonomy (NCBI): domain Eukaryota; kingdom Metazoa; phylum Chordata; class Mammalia; order Artiodactyla; family Bovidae; genus Cephalophus; species Cephalophus harveyi. The sequence continues at coordinate 589,070 of SJYT01047895.1, read as the reverse complement.
CTTATCAAAGAAATGATTTTAGTGAGCCCAGGCTCTTGATCTTCCCAACACAGAAAAGTGCTGAATTCCTTTACTTAAGATATATATATATATATTTTAATTAACAATAATCTTTTGATATTCAGACTCAGTTCATTCAGTTCAGTCGCTTAGTTATGTCCGACTCTTTGGGACCCCATGACCGCAGAATGCCAGGCCTCCTTGTCCATCACCAACTCCCGGAGTTTACTAAAACTCATGTCCATCGAGTTGGTGATGCCACCCAGCCATCTCATCCTCTGTTGTCTCCTTCTCCTCCTGTTCCCAGTCCCCCCCAACATCAGGGTCTTTTCCAATGAGTCAACTCTTCGCATGAGGTGGCCAAAGTATCGGAGTTTCAGCTTTAAAATCAGTCCTTCCAATGAACACCCAGGGCTGATCTCCTTCAGAATGGACTGGTTGGATCTCCTTGCAGTCCAAGGGACTCGCAAGAGTCTTCTCCAACATCACAGTTCAAAAGCATCAATTCTTTGGCGCTCAGCGTTCTTCACAGTCCAACTCTCACATCCATACATGACCACTGGAAAAACCATAGCCTTGACTAGATGGACCTTAGTCGGCAAAGTAATGTCTCTGCTTTTGAATATGCTATCTAGGTTGGTCATAACTTTCCTTCCAAAGAGTAAGTGTCTTTTAATTTCATGGCTGCAATCACCATCTGCAATCATTTTGGAGCCTCCCGAAATAAAGTCTGACACTATTTCCACTGTTTCCTCATCTATTTCCCATGAAGTGATGGGACCCGATGCCATGATTTTCTGGTGAGTGATTACACCATCGTGATAATCTTGGTCATGAAGATCTTTTTTGTATAGTTCTTCTGTGTATTCTTGCCACCTCTTCTTAATATCTTCTGCTTCTGTTAGGTGCACACCATTTCAGTCATTTATTGAGCCCATTTTTGCATGAAATGTTCCCTTGGTATCTCCAATTTTCTTGAAGAGATCTCTAATCTTTCCCATTCTGTTGTTTTCCTCTATTTCCTTGCATTGATCGCTGAGGAAGTCTTTCTTAATCTCTCCTTGCTATTCTTTGGAACTCTGCATTCAGGTGCTTATATCTTTCCTTTTCTCTTTTGCGTTTCACTTCTCTTCTTTTCTCAGCTATTTGTACGGCCTCCTCAGACTACCTGCCCTTTATTGCAAAACTCCTGTATATCTTGAGTCCCCTTCCCCTAGCTTCCTTGGAGCAGTTCTCTCCTGCTGCCTCCTGGACTTGAGATCCTAAAACGTCCCATGAAATGAAATGTAACAATAAAATGAAATAAAATTTCCTCTCAAGAATCTGTGCTGCCTCTGTTGTCATCTGCCTAGTAGGAACAGTCTTCAGATATGATAGAGGGGATAGCTGTGAGGTCTATAGGACTGCCTTTATGCTGTAATTTCCTTTTTCCCTTGTAAGGTATATGCCTGAGTCTGTAATATTTTTTCTCTCAATCACCACCATCCAAGTGATACTAGAATGCTGACTATAACCAGCCTCTTTCAGAGTGATAACAACAGTCACCCTGTGACCCAGATCTTCTAAGGAATGCTGACTCCTGGAGTTACACATATATATGGAGTTTATGCCCAAATTTAAGTCCAGGAAAGCAATAGAAATAGTCTATTATTCATGGAAGGTACATTCATGGAGGGTTACTGTGGTTATTGAATTTTTAAAAAAATGTATCCTGATTTTTGACAGCTATTAAGAAGAGGCTTCATCTGGGGGAGGTCAATGATGAAGTTAAGAAAAACCATGATCAGACCAATTGTAATGAGGTGAGTTTGTTAAAGACTTTGAGAAATTGACAGCTATATATTAAGATAGATAAAATAGATAATGAAGAAAATATTTACAGAAGAATAAATATAATTAGTAAGGCACAGAATATTTTATTATCACTAATAACCAAAGAAATACAAATCATAAAATCCATATTGTTTCTTGCTTTTCAAATTAGTACATTATTTTTTGAAGACAGTGTTATCTAAAGCAAAGGAGAAACAGTTGTTAGCATCATTTCTGGCTTTAAACTGGTCATCCCTTTCAGAAAGCAGTCTGTCAGTTTGTGACAAGAAATTCATCAATATTCTTACTGATTAATCCACTAAACCAGTTCAGGAGTGATTCTAACTGAGGAAATGTGCAAAAAAGCCTAATAAAATGTTACTTTTAAGGGTGAAAGTCTAACTCAAATTGTGTTCTAAACAATGGAAGAAGTGAATTCTAAAAATGTAACAGTGAAGTATGCTTTTAATGACATTCTCAGGAAATGGTTTAGTCAACTATGAAGAAGATGAATGTTAAAATAACTAAAACTTAAGTTTACTATGTCTTTGAATCAATATGGAATTGAGCTGCATAAGTTGCTTGTATATTTTTGAGATTAGTTGTTTGTCAGTTGCTTCATTTGCTATTATTTTCTCCCATTCAGAAGCCTGTCTTTTCACCTTGCTTATAGTTTCCTTTGTTGTGCAGAAGCTTTTAATTTTAATTAGATCCTATTTGTTTATTTTTGCTTTTATTTCTAGTATTCTGGGAGGTGGATCATAGAGGATCCTGCTGTGATTTATGTTGGAGAGTGTGATGTATAGAATGGACTTTTGGACTCTGTGGGAGAGGGAGAGGGTGGGATGATTTGGGAGAATGGCATTGAAACATGTATGCTATCATGTAAGAAATGAATTGCCAGTCTATGTTCAATACAGGATACAGGATGCTTGGGGCTGGTGCACGGGGATGATCCAGAGAGATGATATGGGGAGGGAGGTGAACTCATGTACATACGTGGTGGATTCATGTCAATGTATGGCAAAACCAACACAGTATTGTAAAGTAAAATAAAGTAAAAATAAAAATTAAAAAAAAGAATCAAAATGGAAAAACTCTTACAATATTAAGTATGTAAGTTGGATACATACTTTTGCAAATTATATGATTGTTACCAGGCATAAAGTACAGAATATTATATGAGAAATTGATTTAGACTTTTCCTCTTATGCCAGAATTGAAAGTAGGGCTCACAAAGAAAAAGCTATAGTCTCTGTTTTTGTTGCTGTTCAGTTGCCAAGTTGTGTCCAACTCTTTGTGACCCTATGGACTGCAGCACCAAGGCTCCCCTGTCCTTCACTATCTCCCAGAGTTGCTCAAAGTCCTGTCCATTGAGTCAGGGATGCTATCCAACCATCTCATCTTCTGTTGCCCGCTTCTTCTCCTGCCCTCAATCTTTCCTAGCATTTATATTTTTATGACCAACAGTTGTGGTCAGACACATTTTCTGTGGCCTTAGTAATAGTTGCCAGACCAGATCTGCCAGTGTTAACCATGCCACTCCTGTTTCCAATGTGTCTAAGAAATTTGGAAGATATTTTGAGAGAGTGCAGAAGTCTATGATGTCTTCATCATGTGGAAAACAGTGGTGTTTGATTTGGCCACAAAATTATTTCCCATAAGATCTTTTCCATGTCTAAATCAGACAGATGATGTTAGTAGGGTAATATGAGAGCTCATTCCTCTATTTGTAAAAGGTAGAGGATTTTAAATTTTATAAACTTAAATTTATGTTTTTAACATTGGGAAATGAAAAACCTTATTAGTCATCTAGAATCAAGTGATTATTACAGTGAAAGTAAAATAAACTTCTAATAATTTGCTGTATATATTCTAAGTCCACTGGTCACAGACTAATCCCTTACTATAAAGAAATGATTGTATGTAGGTGCTATGATTGATAAGCTTATCTTATCACAAAAAGTATTACCAAATGTGAGTAGAAACAGCTATGGCTAATGAAGTATTTTTTAAAAAAACACCGTTAGTATGTCATACATCATTGTCTGCCTATTGATAAATAATTTTAGTACTATTCCAAAGAATAGCAAGGAGAAATAAGAAAGCCTTCCTCAGTGATCAATGCAAAGAAATAGAGGAAAACAACAGATTGGGAAAGACTAGAGATCTCTTCAAGAAAATTAGAGATACCAAGGGAACATTTCATGCAAAGATGGGCTCGATAAAGGACAGAAATGGTATGGACCTAACCGAAGTAGAAGATAATAAGAAGAGGTGGCAAGAATACACAGAAGAACTGTACAAAAAGGATCTTCATGACCCAGATAATCATGGTTGTGTGATCACTAATCTAGAGCCAGACATCCTGGAATGTGAAGTCAGGTGGGCCTTAGAAAGCATCACTATGAACAAAGCTACTGGAGGTGATGGAATTCCAGTTGAGCTATTTCAAATCCTGAAAGATGATGATGTGAAAGTGCTGCACTCAATATGTCAGCAAATTTGGAAAACTCAGCAGTGGCCACAGGACTGGAAAAGGTCCTTCCAATCCCAAAGAAAGGCAATGCCAAATAATGTTCAAACTACCGCACAACTGCACTCATCTCACATGCTAGTAAAGTAATGCTCAAAATTCTCCAAGCCAGGCTTCAGCAATACGTGAACCATGAACTTCCTGATGTTCAAGCTGGTTTTAGAAAAGGCAGAGGAACCAGAGATCAAATTGCCAACATCCGCTGGACCATGGAAAAAGCAAGAGAGTTCCAGAAAAACATCTATTCAAAATTCCAGTAAGATTATTTTGTGGCAATCAGGAAACTGATTCTAAAGTTTATATAGAAAATAAAACTAGAATAGCCAAAATAATTCTGAAAAGGAACAAAGTTGTAGGATTCATACAACCTAATTATGAGACCATAAAGACCATGATTTTAATTCCATAAATTCATAATTACGAACACAGAATGGTAATGACAAAAGGACAGACATACAGATCAACAGAACAGAGTCTAGAAGTACATCCACACTTGGTCAATAGATTTCATATATGGTCAATTAATTTCAAAAAAGGTGCAAAGTCAATTAAATAGAGAAAGACTAGTCTTTTCAACAATGGCTGGATTTTCAAATTCTAGCAATGGATATCTATATGGAAAGAGATGAATCTCAATCTCTACCCAACAGCATGTAAAATTTAACTCAAAATGGACTATAGATTTAAAAGTATAATAAAGTAAAACTATAATGCATTTAGAAGAAAATTAGAGAAAATTTTTGTGACTTTGAAGTAGGCAAACATTTCTTGAACAAAGTATCAAATACTTTCTATCAAATACAAAATATCAAATGAACCATAAAAGATAAAACTGATAAACTGGACTAATTCAAGATGTGACAACTTCAGTTCTTCAAAAGATACTGTTAAGTCACAGAAAAGCCACAGAGAAAATACTTGAAAACACACAGGTTATAAAGTCCTAAGTCCAGAATATACAGAATATACAAAAAAAAAAAAAACCTCTCAACATTCAAAAATAATAAAACAAACAAAATTTAATAGCCAAAGACTGAACAATTAAAAAAGATATATGAATGACAAGCACATGAAAAGGTGCTCAACATGATCTGCCATTAGAAAGAAGGAAAATAAAACCATAATGAGATACTACGACACACCTATAGCTAAAAATAATAAAGAAACTCTCAATAGCAAGTACTAGTCATGACAGAAGACAATTGTTGGAAAGAGTCTGGTGAGTTCTTCCAAAGTTTACTAACCATTTGATCCAGCAATCCCACTTCTAGCATCCAAGAGACATAAAAATTCATGATCCCACAAAAACCTAACGCAAATATTTATAGCAGCTTTATTCATAAATTCCAAAACTAAAAACAAATCCACTGGTGAATGGATAAACTACCTTAGAGTCACACAATGCAATACTCTATACAGCAGTTAAAAAAAAAAAAAAAAGGCTATTTAAATACATGAATAAATCTCAAATGCATTGTACTACAGAAAGAAGCCAGTATTTCCCCCTGTAGGAATGGAAACCTATCAATTGTTACCAGAGTCTGGTGGTAATGGTAAAAGGGAATTTTATGGGATGATAAATTTCTCTGTATCTTACTTGTGCTTACTAGATTGTACGCACTGTCAAAATTCATATAAGTATACATTAAACTGGGTGAATTTTACGGTCTAAGTAACACTTCAGTAAGTCTGACAAAAAAATCCTATCTATTAACTTACTATGATTTTATTGATAAAAGTGAGGTATACTTGTTAAGTATGTTTCAAGTACTCCTTGTTAAAGGTGATTTTTGGAAATGATGGTTCTGTACTTTGAGAAACTCTAAACTCTAAAAGCTGGGTCAGAATTTCTCAAAGAAAAGAACCATCATTTCCAAAAATCACCTTTAACAAGGAGTACTTGAAACATACTTAATAAGTAAATACACCTTTAACAAGGAGTACTTAAAAACATAAATAATGGTCTCTATTTCAAACCAACTGAATTTCACTCCAAGACTTCCTAAAAGGAGAATTTAGAGTTGTGGGTGTTTTATTTTTTTAATTTACAGCAATAAATTGCATTCAATTTCCAAATAGACACTTTTAACAAAACTTTTGGACTTAGGAGGATCCACATTCATTCTTACTGATTCATTCCTTAATTCTAACCTTATTGATTCATTTTCTCTTTTTGTTTCAACCATGTAATTAACTGCAATGGCAAATTCTAGAGGATTACTCCTACAGAGGAGACAGAATGTACATAATGTTAGGATCTGTGATAAATTTGTCTTACTGATATTCTCAAAAATGAAGAAATCATTATCCCCAAGGAACAGAGATCTATCTGAAGATCTAGTTATTTCAGCAAACCTGTAGATTAGTTCAATATTAGACAATTTAAAAAGATGACATGCTGCTAGGGTAATCTTTCATTTTATTAAATTTCGTTCACCACTTTTTCCCCCAAACAATTTATTACTTGATTTTGCTTACCTCCTCTCCTGAAAGGTAATATGCTGCAAGCAAGCCTCCAATAAATCGAATGTTGACTTCAAACACAGACACTTCTGAATTCTGTGAAAACATATTGAAAATGCTCACATATACACAAAGCTGTAAAGGTTTCCAAATATCTTCAATACTTCATATGTTTCTCACAAACACGCTGGGGAGAATATTTATTTTCTACTTTCTACATCTTCATTTCTCATGCAACTGAAATCTCACCTCCCATTTGTTAATGCTCCTGAAACTCCTATCAGCACAGCTCCTAGTTGCCATAACCAATGGGCCATTTTCACGTGCCTTACATATGATTATGAAATTAGCAAGATATTTGATGACTTGACTATTCTCCCTCATGAAAGCCTCCATTTCTTAAATTTTGAAATAGTACTCTATCTACTGGCCCCTTTCTGTTGTATACTATAGTCACTAACTACACTATAATATATATTCAGTAAACTATATGTCCATTTTTACTTCTATCTCTTCTCATGAATTTTAAATACTTTTCTAGTATGTATAACTTAATCAATGTTAAAGGAGGTACCAAAAAGTAATGCTAAGATGACAGATTTTTCAATTAATAATGTTGAAAAACTGACTCCTAGATGAGAAATTAATTTGACACTCATATATGATATAC
>SJYT01047895.1:529011-580887 GCA_006410635.1 Cephalophus harveyi | reverse complement strand
TGACACTGATAACAAATAATGATAGAAAGACTTAAATTTCCCCATAATGCAAATTACCTATAACAAAAAACTCATGAACAAAATTAAAAGGCAAGAAACAAATGGAAGGATACCTGCCACAAATATAGAATAACTTACCACATATAGTCTACAGGTTTGTATTTAGATATGGATAAAGATATTGCTGAGAAAGATTCTAATTCATGGAAAGAAAATTGAAGAAGTGGCGAAGAACATGACCAAAGAATCCACAGAATATATAAAATTGACTAATAGAAAAATAATGTTTCTAATTAACTTTTAAATAAAAATTAAAAGGAAATATGTATTACCCTGAAGTCTTTCTAGTATTCACAGGGAGAAGACATCATTTGCTAACACAAGCATAATTCTCTAATACAGAACTTTCACAATATAATTATAACATAAACTGTTATCCCATCCTCAAAAGCAAAGCATTTATATTACTTCATATATTCCCAATATAAAGTATACTGCAGGATATATAGTAGACATTCACTAAATACAGAGAGGAAGTGAAAGAGGGAGAGAGGGCCTCTGCCACTCGCTCAAACAATAATACCTTCTAACCAGTTTCCCTGATTTCATCCTTCCCAGCACTCTATTTGTTCAGTGCCGTATAGCTAGAGCATAATGTAACTTTTCAATCTTAGGTCAGCATAGATTACCACTCTGTGCAAACTTTTACAATGATTTCTGGTTACACTCGGGATAAAATGACTTATTAGACCCAACATAATCAGATTCCCCACAACCTCTCTGACATTATCTCCTAACAAACATCCCTCTGACTCACTTTACAATTGCACCAAACGGGCCTACCTGCCGTTTAAGAATTGTCGAACTCACTTCTGTGTCAGTCTTTACACCACTTGCACATCTCTATGAGCAAATTTCACTTAGAAAGTTTTTCTGACCACACAATATAAAATAGTGAAGTGGATTTATCTCTGGGCTTTCTATTTTGTTCCAGTGACCTATATTTCTGTCTTTGTGCCAGTACCATACTGTCTTGATCACTGTGACTTTGTAGTACAGCCTGAAGTAAGGCAGGTTGATTCCTCCAGTTCCATTCTTCTTTCTCAAGATTGCTTTGGCTATTCGAGGTTTTTTTGTATTTCCATACAAATTGTGAAATTATTTGTTCTAGCTCTGTGAAAAATACCATTGGTAGCTTGATAGGGATTGCATTCAATCTATAGATTGCTTTGGGTAGTATACTCATTTTCACTATATTGATTCTTCTGATCCATGAACATGGTATATTTCTCCATCTATTAGTGTCCTCTTTGATTTCTTTCACCAGTGTTTTATAGTTTTCTATATATAGATGAAACTCAGCAGTGGCCAGAGGACTGGAAAAGGTCAGTTGTCATTCCAATCACAAAGAAAGGCAATGCCAAAGAATGCTCAAATTACCACACAATTGCATTCATCTCACACGCTAGTAAAGTAATGCTCAAAATTCTCCAAGCCAGGCTTCAACAATACATGGACCGTGAACTTCCTGATGTTCAAGCTGGTTTTGGAAAAGGCAGAGGAACCAGAGATCAAATTGCCAACATCGGCTGGATCATGGAAAAAGCAAGAGAGTTCAGAAAAACATCTATTTCTGCTTTATTGACTATGCCAAAGCCTTTGACTGTGTGGATCACAATAAACTGTGGAAAATTCTGAGAGAGATGGAAATACCAGACCACCTGACATGCCTCTTGAGAAATCTGTATGCAGGTCAGGAAGCAACAGTTAGAACTGGACATGCAACAACAGACTGGTTCCAAATAGGAAAAGGAGTACGTCAAGGCTGTATATTGTCACCCTGCTTATTTAACTTATATGCAGAGTACATCATGAGAAACGCTGGACTGGAAGAAACACAAGCTGGAATCAAGATTGCCGTCCTGCTTATTTAACTTATATGCAGAGTACATCATGAGAAACGCTGGGCTGGAAGAAGCACAAGCTGGAATCAAGATTGCCAGGAGAAATATCAATAACCTCAGATATGCAGATGATACCACTACTATGGTAGAAAGTGAAGAGGAACTAAAAAGCCTCTTGATGAAAGTGAAAGAGGAGAGTGAAAAAGTTGGCTTAAAGCTCAACATTCTGAAAACGAAGATCATGGCATCCGATCCCATCACTCCATGGAAAATAGATGTGAAAACAGTGGAAACAGCGTCAGACTTTATTTTTTGGGGCTCCAAAATCACTGCAGATGGTGACTGCAGCCATGAAATTAGAAGACGCTTACTCCTTGGAAGAAAAGTTATGACCAACCTAGATAGTATATTCAAAAGCAGAGACATTAGTTTGCCGACTAAGGTCCATCTAGTCAAGGCTATGGTTTTTCCAGTGGTCATGTATGGATGTGAGAGTTGGACTGTGAAGAAAGCTGAGCACTGAAGAATTGATGCTTTTGAACTGTGGTGTTAGAGAAGACTCTTGAGAGTCCCTTGGACTGCAAGGAAATCCAACCAGTCCATTCTAAAGGAGATCAGCCCTGGGTGTTCATTGGAAGGACTGATTTTAAAGCTGAAACTCCGATACTTTGGCCACCTCATGCAAAGAGATGACTCATTGGAAAAGACTCTGATGCTGGGAGGGATTGAGGACAGGAGGAGAAGGGGATGACAGAGGATGAGATGGCTGGGTGGCATCACCGACTCAATGGACATGAGTTTGAGTAAACTCCGGGAGTTGGTGGTGGACAGGCAGGCCTGGCGTGCTGCAATTCATGGGGTTACAAAGAGTCAGACATGACTGAGCGAATGAACTGAACTGACATTTAGGAGAAAATGTATGTGTAAAGTCAATAATTTAATTAATCTTGAAGTTAGTCAAATGCCAAGGAAAAAAATGTCAACATATTAAAATGTATAATATGTTTCTATGCAAAATTTGTGATATTACCAAATCAATGTATTTGGTAAAATTTATTATTTATTATTTTGTTATTCAATCAGTTCAGTTCAGTCACTCAGTCATGTGCAATTCTTTGCAACCACATGGACTGTAGCATACCAGGCTTCGCTATCCATCACCAGCTCCCAGAGCTTGCTCAAGCTCATGTCCGCTGAGTTGGTGATGCCATTCAACCATCTCATCCTCTGTCATTCACTTTCTCCTCCACCCTTCAATCTTTCCCAGAATCAGGGTCTCTTCTAATGAGTCAGCCTTTCATATCAAGTGGCCAAAGTATTGGAGTTTCAGCTTCAGTATCAGTCCTTCCAATGATTGTTCAGGATTGATTTCTTCTAGGATTGACTGGTTTGATTTTATTGTTATAGACAAAATTTATTATTAGAGGAAAGGAATTTAATAAGCCTCTTTTTGAGTAAATTGTTTTTTTAGAATGGGCAGCTAGCAAGAGGCTGGCACAGTTCTGCAAAGTGCAGAGGATGGAAATGGATGAAAGGGGGTCACCAAGAAGTGGAACAGTTATACAATGGGTAGGCAGATGTTCTCAAATTATTCACTTTTTAAATTATGCTCTAAGATTATTATTTAAAATTTTAAAAGGAGGCAGGAAGAAAAGGGGACGACAGAGGATGAGATGGTTGAATGGCATCACTGACTCAATGAACATAAGCTTGAGCAAATTCTGCGAGATGGTGAAGGACAGGGAAGACTGGTGTGCAGCAGTCCAGGTGGTCACAAAGAGTCAGACATGACCAAGCGACTGAACAACAACAAGAATTGTGCCCAGAACCCATGCTGTTTTGCCATATTTTCAAAAACTGTAATGACTTTTTAAAACTCAAATGGAGAATGACTGCCCTTCAGTTGCAGAGCCAGGCAGGCATGTTTGGACCAGTAACCATCTTTACCCAAACCATAGCTAGTGGTTCTGTATTGTACCAGTGAGTCTGACTTTCCTTATTCTGTGTTCCCAGAGTGTTCCCCTCTCCAGTGATGTGTTCTCAGGTAAATCGTGGTAAAAGAAATTAGGAGGACTCCCCAGGAGCTGAAATTAATCTCTGAGCCACTGCTGGAAAGAAACAGCAGTTTGGGGAAGGTTTACATGAAACATCTATCCCTAAAAGCAAACTCAACTTCTCTTCAGAAGCTTCATCTCTTTTACTTATATCAAGGGCCACTCAGTTGAAGTTCATTGTTTTCCTTCCTGTGGCCTCCAAGTTTATGACTCTTTATCCAATAATCTATATTTTCTTAATAGTAAAGTTATACTTAGTAAAAGTGAAAGTTGCTCAGTCATGTCCGACTCGTTGCAGCCCCACGGACTATACAGTCCTTGGATTTCTCCAGGCCAGAATACTGGAGTGGGTAGCCTTTGCCTTCTCCAGAGGATCTTCCTAACCCATCGATAGAACCCAGGTCTCCTGCATTGCAGGCAGGTTCTTTACCAGCTGAGCCACAAGGAAGGCCCAAGAATACTGGAGTGGGTAGCCTATCCCTTCTCCAGGGGATCTTCCTGACCCAGGAATCAAACTGGGGTCTCCTGCATTAGAGGCAGATTCCTTTCCAACTGAGCTATCAGGGAAGACCTTCTCAGTGCATTTTTCCAAATTCAATTTAAAGTAGTGATTCAATATACAAATGCTTTATCCCTTATGATTATACAGTGGAAGTGAGAAATAGATTTAAGGGCCTAGATCTGATAGATAGAGTGCCTGGTGAACTATGGAATGAGGTTCGTGACATTGTACAGGAGACAGGGATCAAGACCATCCCCATGCAAAAGAAATGCAAAAAAGCATCACTCCATGGGAAATGGATGGGGAAACAGTGTCAGACTTTATTTTTTGGTCTCCAAAATCACTGCAGATGGTGATTGCAGTCATGAAATTAAAAGACACTTACTCCTCGGAAGAAAAGTTATGACCAACCTGGATAGCATATTCAAAAGCAGAGACATTACTTTGCCGACTAAGTAATTGGTGATTGCAGCCATGAAATTAAAAGACACTTACTCCTTGGAAGGAAAGTTATGACCAACCTAGATAGCATATTCAAAAGCAGAGACATTACTTTGCCGACTAAGGTCCATCTAGTCAAGGCTATGGTTTTTCCAGTGGTCACGTATGGATGTGAGAGTTGGACTGTGAAGAAAGCTGAGTGCCAAAGAATTGATGCTTTTGAACTGTGGTGTTGGAGAAGACTCTTGAGAGTCCCTTGGACTGCAAGAAGATCCAACCAGTCCATTCTGAAGGAGATCAACCCTGGGATTTCTTTGGGAGGAATGATGCTAGAGCTGAAACTCCAGTACTTTGGCCACCTCATGCGAAGCGTTGACTCCTTGGAAAAGACTCTGATGCTGGGAGGGATTGGGGGCAGGAGGAGAAGGGGACGACCGAGGATGAGATGGCTGGATGGCATCACTGACTTGATGAACGTGAGTCTGAGTGAACTCCGGGAGTTGGTGATGAACAGGGAGGCCTGGCGTGCTGTGATTCATGGGGTCACAAAGATTCGGACACGACTGAATGATTGAACTGAATTGAACTGAATAAGAAGACCAAAGTGAATATTTGAGGAGTACTGGGAACAATGAGTCAACACTTTCATGACCACATATTCTGGATTGAGATAGTTATTTAGCCCATCATTTCCCCTGTATTTGAACTACCCCAACATCTCTCTATGTCTGTGCTCATTTCATATGCACTACTAATTTATCTTGTAACAGTCACTTTGCATAGAGCCAGGAAATTTTTCTTAGTGAGAACTCTCATAATGTCTAACTGGCATCATTTTAACCTGATTCTCCATTTTCCGCTGGTTTTGTTTTTTCATCTGGACCATCGCATATATTTTCCCAGTGTTCTTCTCACAGCTGCCTTTACTTCCTTGTTCTTCAGGCTGTAGATGAGAGGATTCACCATGGGAGTGACCACACCATACTGCATAGAGAAGATCAACTCCAGAGGGGATCCTGAAGTTGGCATGAGATAGCGGAGAAACCCAGAACCAAAGAAGAAGCTCACTGCAGTGAGGTGGGACGAGCAGGTGGAGAAGGTCTTGCTTCGGCCTGAGGTGGAGCTGATGCTCAGAATGGTGGACACAATACAAGCATAGGAAAAGACTATTGCGAGGAGGGTCCCAAATCCATGCATCAGGCTGGAACACAGCAGGACTATGAGGTTGATGGAGACATCAGAGCAGGACAGAGGGAAGAGAGAGGGCACCTCACAGCTGTAGTGGCTAATGGTATGGTTCTCACAGAAGTCCAGGTTGGCAGCTAGAAGGGTGTTAATAAATGCGTTCAAAGAAGCCAAACTCCATGAGCCCCATACAAGCTGTACACACAACTGTTTCTTCATCATTTGTCCATAGAGTAGAGGGTGGCAGATGGCGGCATAGCGGTCATAGGCCATTGCTGAGAGCAGACAGGCTTCAGTCCCTGCGGTGATAAACACAAAGAAGGCTTGAGCCAGGCAGCCCCTGAGTGAGATGGTTTTTGTCTCAGACAGGAGGTCCTTCAGCATCTTGGGCACAGTGACTGAAGATAAACAAAGATCCAGGAGAGAGAGATGACTCAGGAAGAAGAACATGGGCGTGTGAAGGTGAGAATCAGCCCTGACCACCAGCAGCAGCATCAGGTTCCCCATGAGTGTCAGGAGGTAAATCTCTAGGAACAACACAAAGAGCAGAGCCTGGATGCGTGGGTCGGTAGACAGCCCGAGGAGGAGGAAGTGAGTGACGATGCTGTGGTTCCCCAAAGTCATTTGCACAGGTTATTCCCTAGAAATAATATAAAAATGTGTGACAGCAAAGTTCTGATATTGCCCAGTGATTTTCTCAAAGCATTTATTCTCTTCTTGTATCACTATTATTCAGCAAACATTTTTGCTCCCTGTTAGACCTAGGCATCTGGAACATAAAGATCATCAAGGGGCGGTTTCAGCTCTTAAAATGATCCCACTCCATGGAACAATATGCATTTAACACCAATAAATATTGGATTGATAAGAAAGTTCATTTGGATTTTCTCATAAGTTGGTATGGAAAAACCCAATAATTTTTGGCCAACCCAATAATAACACAGTATTATTTATGTAATGGATAATACAATTGCAATTTTGAGAGGGTTCAGTAGTGACATTATATTGAGAATATTTGAGCAAAATTTTAAAGAAAGTATCTGATTGAGCTTGTAAAAATTTACCAGAGACATGTGGTTTGCATGAACTAAGGCTCAAGACTGAAAAAAATCAAGCCATGTTTGGTAAAAACATGAGTAGTTCTGAAAAACTAATGCCTAGGGCTTGAGTGGGCATTGTTGATCTGTGGCTAACCATGTGGGCTTGTCCTTTGGACTAGGTTCAAATTTCAGCTCTACCCCTGACTAGGTGTGTGACTTTGTATAAGATATATAAAACTCTTTGCTTCATTTGCCTCATGTGTAAAATGCAGTTAATAACAGCATTGTGGACCATGGTTATCTGGGAGGAAGTTCTGTAGAGAATTTTGAATAAACTCTGAGTTACTAATGGATAAGATACCAGTCTGGGCCCAACTTTTAAAGTCATATTAGACAGCCAGACTTGCCTATTTGTCTGAAATCTTTGTTATGGTAATATTCTTAATATTTCCAAATGAGAAAGAAATATGTGTTCCAGTAGCAGATGTCTGAAAAATCAAAATAAATATTAGAAGCATGGGAAAAAATAGCAGTACTGTGGAGCTACTGCTGCTGCTGCTAAGTCGCTCCAATCGTGTCCGACTCTGTGTGACCCCATAGACGGCAACCCACCAGGCTCCCCCATCCCTGGGATTCTCCAGGCAAGAATACTGGAGTGGGTTGCCATTTCTTTCTCCAATGTATGAAAGTGAAAAGTGAAAGAGAATTCGCTCAGTCATGTCCGACTCTTAGCGACCCCATGGACTGCAGCCTTCTAGGCTCCTCTGTCCATGGGATTTTCCAGGCAAGAGTACTGGAGTGGGGTGCCATTGCCTTCTCCAGTACTGTGGAGAGTTTGGAGTAAATATCAACTTATTATTGTTTTTTTAATTTGGCTGCACTGCATCTTAGTTGCAGGTTACAGGATCTTGTTTTTACTTGCAGCATGAGAACACTTAGCTGTGGTGTGTGAGATCTAGTTCCCTGACCAGGGATCACACAAACCTGGGCTCCCTGCATTGGGAACATGTATTCTTAACCACTGGACCACAGGGAAGTCCCTAAATATTAACTTATATATAAGACTCTTCAAAAGAACCTATTCCTATAAGAAACTATTCAATGACAGTAAGAAATTATAACACATTATTGTTTGTTATAATTAGATATATTTGTTAAAATGTATAATTGGCATATTATTTAGTCTTAGAAAAGAAGGGGACCCTGCAGTTTTGCAAAATGAAAGAATTGAGAGGACATTATGATACATGGAATATACCAGACACAGAATGAGAAATACTGCATGATCTAATTTGTCTGTGGAATCTAAAAATGTGAAATCATAGAGTCAGAGAGTAGAAGGAGCATTACCAGGGGCAGGAAGGTAGGGAAATGGGGAGATATTGGTACCCATAAAGGGTACAGACTGAATTATGTAGGATGAATAAGTCTTGCAACCTATTGGACAACAGTTAATAATACTGCTCTGTATACTGAAAAAGAAAAAGATGAAAAGACTGGCTCCGTCTCCATGGATTGATGTTCTTCTCTTCCTGGATAAGTGAAGAATTGAGCCAGAAAGGGGAGTAGAAACAGATGGCAGGGCACAGAAAGTGAAGCAGGAGTGGAGTGACAACAGAGGAGAGGCCTGCATCCCAAAAAGGGTGTTTTTAAAAAGTGTGACATATATGAAACCAATCGCCAGTCCAGGTTCGATGCATGATACTGGATGCTTGGGGCTGGTGCACTGGGACGACCCAGAGGGATGGTACGGGGAGGGAGGAGGGAAAGGGATTCAGGATAGGGAACACGTGTACACCTGTGGTGGATTCATGTTGACATATGGCAAAACCAATACAATATTGTAAAGTAATTAACCTCCAATTAAAATAAATAAATTTATATTAAAAAAAAAGTGTGAATATCTGGTGCATCAGAAGGACACTCAGAAGGTCTCTGGGCTTGAACAGGTGTGCCTCTCAGGGAGTTAAATCCACACCCAGCAGAGTAAACATTCTTACTTAAATCTCTTTTTCTCCTCTAATAGTGGAGAATCTACAGCTTAGAAGTGGGAGAAGGAAAAGATGTCTGGGAGACAGACAAAGCCATTTTTCTTTGTTTCAAGTGCTGGAGTGGGGCAAAGGAGTAAAAAGCTTGAGGAGCAAAGGACTGAAAAACCCTCTTGCCCACCGCAGATCCCCCCAAAAGCCCAAATCAAGCCTGCGCAGGTGCAGTGTGCATTGAGTTTGAGATTAAAATATCAGTGTGCACAGACTTTTAATAATTGCAAGTAACTGGGAAGTTGTGAAATAATTCTGAGGGATCATTAAGGGATGGAAAACTAATATTGGATAAAACAAGGGGGAAAACAGACATTGAAAAAATAAACTGTTGAGTTAAGACCTGCTTGATGATCTAGTCATATATATACAACTCCCACCCACTCCATCCATACACACACCATATTTTAAAAACATTTGTTGACTACTTTTAAATTTTATAACATTCTGCATCTTTTATTTTTAGTCATATACACATATTATTTTGTCAGTTAAAATAAAGTGTATCTTTTGTGGAAAAATCATTATTATTATTTCTTGAGATTGAGTCTAGTGTCTAGGCAAAAGTCAAATACATTCTCATATGTTGTGCGTGCATGCTAAGTTGCCTCAGTCATGTCCAGCTCTTTGTGACCTTATGGACTGTAGCCTGCCAGGCTCCTCTGTTCATAGGATTCTCCAGGCAAGAATACTGGATTGCCGTTTCCTTCTTCAGGGGATCTTCTTGACCCAGGAATCAAACCCATGTCTCCTATGTCTCCTTCATTGGCAGGTGGGTTCCTTACCACTAGGACCACCTGGGAAGCCCGATATGTTGTGAGGTGCTGCCCAAGATCAAAGTGACTGCTGCTAGTGCTGCTGTTTTGTCCCTTTTCTGTTCCTTTCTGTAGAGGGATGTGAGAAAATCACATTGAAATCACTCACAGTAGCTGCCCTCGTCTGTTCATGACCCTAATTGTAAGATAAATTGGAGGTTTATAATTATTTGGGTTAAGCCTGTCTTTACTTTATAATTATTGTGGGTACCTTCACAGAAAGGAGGGCAGCTAGTGCCACTAATAGCTGCCAAAGTGCAGGGATGTCAAGTGGGAGAGAAAGTGTTTGGACTCAGTGCAGCCCCTTGGACCCACCCAGAAAAGCATTACTGGGATGTATAAGTATCCTAGAATAGGCTAGATCTCTAGAAAAGTAAGCAAGAGGAATGAAACCTTTCAAGTTTCATGCCGGCAATAAAGGAATGGGTATCCTGGCTCTGGGAGCAGCCGGGATAGAGGACTTTACCCAGTACTACACTTTCTGTACCTTGTTCCCAGCAGCACAGGAAGCAAGTGTGGCAATTCAGACCTCAGGACAGTGGAGTTGCGCTCAGAGTTCTTACATTCTGTTGGAGACACCCACTGCTGCTGCTCTCTGTTCTTGAGGAAGAAATTTCCATCTACTAATTTTTCTCTGCTCATGTTCAGAGACCTGTTTAAAATCAAAATAGAACATTCAGTCCTTTCTATTCCTCTTTTGTACAGATGTTTAGATGAACTTTTTGACTTTCATACTGGGACATTGGTCCTCCATCTCCAAATTCCAAATTTCTCTTTAACGGCTAGATTCTGTTTTTATCTCTCAACTCTGTTTCTTACCAGTCTTCAGCTGTGAATTACAATGCTGTATTTCCTAGAATACTGAACGTTTATTCATGATTCTCAGCTTTGACTTGACACCCTAAAATCTGACCGTGGTCACCCATAGCACTTACTTTGGTAGTTAAGTCAGTTTCCTGGTCCTATCCATTTCTTAGTAAGTCCAGCGTTCAACCAATGACAAGTTCTGATTCCTTTGTAGCCTTTTAGCCATAATCCCAGACTCAAAATTCTTCCCATACTTCAAACACACATTACCCACATTTCTTGTCAATAAGAAAATCTGCTCTCCAACTTGATTCTGGGGATTTTATTTAGATTCATCTACTAGGAGGAAAGATGGACTGAAGAATGTAGCTTCTAAGTCCCATGTCATGGTAGAGTTTATAAAATCCTGTTAATGATGAAATGTTTTACTCAATTTCACTTGTAAAGTTAAATAGCTGTAGAGCAGTTCCTTTTTCAAGGAGTCTCAAATATGCTTAAGTTTTCCCTGTTTCTTATATCATATCTCAGTCATGCATAGTATTGCTTTGGTTTAAGCAGTCTGCAGAGCAGCTATGTTTAGCCTGTTGATTTGATTCCACACTCCTGGTAGGTCATAAATATCAAGGGCATTGGTTTTTATATTATAAAGTTACAACTTGAAGTTGGACTAAGTTGTCAAGAACTTTAACAATATTGACTTTTTTGAGGAAGTAGGGATCTCATCTTTGTTTGACCTTTGGATATCTGGGTGATGTAATGACCTTTAATCATGATCTAAACTCTTCTGAATCTAGTGGGAGTTGAAAGTAGGCAGACTGGCCAAATGGGAATTTGCCTGGCTCCCCAAGCAGGAAAAGAAAAATTTTCAATTTGTACTCTAAAGGCTGTCTCATCTCTGTGGGATTTCTCAGGTGAAATCACGTCCAGTTAAATTTGGTGTGTAAAAGTAATTTGTTGATCAAAGAATTGAAAACAAAAACATAAGTTAAACATAGTATAATATTTACCTAAAATATCTATTCAACTCTATTTGCTTTGATGGATCTGATTAGATTCCCACACAGGGCCCTTTTATTATTTGTGAGCTCCAAAATTTGGGTGTATTTGGGGAAGTATTTGTTTAAAAAGTTTATAATAGTCTTATGTAGGACAAAAACTGTTTTATAGATGAAAATGTCTACTTTTCTATTACAATGAGCTATAAGGTTTTTAGTCAAACGAGATTGCTCTGGAATAATATTTTTCCTCAGAATCACTTATCAATTAAATAAGTAAGCTGTGGTAGTATAACTGGTAAATGTTTAGAACAATGAAGTTCACATTTATAAATATTTTCTTTATATGGCATTGTATGGTATTTTATTTTTAATTTATTCTCTTGTTTATAATATTTTTAGACTTTATTTTTATTGGAGGATAATTACTTTACAATGTTGTGTTGCTTACCACCATACACCAACACGAATCAGCTGTAAGTGTACATTTATCCCCTCCTCTTGAGCCTCCTTCCCACCTGCCCTCCATTCCACCCGCCTCGGTCATCACAGAGCACCGAGGTGAGCTTCCTGTGCTATACAGCAGCTTCCCACCAGCTAGCTGGTTTACACATGGTGATGGACATATGTGTCAATGCTACCCTCTCAGTTCATCCCACCTTCTCCTTCCCTGCTGTGTCCTCAAGCCTGTTCTCTATGTCTGAGTCTCTACTCCTGCTCTGCAAATAGGTTCCTCAGTACCATTTTTCTAGATTCCATATACATGCTCTGATATGCAATACTTATTTTTCTCTTTCTGACTTACTTCACTCTGTATAACAAACTGTAGGTTTATTGAACGGACTCAAATTTGTTCCTTTTTATGGCTGAGTCATATTCCATTGTATGTATGTATGTGTGTATGTATGTATATATACATACACCCACCATATCTTTTTTTATCCATTCATGTGTCTATGGACATCTAGACTGCTCCCATGTCCTGGCTACTGTAAATGGTGCTGCACTGAACACTGGAGTACCTGTATCTTTTGAATTATGGTTTTCTCAGGGTATATGCCCAGTAGTGGGATAGTTGAGTCATATAATAGTTTTATTCCTAGTTTTTAAATGAATCTCCATACTGTTCTCCATAGTGGTTGTATCAGTTTACATTCCCACCAGCAGTGTAAGAGTGTTCATTTTCTCCCTATCCTCTCCAGCATTTATTGTTTGTAGATTTTTTAATGATGCCATTCTGACAAAAGTGAGGTGATACCTCATTGAGTTCTGATTTTCTCTAATAATTAATGATGTTGAACATCTTTTCATGTGTTTGTTGGCCATATGCATTTATTCATGTACCTAAGAATTTATACATGCATGTATGTGTATATAAAAGAGTTCCATGAATATTTGATATGATTATTTGCCCATATAAACATTATTTGAATTAATTTTTAATTATATCTACACACATGTGTGTCTGTATGTGTGTGTGTGTGTGTAAGTGTAGAGAACATGATTCAAAGTGTTATGATAGGGCTTCCCAGGGGGCTCAGTGGTAAAGAATTGCCTGCCAATGCAGGAGACAAGGGTTCAATTCTGATCCAGGATGATCCCACATGCAATGGAGCAACTAAGCCTGTGCATCACAGATATTGAGTCTGTGCTCTAGAGCCTGTGCTCCACAACAAGAGAAGACACCAAAAGGAGAAGCCCGCACACTGAAACTAGAAAGTAGCCCCTGCTTGCCACAACTAGAGAAAAGTATATGCGGCAATGAAGGCCCACCACAACCATAAATAAATTACTTTAAAAGAAGTGTTATGGTGGCTTTGGTATAATAAAATATGATGAATGACATCTATTATATCTTTCTTGCCAGTTATTTCCTAAAATAAAAGATTAATTGGGATTCACTGAAATTAAAATTAAGAATTTCTATAAATTGAATGACAGTTATGAAAATAAAAGTAAAAATAAAAGTGAAAGTAAACCAATAACTGAGAGAAGATAAATACGTTCATATATGTGATAAGATATATGTAGGGTATAAAAAGATATCCTTTAAATAAATAACAAAATGTCAAATAGTAAATTTATAATTAGGCAAAGAGTTAAACTGTCCTTTCATAAAAGATTTCAAAATAGTAAGCAAATTAGTATGCATGTAACATTATTAGGGGAATACAATTTAAATCAGTATGAGATAATTTTATACATATCATAATTGGTCATTTGTGCACTTAAATTATTTATTCTTTTTAATTATAATTGATTATACCATGTTTACTTTGCCAAAAAAGGTCCGTATAGTCAAAGCTATGGTTTGTCCAGTGAGACTTGTGAGAGTTGGACCATAAACAAGGCTGAGCACTGAAGAAATGGTGCTTTTGAACTGTGATGTTGGAGAAGACTCTTGAGAGCCCCTTGGACTGCAAGGAGATCCAACCAGTCAATCCCAAAGGGAATCAATCCTGAATATTCATTGGAAGGACTGATGCTGATGCTGAAACTCCAATACTTTGGCCACCTGATGCTATGAGCTGATTCATTTGAAAAGACCCTGATGCTGGGAAAGATTGAAGGCAGGAGGAGAAGGGGATGACAGAGGATGAGATAGTTGGATGGCATCATCGATTCAATGGACATGAGTTTGAGCAAACTCCAGGAGGTGGTAAAGAACAGGAAAGCCTGGCATGCTGCTGTCCACGCGGTCACAAAGAGTTGGACATGACTGAGCGACTGAACCACAACGTACCGTATTGTATTAGTTTCATGTGTACAATACAGTGACTTGACCTTTGTATACATTGTGAAATGATCACAATAGTAAGTCTAGTAGTCATCTGTCTCCATAAAAGTTAATAAAATATCATTGATAGAACAGGAAAGCCTGGCATGCTGCTGTCCACGCGGTCACAAAGAGTTGGACATGACTGAGCGACTGAACCACAACGTACTGTATTGTATTAGTTTCATGTGTACAATACAGTGACTTGATCTTTGTATACATTGTGAAATGATCACAATAGTAAGTCTAGTAGTCATCTGTCTCCATAAAAGTTAATAAAATATCATTGGCTGTATCTCCCATGCTGTGCATTACATATCCATGATATTTACTCTGTAACTGGAAGTTTGTGCCTCTTTATTCCCTTCACCCATTTCACCCCTCTCAACCCCTCTCTCCTCTGGTAACCACCAATTTGTTCTCTGTATCTATGAGTCTGAGTTTTGTTTTGTTTGTCTTGTTTTTTAGATTACACATGTAAGTGAAGTCATGTGGAACTCTTGTGTATTGTTGATGGAATATGAATTGGTGTAACTACTATGGAAACCAGTATGGAGTTTCCCCCCAAATTAGCAATAGAACCATCATATAAACCAGCAATTCCACATCTGGGTATCTGTCCCAAGAAAATGCAAACACTACTTTGAAAAGATATTTTCGCCTCTATGTTCATTGCAGCACTATGTACAAGAGCCAAGATGTGGAAACAATCTCAGTGTCTATCAATAGTTGAATAGATAAAAATTTTGTATAGAGTTATTTGAAGGATTGGATTCATACTGCAGAGTAGGAAAATGCTAGGCTCACTTTCTCCCATGGATATGTCAAAACTACAACTACATATAAAACAACCTGAGAACTATCTCTGAGAACAACATGAAGACTAGCAAAACAGGTTTTATACAGATGAGGAACTGAACTTCCCTGAAGGCTCAGATGGTGAAGAATCTGCCTGCAATTCAGGAGACTCAGGTTCAATCCCTGGGTCAAGGAGATCCCCTGGAGAAAGAGAATGGCTACCCACTCCAGTATTCTGGCCTGAAGAATCCCATAGACAGAGGAGCCTTATGGACTCAAAGGGGTCAAAAAGAGTCAGACACAACTGAGCGACTTTCACTTTCAAGGATATAATAGAAAGGCCACATCAGGATTTGTATGAGAGGCAGAGATGCAGTCTAATCAGAACCTACACCACCAGTGCAGTGACCCACAAGCAAGAGGGCTATACTCGCTGTGGATGTCTCTCCTAAGGAGTGAGAGGTTCAGTTTCATGTCAGGCTCCCTATCCCAGGGTACTTGAACAAGGAAAATGAGCCCCCATAGGTCTGATTTTGAAAATCAGCAGAGCTTAGAGTAAGGTCAGGTGGTGCCAGTGATAAACAATCTGCCTGCAATGCAGGAGACCCGGGTTCGATCCCTGGGTTGGGAAGATCCCTTGGAGAGGGGAATGGCTACCCACTCTAGTATTCTTGCCTGGAGAATTCCATGGACAGAGGAGCCTGGTGGGGTCCATGGAGTCTCAAACAGTTGGACAGGACTGAGCAACTAGCACACACCCAGAGCTTAAAGAGTCAGAGGTCTCAGAGAGTCTACTATTGAAGTGTTCACACACAAACACTTGCTCCAAGTACCAGAGCAGAGGCTTCAAAAGAGCCTGGGTCACAAGCAGAGATTCATTGGCTAAAATAAATATTAGCAGTGTACTAGCATAAACATGAAAAAAATGCTGCAGTAGGTAAATCTGGGTACACTATGGTGTATATTTTATGGTTGTTACTGAATATAAAAAATGCCAAACATTTAAAAAATATTGATTTGAACTTTTCCTGCCATGCTGAATTGATAATAGAGTTCAGAGAGAGAGAATGGTGTATAGTTTAAAGAAAGTTGGCAACAATTGAGGACAGACCCTCATTTTTGGTCTGAATTACAAGGTGTTAGTATTGATTTTCCATCATCATTCACCTCATCATACACATTTCCAAATCTATGTAAAAACTCTTGGGAAGGAAGAGAAAAATGAAGGAGTCTATAGTGTCTTAATTTTGTGGGAAAGTACAATTTTATTTGGCCGTACAATCCTTCCTCCCCTACCTGAGTCATAGATAAATGAAAGTACAGTAGAATGAAGGGGCTTCCCCTGTGGCTCAGCAGTTAAGAATCTGCCTGCAATGCAGGAGCCACAGGGGATGCAGGTTTGATCCCTGGGTTAGGAAGATCCTCTGGAGGAGGGCATGGCAACCTACTCCAGTGTGCCATGGAGAATCCCATGGACAGAGGAGCCTGGAGGCTATAGTCCATAGGGTTGCAAAGAGTGGGACACAGCTGAAGCAACTCAGCATGCACGCATACACAGTAGAATGAAAACTCTTCATAGACTTTTTAATTTAATTTAATTTTATTCTTTAAAATATAAATTTATTTATTTTAATTGGAGGTTAATGACTTTACAATATTGTATTGGTTTTGCCATACATCATAGACTTTTGAAAAAAAATTTTTTCATTAAAAATTGAAGCATGCTAGTATTAGAGAATCAAATTATTATGTTTTAATTAAAGTAAAAATTAAATGAAATGCAACTTCAAATAATTTAACATATACATTCTGATTCCGTTGGCAAAAGAGTAATATCTCACTATACAGAAAGGAATATGTGGTAGTTGCTGTGATTGACAAGCTCCTAGACCAATAAGTATAATCAAATGTGAGTAAAAAGCTTAAAGGCAATGAAGTTTCTAAAAATACACTTAAATATATCATGTCACAATATCTGCTTGCTGATAAGCACTTTTTAGAATATAGTCTTTAGGAGAAAATGCAGTTGGTTAATTATTTTGAGTAATTGGATAATAATTTTTAAAATTATGCAAAGGAGATATATATAACATGATAAAATGTGTCTATATGAAATATGCATATGCTTTCATAATAATATGCATTATTATTTCTATCATGACAGAAATTTGCTATTAGAAAAGAGGACATGTAATGTTTCCTGAGTAAATTGCTATTGATAAAGGTAGATAGCCTGTGAGATACTGGGAAAGTTCTGCAGAAAGTAGAGAACAGATGAAACTGGATGAAAAGAAATTGGGTGCACAAAAGGAAGATAGAGACCATCTAGGTTGTTTGGTTTTTAAATTCTGCCCAGAACCTACCCTGCTTTCCCATATTTAAAAGAGCTATTGTCAGACTTCCTGGTGGTCCAGCAGTTAACTCTGCACTCACAATGCAGAGGACACAGGTTCCATCCCTGGTTGGGGAAGTAAGATCCCATATGCCACAGAGCATGGCCCCCAACCCCCACAAACTTATTGTTGGTCCCTCTTATCCTGTCCTGGGTCTCATTTGCTTATTGTGGAGTTCTGAGGAGAAAACCTGACTTTCACCTGCAGGACCATGCCGGCGCTGGTTCAGTGACTGTCTTGAAACAAACCACAGCTTAGGTCACCAGCAGTTCTGAATTATACCAGTGGGTCTGTTTTCCTTTTTCCATCTTCCCAACAGAGTCCTCTTCTTCAGAGATGTGTGCCCCAGGCAGTGCCTGGAAAAGGGAATGATCAGAACTCCCGTGCAGCTTGAGATGTGGAATTCTCCATAGACCAGTGCTGGCAAGAGATAGCAAGGTCCTTGGAAGGTTTCTGTGAGCCTGGCCTCTGTCCTAATACGGGAACTCATTGTCTTCAGAACCTGTACCTCCTTCCTTTTGCTTATCGCCAAGGGCCACTCCAGCTGATGCTCATTTTCCTCTTACTTCCTGATCCCCAAATCTATGATTATTTTTACCCAATATCTGAATACTCTCTTAATAGTGAAGTTACAGCTTTCACTATCTTCCCTAAGTTCAATTAAAAGTAATAATTTAAGATACAATATTTTACCTTGTAAGTAGACCAAAGTGATTATTGAGAAGTACTGAGAATGATGAGGGTTCAGGTGGCTCTGAGGTAAGGAATCCACCTGCCACTGCAGGAGATACAGGGAGATGTGGGTTTGATCCCTGGGTCAGGAAGATCCTCTGGAGTAGGAAATGGCAACCTGTTCCAGTATTATTGCTGGAAAATTCCATGCACAGAGGAGCCTGGTGCTGTAGTTCAGAGGGTCACAGAGTCAGACACGACTAAGCAACTGAGCACACATGAGAATGAAGAATTAATACTTTCATGAGAGTCTCTTGGACTACAAGGAGACCCAGCCAGTCCATTCTCAAGGATACACCCATATTCTAATTCCCCATTTTCCTCTGGCTTTTTTTTCCCATCTGGAACATAGAAAGTACATATTCAGTGTTCTTCTCACAGCTACCTTTAACTCCTTGTTCCTCAGGCTGTAGATGAGAGGATTCACCGTGGGAGTGACCACACCATACTGCACAGAGAAGATCAGCTCCACAGGGTATCCTGAAATTGGTGTGAGATAGCGGAGGAAAGCAGATACGTGGAAGAAGCTCACCACAGCGACATGGGAGGAGCAGGTGGAGAAGGCTTTCCTTCAGCTCGAGGTGGAGCTGATGCTCAAGATGGTGGAGTTCGGACACGACTGAATGATTGAACTGAATTGAACTGAATAAGAAGACCAAAGTGAATATTTGAGGAGTACTGGGAACAATGAGTCAACACTTTCATGACCACATATTCTGGATTGAGATAGTTATTTAGCCCATCATTTCCCCTGTATTTGAACTACCCCAACATCTCTCTATGTCTGTGCTCATTTCATATGCACTACTAATTTATCTTGTAACAGTCACTTTGCATAGAGCCAGGAAATTTTTCTTAGTGAGAACTCTCATAATGTCTAACTGGCATCATTTTAACCTGATTCTCCATTTTCCGCTGGTTTTGTTTTTTCATCTGGACCATCGCATATATTTTCCCAGTGTTCTTCTCACAGCTGCCTTTACTTCCTTGTTCTTCAGGCTGTAGATGAGAGGATTCACCATGGGAGTGACCACACCATACTGCATAGAGAAGATCAACTCCAGAGGGGATCCTGAAGTTGGCATGAGATAGCGGAGAAACCCAGAACCAAAGAAGAAGCTCACTGCAGTGAGGTGGGACGAGCAGGTGGAGAAGGTCTTGCTTCGGCCTGAGGTGGAGCTGATGCTCAGAATGGTGGACACAATACAAGCATAGGAAAAGACTATTGCGAGGAGGGTCCCAAATCCATGCATCAGGCTGGAACACAGCAGGACTATGATCAGAGGGGATCCTGAAGTTGGCATGAGATAGCGGAGAAACCCAGAACCAAAGAAGAAGCTCACTGCAGTGAGGTGGGACGAGCAGGTGGAGAAGGTCTTGCTTCGGCCTGAGGTGGAGCTGATGCTCAGAATGGTGGACACAATACAAGCATAGGAAAAGACTATTGCGAGGAGGGTCCCAAATCCATGCATCAGGCTGGAACACAGCAGGACTATGAGGTTGATGGAGACATCAGAGCAGGACAGAGGGAAGAGAGAGGGCACCTCACAGCTGTAGTGGCTAATGGTATGGTTCTCACAGAAGTCCAGGTTAGTAGCTTTGAGGATATTGGTAAGAGCTTTCAAGAAACCCAAGCCCCATGAGCCCCACACAAGCTGCACACACAGCTGTTTCCTCATCATCTGTCTGTAAAGCAGAGGGTGGCAGATGGTGGCATAGTGGTCCTAGGCCATCACTGAAGCAGACAGGCTTCAGTCCCTGCAGTGATAAACACAAAGAAGCCTTGAGCCAGGCAGCCCCTGAGTGAGATGGTTTTTGTCTCAGACAGGAGGTCCTTCAGCATCTTGGGCACAGTGACTGAAGATAAACAAAGATCCAGGAGAGAGAGATGACTCAGGAAGAAGAATATGGGCGTGTGAAGGTGAGAATCAGCCCTGACCACCAGCAGCAGCATCAGGTTCCCCATGAGTGTCAGGAGGTAAATCTCTAGGAACAACACAAAGAGCAGAGCCTGGATGCGTGGGTCGGTAGACAGCCCGAGGAGGAGGAATTCAGTGATGGTACTATGGTTCCCCAAAGTCATTGACAAAGGCTGTTTCCTAAATGTTATACAAAAAATCATGTCAGTCATGTTTTCTTTATCCTTCAATCAGTTTTTCACATTGTGTTGATTTCCTTTTATTATACTGTCAATCAGCAAATATTTATGTTCCAAACTAAGCCACATATTATATCAGTCACTTTAAATATGATGAGGAACTAAGCATGGTCTCGCTTATTTTAAAGATCACACGTCTGTGAGATACATATATGAATACAGGTTATTAGAAACCATTATGATTAGCACAGTGGGAGTCCCAGAGGTGACTTTTGAAAGAGCCAGTCATGAATTAATGTTGAAGTCTTTAAGAAAAGATTTAAAGAAAGAGTAAACAAAGGTCCGTCTAGTCAAGGCTATGGTTTTTCCAGTGGACATGTATGGATGTGAGAGTTGGACTATAAAGAAAGCTGAGCACCAAAGAATTGATGCTTTTGAACTGTGGTGTTGGAGAAGACTCTTGAGAGTCCCTTGGACTGCAAGGAGATCCAACCAGTCCATCCTAAAGGAGATCAGTCCTGGGTGTTCATTGGTAGGACTGATGTTGAAGCTGAAACTGCAGTACTTTGGCCACTTGATGCGAAGAGCTGACTCATTTGAAAAGACCCTGATGCTGGGAAAGGTTCAGGGTGGGAGGAGAAGGGGACGACAGAGGATGAGATGGTTGGATGGCATCACCAACTCGATGGACATGGATTTGGGTGGACTCCGGGAGTTGGTGATGGACAGGGAGGCCTGGCGTGCTGCAGTTAATGGGATCGCAAAGAGTAGCACACGACTGAGTAACTGAACCAGAGAAGGCAATGGCACCCCAGTCCAGTACTCTTGCCTGGAAAATCCCATGGATGGAGGAGCCTGGTAGGCTTCAGTCCATGGGGTTGCAAAGAGTTGGACACAACTGAGTGACTTCACTTTCACTTTTCACTTTCATGCATTGGAGAAGGAAATGGAAACCCACTCCAATATTCTTGCCTGGAGAATCCCATGGAAGGAGGAGCCTGGTATGCTGTAGTCCATGGGGTCGCAAAGAGTCGGACATGACTGAGTGACTTCACTTTCACTTTCACTTAATAACAGTCAGTCAGTCCAGCCCCTCAGTTGTGTCCGACTCTTTGCGACCCCATGGACTGCAGCATGGCCTTCCTGTCCATCACCAACTCCTGGAGTTTACTCAAACTCATGTCCATCTGTGATGCCATCCAACCATCTCATTTTCTGTTGTCCCCTTCTTCTCCCGCCTTCAATCTTTCCCAGTATCACAGTCTTTTCAAATGAGTCAGCTCTTCGCACAGGTGGCCAGAGTACAGGAGTTTCAGCTTCAGCATCAGTCCTTCCAATGAACACTCAGGACTGATTTCCTTTAGGATGGACTGGTTGGATCTCCTTGTAGTCCAAGGGAGCCTATGATAACAGTAAATCAGATAATTTTAAATATAAATGAAATATGCAAAGCCCCATTGTATATGTATATACATATACAAATGTATATGTATATACATATACAAATGTATATGTATTAAAACATATACATTTTAATATGTTAAAATGTATTTGTAATTTTTAGAAAAACATGACTTCTTGCAGCAGACTTAAGCACTGGCATTAGAATCATCTAACACAGCATGCACTAAACATTCACTACTTGCCTATTTGACAAAGAGGGAACCACAAATATAGTCTCAGGACCCACTAAAGATAAGAACAAAACCAGATGGCTAGTCTGGGCTACTATATGTAGCCTGTGTTCGGCAAATGCATGCACCCTTATACCTTAAGAAGAATGGATGTGAAAATAAAAAGGAATTGGAAAAAAGTTTTCCTTATCAGACAATGAAGATTATACGAGGAGTAGAAATTTCTATATTACAAAGCTTCTTTGTAGCATTTCAGACTTGAAATTTGCTTGCTTGTACAAGTGGACAACAATAGTTCTCTGTAAGTGTATGTGTGTGTCTGCATGTGTGTATATAGAAAGCTAGAGCAAGTCATTATTTACATCAATAATCAAGTCACATTTGTTTCAGTTTGTCTGTTTTGCATTAGTTAAGAACATGGCCTCTAGATTCTGAGCTGCCTAGTTTGATTCAGAGTTACATCATTTAATATGGACGACTGAGTTATTTTTATTAACCTCTTTCATTTTCAGTTTCTTTGTCCATATAACATGGCTGATCAAACTCTACCTTATACATAACAAGGTATGATGTCAATAATTAATGGGAGGGTGAATGTAAAGTATTTGAGTTCTGAGACAAATTAAATGTTCAAAACATGTTTGATATTATTGTTTACCACGTATTAATGAAATCATTTTATAAGCTTAGGGAAAAAAGAATCTTTGTAAAAGAAGTTAAACATATTTAAATGCATAAAAATTAACATTCTATCAAAAAGAAGAAGCCTATGGTATTAAAAGACATTCTAAGAAAATATACAAGTTGGAATCAGCTGTGCCAGACCAGATTAAATGTATTTATTGTGCTCACAGTGGAAGAGATGCTGAATTCCTCATTTTAAATAAAACTGTCAGCAGCTGTGATTAGATCCTTTTCCCCTCAGCTTTCTAACAGGTGATAAAAAAGATCTGATACTATTATTCTAACACACACTGAACAATACATAAAAGAAATTCTGAGGTTTTCAAGGCAGGAGAGTGAGCCTTCATGCTTTTGTCCTTGTGAGAAATTCCAAAGTGTGTTTGATGGACAAACATTTCCTCCCCTTCTTGTAGGTGAGACATGGATGACTCCCTTCCTGGATATCAAGTAAAGGAAGCACCAAGAAATTTACTTACAAACATAGGGATTCATGAAAGGAGGGGAGACTGGTCTGTCATTTCTCTGTTTGGAAACTTTTGATAAATTCTATTTCTTTCAAATTGGTTCATGGTAATGTGTATTACTTGATATAGTAACAAAACATTTTATTTTGAATGTAGTGAAAAGTTAATGGAACCTTAATAGCAAATGCTTTATTGTAGCTATTACCGTCTGCCACATTTGCTGTCCACAGAGCAATACCTCATTATTCAGAAATGAATATTGAGCAGCAGTGAAATTGATCTGTAATTTCTTGTGATATAATGTGTATACAAATATGAATGAACAGAAAAAACAGATAATTTGAAAATGCATACTTGATGAATTGTATGTCAAGGATGGCCTATTAATATGCATTTAAAATGATTTAAACATAAAATGGTTTTTCTCAGTTGGCTAGTAATCCTTCACATTCTCCAAAAACCAAGTGAAAAACATCTTAAAATACTATAGGTGCTCAAATGTTTTTCTCCTATAAGAAATTTTCAAATATTTTGATGATAGAACTTAAATGAGTGTATTACTATAGAAATGTACCATTAAGGACATTTAAGAATATTCCGTTTCAGTGAGTTATTTTTCAACTGCTAACTTAAGGACTCTGATGCTGGGAGGGATTGGGGGCAGGAGAAGAGGACGACCAAGGATGAGATGGCTGGATGGCATCACTGACTCGATGGATGTGAGTCTGAGTGAACTCCGGGAGTTGGTGATGGACAGGGAGGCCTGGCGGGCTGCGATTCATGGGGTTGCAAAGAGTCAGACATGACTGAGTGACTGAACTGAGCTGAACCTAAGGAAGTGCAAGATTCCTTCAGGGAATAAAAATGTTGCCCTGAGCACTTAGATCAGAAGAGGTATCAAAGATTGGAAAGGATCCACAAAGGAAAGGAGGAAGCCACTGACCATGGCTTCTGTCCAGAACCTAACTTCACATTTGCAATTCTGTCCAGAGCCTAACCTCTGTATGCTTATTTCAGAAACAGAAGTGCTCTGCCCTGGTGCTTGTGTTTTTTCCCTTGTGTTTTTCAGGCAGTCAGTATGCCTCTACCTGTAGCTGTGGGCCCTACTTAAATCCAGGAAATGGTGGCTAGGTTTGTTATGCCACTCTAGGACAGAGGAGTCTGGCGGGCTACAGTCCATGTGGTTACAAAGAGTCAGGCTTGACTGAAGCAACGGGGCACACACACACCCACACCCACACCCACACACACACCCACACACACACACACGGAGTGGAATTCTCCACAGGCCTAGTTCCCAACTTAAGCTCCCTGTAAGAGAAAATAATCTGGGATAGCTTTAGCCCCATTATGATGACTCACTCATTTATCTCCCTGTAACTTTAACCTGAACTCATTATCCAATGGCTTATAAACTTATGACCTTTGTCCTTCAAAGATTCAGGAAATTTTCTGCTTAGGAAAACTATAGCTTTCAGTGCCTTTTGCAAACTCAGCTACAAATTCTGATATCTAATTTACACCAAACTCACCTTAATATGCATATATGAGAACAAGTAGGAAATATTGATGAATATATTCTAAGCAAATTTTTACAGTGTCACGTGAATATTTAATCAGTTTTGCCTCTGAGAATATTGAACTGAATGATCCACTGTATAATAGATCTATATTATTTTTTCTTTAGTCCTTTCTGATTAATTTTTCCAAATTTGATATTATGAGCAGTCAGAAAATTCCTGATGTCAGTGGTGTGATATCTTGCTTTATGTATTTCTCTTACAATTACTTGTCATTATCTCTTTATTCTGCCTTCAAAAACATTGTAAATACTTTCCCAGTGTTCTTTGCAGAGCTGCTTTCACCTCCTTGTGCCTCAGGCTGTAGATGAGAGGATTCAGCATGGGAATGACTACGCTGTACAGCACGGAGAAGACCAGCTCCAGAGAGGATCCTGAGGTTGGCGTGAAATAACGGAGAAAACCATTATTTTTGAATAATGTTCAAAATAATAACTGTTATTATTATTTTGGTTATTATTAATAATAATAACGGTTATTATTGAACCAGAGAACAAGATTACTGTGGTGAGGTGGGAGGAGCACGTAGAAAAAGCTTTGCTTCTGCCAGAGGTAGAGGTGATGCTCAAGCTGGTGGAGACTATGCAGGCGCAAGAGAAGATTGAGAGGGAAGGTACAAGGCCATGCGGGATGAGGGACCAGAACATGGCAATGAGGTTCGTGGAACCATCTGAGCAAGAGAGGAGGAGGAGTGAGGGCCGTTCACAACTGTAGTGTGGAATGATACGGGTATCACGGAAGTCCGTTTTCGTTGCCAGAGGGACATTGATGAGTGTGTTCAGAATGCCCAGGCTCCATGAACCCCACACAAGCAGTACATACCGCTGTTTACTCATCACCTGGCCGTAGAGTAGTAGTTGGCAGATGGTGACATAGCGGTCATAGGCCATGACTGAGAGCAGAGAGGCTTCAGTCCCTGCAGTGATAAACACAAAGAAAACCTGAGCCAGACAGCTCACTACTGAGATGGTTTTCCTTTTAGAAAGGAGGTTTTCCAACATCTTTGGCACAGTAACAGAGGAGAAACAGAGGTCTAAGAAGGAGAGGTGACTCAGGAAGTAGTACATGGGGCTGTGAAGGTGAGCATCAGCCCTGATTACCAACATCATTGTCATGTTTCCCATCAAGGTCAGGAGGTAAACCAGCAGGAACAGCACGAAGAGCAGAGCCTGGGTACGGGGATCACTAGACAGCCCGCGGAGGATAGAGCCCATCCTGGTGCGGTGGTTTCCCAAGGCCGTTTCCAGAGACTTGTCCCTAAATACGATAAAGAAAAGCATGACAGTGAACTTTCTACTATCCTCCTCTAAGCAATTTTCATACTGCGCTGATTGTCTTTTAATATCACAAGCATTCAGGAAATATGACTTCAACGTGGGTCAAGTTTTGTGTCAGTCTCCTGGAACATAGAGAATAAGATTCATTGCTAATTTTTTAAAAGGCAGTAGTTCAAAAAAGAATATAAAAATAAAGGTAAATAATTGAAACAGAGTGCGATTAACTGCAATGGGAACTCTGCGATTCCCAGAGAAGTCGGTGATAGCATCTAATTTAAGGTAATGGAGAAAAACTGTTAAGGAGAAGTATCGTTTCTCTCTGGAGGCATGGAATGGAAGCACATTTACACTGAGGGAGCTGTGTAGACCTTCAAGGCCTACAAGACCTAGAATTGACACCCCCAAAAGATGTTCTTTTCATCATAGGAGACTGGAATGCAAAAGTAGGAAGTGAAGTTTGGCCTTGGAGTACAAAATGGAGCAGGGCATATGCTAACAGAGTTTTGCCAAGAGAACACACTGGTCATAGCAAACATCCTCTTCTAACAATACAAGAGATGACTCTACACATGAAAATCACTAGATAGTCAATACCAAAATCAGATTGATTATATTTTTTGCAGCTGAAATTGGAGAAGCTCTATACAATCAGAAAAATAAGACTGGAAGCTGACTGTAGTTCAGATCACAAAATCCTTATTGTAAAATTCAGACTTATATTGAAGAAAGTAGGCAAAACCACTCAGTCATTCAGGTATGACCTGAATCAAATCCCTAATGATTATACAGTGTATGTGACAAACATTCAAGGGATTAGATCTGATAGACAGTGCCTGAAGAACTGTGGACGGAGGTTCATAACATTGAACAGGAGATAGTGATCAAAACCATTCCCAAGAAAAAGAAATGCAAAAAGGCAAAGTGGTTGTCTGAGGAGGCCTTACAAATAGCTGAGAAAGAGGAGAAGTGAAAGGCAAAGAAGAAAAGGAAAGATATAACCATCTGAACGCAGAGTTCAAAAAATAGCAAGAAGAGATTAGAAAGCCTTCCTAGGTGAACAATGCAAAGAAATAGAGGAAAACAATAGAATGAGAAAGACTAGGAATCTCTTCAAGAAAATTAGAGATACCAAGAGAACATTTCATGCAAAAATGGGCACAATGAAGGACAGAAATGGTATGAACCTAACAGAGGCAGGAGATATTAAGAGGTGGCAAGAATACATTGAAGAGCTACCCCAAAAAAGATCTCAGTGACTTGGATAACATGATGGTGTGATTACTCACTTACAGCCAGACATCCTGGAATGTGAAGTCAAGTATGTCTTAGGAAGCATCACTATGAACAAAGCTAGTGGAGGTGATGGAATTCCAACTGAGCTATTTCAAATCCTAAAAGATGATGCTGTGAAAGTGCTGCACTCAATATGCGAGCAAATTTGGAAAAATCAGCAGTGGCCACAGGACTGGAAAAGGTCAGTTTTCATTCCAATCCCAAAGAAGAGCAATGCCAAAGAATGCTCAAACTATTGCACAATTGCACTCATTTTACAAGTTAGCAAAATAATGCTCAAAATTCTCCAAGTTAGGCTTCAACAGTATGTGAATCAAGAACTCTCAGATGTTCAAGCTGGATTTAGAAAAAGCAAAGGAACCAGAGATAAATTTGCCAACATCTGTTGGATCATAGAAAAAGCAAGAGTATTCCAGAAAAACATCTGCTTCATTGACTCGGCTAAAGCCTTTGACTGTGTGGGTCACAACAAACTGGAAAATTTTTTTCTTTTTTTTTTTTTAATTTTCTTTTTTGTTTGTTTTTATTTTTTTACTTTTTGCATTTATTTATTTATCAACCAGTCCATTCTGAAGGAGATCAGCCCTGGGATTTCTTTGGAAGGAATGATGCTAAAGCTGAAACTCCAGTACTTTGGCCACCTCATGTGAAGAGTTGACTCATTGGAAAAGACTCTGATGCTGGGAGGGATTGGGGGCAGGAGGAGAAGGGGACGACAGCGGATGAGATGGCTGGATGGCATCACTGACTCGATGGACGTGAATCTGAGTGAACTCCGGGAGTTGGTGATGGACAGGGAGGCCTGGCGTGCTGTGATTCATGGGGTTGCAAAGAGTCGGACACGACTGAGCGACTGAACTGAACTGAACTGATTTTTTATTTTACTTTACAATACTATATTGGTTTTGCCATACATCAACATGAATTCACCATGGGTGTACACGTGTTCCCAATCCTGAACCCCCCTCCCACCTCCCTCCCCATACCATCCCTCTGGGTCATCCCAGTGCACCAGCCCCAAGCATCCTGTATCCTGCATCGAACCTAGACTGGCGATTCGTTTCTTATATGATATTATACATGTTTCAATGCCATTCTCCCAAATCATCCCACCCTCTCCCTCTTCCACAGAGTCCAAAAGACTGTTCTGTGTCTTTTGGAAAATTTTTAAAGAGACGGGAATACCAGACCACCTGACGTGCCTCCTGAGAAACCTGTATCAGGTCAAGAAGCAAGTTAGAACCACATATGGAAAATGGACTGGTTCCAAATTGGGAAAGGAGTACGTCAAGGATATATACTGTCATCTGCTTATTTAACTTAAATGCAGAGTACATCATGCAAAATGCTGGCTGGATGAAGCAGAAACTGGAATCAAGATTTCCGGGAGAAATTTCGGCAACCTCAGATATGCAGATGACACTACCCTTAAGGCAGAAAGTGAAGAGGACCTAAAGAGCCTCTTGATGAAGGTGAAAGAGGAGAGTGAAAAACCTGGCTTAAAACTACTGCATCCTAGATGCTTGCAGTAACTCAACATTCAAAAAAACTAAGAATGTGGCATCTGGTCCCATCACTTCATGACAAATATACAGGGAAACAATGGAAATAGTGAGAGACTTTATTGTCTTGGGCTCCAAAATCACTGCAGATGGTGACTGCAGCCATGAAATTAAAGATGCTTGCTCCTTGGAAGAAAAGCTATGAGAAACTTAGCATATTAAAAAGCAGAGACACTCCTTTGCCAACACAAGTCTGTCTAGTCAAAGTTATGGTTTTTCCAATAGTCATGTATGGATGATGGACCATAAAGTAGGCTGAGTGCTGAAGAATTGATGCTTTTGAACTATGGTGTTGGAGAAGATTCTTGAGAGTCCCTTTGACTTCAGAGAGATCAAATCAGTCAATCCTAAAGAAAATCAGTACTGAATAGACATTGGAAGGACTGATGCTGAAGCTGAAGTTTCGATACTTTAACCACCTGATGTGAATAGCAGACTAATTAGGAAAGACCTTGATGCTGGGAAAGATTGAAGGCAGGAGGAGAAGGGGATGACAGAGGACAAGATGGTTAGATGGCCTCATTGATTCAATGGACATGAGTTTGAGCAAGTTCTGGGAGATGGCAAAGGACAGGGAAGCCTGACATGCTGCAGTCCATGCGGTTGCACTGAGTCAGACACCACTGAGCATCTGAACAGCAACAACAAAGCTGTGTGCCAGGAGGTTTAGGGTTGAGAAGCAGCAAGGTACGTTTGGTAAAATATGGACATTTCTTAATAGCTAGAGCTCAGAATATGGGTAAAAACCCTAGTACAATGACTAAAGATATAGGCTCTTGCATTAGACTAGGATCAAATCCCAGCTCCACCCCGTGCATGTCACACAATTTCCCTAGACTTCTGTTTCCTTGCTGAAAATTGGGGTAACAATAGACTACTCTGTTAGAGTTGTTATAAGAGTTAAGTGTGATAACACATGAAGTGTGTTAAAAACTCTATATAGTATTACTCAATGTAATAATCATCATTATTATTTGTAATTATAGTTTAGCCTACAAAAATAATATCCTCAGGTAGGATGATCCGCCTATCAGAATTAAAGCTGTTCTTTCCACTTTTGATCCTCTTCCTTATCGAAGGGGGTGTGATAAAGTCATTTTAAAATCATTATATGTAGCCGTTCTCCTTTTCCCATCTCCCAACTGGAAGACAGTCTGGCATTTGGAATCACACTGATGTGTCCAAGTACCAAATAACTTGAAGTTACTGAGCACAGCATTGTTCAGGAGGAAAGGGCAGCCAGACTCAAGAAATGACAAGGAAAATAGAACATGGACCCTTGGCTCCTGTCCTAAAATTGCTTTCTGGGGTGAATGTGTTTTCCTTGAAGTGTCAGGCCTCCATTCGAATAAGGAAGAAGTAATTTAAAGGAGTACTGTGCCGGGGTCCATGGCGTGGACCACTCACTTGGGCACAGTAATGAAGTAGGGACCCAAGTGGGCTTCCCTGGTGGTTCAGTGGTAAAGCATCTGCCTGCAATGTAGGAAACGTTGGTTTGATCCCTGGGTTGTGAAGATCCCCTAGAGAAGGAAATGGCTACCCTTTCTCGTATTCTTGCCTGGGAAATCCCATGGACAGAGGAGCCTGGCAGGCTCCATCCCATCAGTCCATGGGATCGCAAAGAGTTGGACATGACTGAGCAGGCACCCAGGGCAGGGTCCCATGTTCCCAGAACTTTGAGAGCTTGCCAGGACACCTAAATTATTTTGGAATCACCAGCTGTGACTGTTTCCTGTGCCACAAGAAGAAATCCTTACTAAATAATATTTCTGTGCTCATTCTAAGGCTTCTTTTTAAAAATTTTATTTATTATTTTTTTTACCATTTTTTATTGAAGTACAGTTAATTTGGTGTGTTGGTTTTGGGTATATAGTGATTCAGTGATATTCAGTGATATAATCATATATTCAGATTCTTTTCTATTATAGGTTATTATAAGAAATTGAATATGGTTCCCTGTACTATACAGTACATCCAGTAAAGAATTCATCTCTGCAGTGCAGGAGATGTGGGTTCAATTCCTGGGTTAGGAAGATCCCCTGGAAGAGGAAATGGCAACCCACTCCAGTATTCTTGTCTGGAAAATTCCATGGCAGAGGACCCTGGCGGGCTTCAGTCTGCAGGATCGCAAAGGGTTGGACATGATTGAGCATGCATACACTGGAGTATTATACAGTAGGTCTTGTTGCTTGTTTTATATATAATAGTGTGTATATGTTAATTCCCCTAAGAAGGCTTCCCAAGGAGGGAAATAGAGCAAGCAGTCAGTCCTATATATCTCAATTGTGCAGATATTTGGATTTATCCTTTGACTTTCATCCTAATACACTTTTCTCAATACTCCAGTACCAAGGCCTTTCTGTGTCCCTTGACTTGGTTTCTACTCACTCAGGTCTGATATACAGAAATACTCTGCTTGAACACTGGATGTTATCCGTGAGTTCCAGCTTTGGTCTGATGTACTAGAATTGGGCCTTTGGGTCTCTTGTAGGGCTTGTCATAGTGGCTGAGTCTATTTTTCTGTCCCTGGCCATTCCTCTACGACCCTCTTCCCAATAAACTCATAACCCATCTAAGGGGGACACTGAGTCCTTACTTTTCAGCTGTTCAGTCACGAACACCTCCCAAGTCCTTTCCCAGTACCCAACTGTATGTTACCTGTACATCTGCTTCAGAAGATAGTCTGTTCCCCAGTGTGGCTGCAGGGCTTATGTTTGATTCACCTGCTAAGAATGAAAATAATTTGGAGAAAATATTTGCTTTACATCTGGCTTTATGACTGACATTATAAAATTCTACTGAAAATGTTTTCTTGCATTCTTCATTGTTAAAGTGAAATAATATAGGGCAATTCTCTCAGATTGTCCGAGACACCATCATCCTGCCTCCTCTTCACTTGTACCTGTTTTTATAAATAGTTAGTCTCGACGATTTATGGAAAACGTCAGTCTAATTGATCCTCAGCAGTGCTTCAGTAGTCAGAGTTTGACTCCCAGGCATCAGTTGCCCAGAGGATGGCTGAAGCAGAGCCAGTTATTCCCTGCGGTGAGAACTTGAGGTAAGACTTTGTAGTCAGTAGTGTCA
Source organism: Cephalophus harveyi (assembly GCA_006410635.1). Classification (NCBI taxonomy): domain Eukaryota; kingdom Metazoa; phylum Chordata; class Mammalia; order Artiodactyla; family Bovidae; genus Cephalophus; species Cephalophus harveyi. Next base: position 548,730 of record SJYT01047895.1, on the reverse strand, counting down.
ATGGGGCTTCCTTAATTGTGGCATTTGGAATGTCTAAGTTGAAGCAATGGCCAGAACTGTTGCTGCTGCTGCTGCTAAGTCGCTTCAGTCGTGTCCGACTCTGTGCGACCCCACAGACAGCAGCCCATTGGGCTCCACCATCCCTGGGATTCTCCAGGCAAGAACACTGGAGTGGGTTGCCATTTTCTTCTCCAATGACCAGAACTACAGAATGTGAACTCTTGCTCAGGAGTTTCATAGGAAAAGAGGAGGCAGAGGGTATTTAACTATTTTCCTTATAAAAAATATTTTTCAGTTGATACTATGTATTTGTATATGTGTACGTGGACTTCCCTGGTGGCTGAGAAGGTAAAGTGTCTGTCTACAATGCGAGAGACCTGGGTTCGACCCCTGGGTTGGGAACATTCCCTGGAGAAGGAAATGGCCNGGCAGAGGGTATTTAACTATTTTCCTTATAAAAAATATTTTTCAGTTGATACTATGTATTTGTATATGTGTACGTGGACTTCCCTGGTGGCTGAGAAGGTAAAGTGTCTGTCTACAATGCGAGAGACCTGGGTTCGACCCCTGGGTTGGGAACATTCCCTGGAGAAGGAAATGGCCACCCACTCCAGTACTCTTGCCTTGAAAATCCCATGGACGGAGGAGCTTGGTGCAGGCTACTGTCCATGGGGTCGCAAAGAGTCGGGCACGACTGAGCGACTTCACTTTCACTTTCACTTTCATATGTGAATGTGGGCCTCCCAAGTGGCACTAGCGGTAAAGAACCAGACTGCCAGTGAAGGAGACGTAACAGACATGGTTCAGTTCCTGGGTCAGGAAGATCCCCTAGAGGAGGGCATGGCAACTCACTCCAGTATTCTTGCCTGGAGGATGCCAAGGACAGAGGAGCCTGGTGGCTATGGCCCATAGGGTTGCAAAGAGTCAGACACGGCTGAAGTCACTTAGCACAGGTGCTTGCATATGTTTGTGTGTGTCTGTGTGTGTGTGTGTGTGCATGCTCAGTCATATCTAACTCTTTGCAACCCCATGGACCATAGCCCACCAGGCTCATCTGTTCATGGGATTTTTCAGACAAGAATACTGGAGTAGGTTGCCATTTCCTACTCCAAAGTACATGTGAGTTGAAGGTAAAATGAGTAGAAAATTATGACAAACTTAAAGGAGAAAAACTCAGTAACCAGTCATTTGCTTAAACTACCCAGTAAACTTTTTGTAGTATGATGAATCTATATATCTTCAGGCCTTGCAATAGCTGTAGGGCAATTTCAAGGCTTAGTGATTACGATTTTATTTAAAGAAGTATTTACTTGTTGAATGGATCATGAGTTGAGTCATAATAGATTATGATGTGCTGTAATGTTATCATTCAGACTGCAGTGTTTCCTAGTGATTTTCATTCTCCCTCTGTCAGTTTTGTATATAAGCATAAGAAATAGAGGGTTTCCCAGACTCAGTGGTAAAGAATTTGCCTGCAGTGCAGGAGATGCAGGTTCTATCTGTGGGTCAGGAAGATCCCCTTGAGAAGGAAATGGCAACCCACTCCACCCAGGATTCTTGACTGGAAAGTCCCATGGACAGGGGAGCCTGGCAGGCTGCAGTCCATGGGGTTTCAGAGTCAGACACATGTGACTGAACACAGCACATTGCACCATTAGCTGCTACAGTGTGAAAAAGGATAGCAATTCTCCAAATGTCTCAGCTTAAGCAAAAAAAAAATTTTTTTTAATTGAAAACCATACAGCTGTTGAAGATACTTGGCTCTGGCAGTCCTGTGTATAGGCATGAAAAACCTCATTTCTAATCTTTGTTAACTCATCTCTTAAATTTGTCCATGATCATCCCCAAATTAGTACTATAATAACCTCTATGCTTTTTAACACTGAAAACATACTAACTTCTCTAGGAATTATGCTATATGATGTCTGTTGTATTTGCAGGGAAATCAGAAAGCAATGTTCAGGGACCCAAAATAAACCTTGAGGTGTTATGCTGATTTTGTGGCAGAAGGTACCAAGGTCAAGTAAAAGTGTAGATAGGAAATGTACATCTCGAGGTGACATCACATTGGCCCAAATGTGTTGAAGAGAGGAGGTACTTGAGTAGAGGGCCTTGCCAAGTACTACAAGTAGAGGGCCATCATCAGCTTGTAGCCAAATGTTGGGAAAGTTCACCCTTTGCTTGGTTCCAATTACATGTTAAGTGGGATCCATTAGCACTGCCTGCACCCTCTTTTATAGTAATTATTAGTCAGTACCTGAATACAAGAGGACAGTGAACCTCAGCCCTTATTAAGAAGCGTTAGAACAGGAGTGCAAGTCTCCTCTGACTCTCTCTGTAATATTCCTATATGGCTTATGGAAAACATCGAACAGCTGACTATCGACTATTGAATTTTTAAGTGCTTCTATCCACAACCTTGGCTATGCCAGATATGGGGATAGCTCAGCAGGTTAAAGGTCAATGCTTTGCTTAAAGTGACTTGGTTTTTTTATACCTCATTCTGGAAAGCAGGTCAAATACAGCTCCTCTTCCTGCAAGATGGACTCCATTATTCCATTACTGCCCTTCTATAAGGGTACCTGAATTATGCATCATACTGTCACTGTCACAACCAGATTTAGATATGACCACTTCCAAAAGTAAGTTGATTCATGATAATATCCTCAATATTATTATCAATATAATAATAATATAAATTAATATATTAATATATTATTATCATCATCATCAATATTATTGCTAATAAAATTTCCTCTTTGGAAAAGGAAGCCAAGATAATTTGGAAATTACCGTGTGAAGAAGTAGTCAAGGGTGACTGATTTAGGGCTGAAACAAATCAAATATTTGGGGATATCCCAAGTTGAGGCCTCTAGTGACATTTCATAAATAGTAAGGAATGAATTACTATCTGTATTGGGTCCTAGTAACAAGAAAAGGGGCAAGGTCTTGTGGAGCTATAGGTTCTAGTGGACACACACCACATTTGTGTATCCTGTCATCTCTCATAGAGTTAACTAGGAAAAAAGACTAAATATGAATAAACTGGAACAAAGGATATCTTTGAGGATATTCAAAGGGTAGTAATACAAGCTGCACCTCTGTTACTATATAATATTAATGGACCAATGATTTTATACATGTCTACCATTAACATTCAGGTAGACTGAAGTTATTAGCAAAAGTCTAATTCTGCCACCCAATGGCAGTTAGTGGTGTTTTGAATTAGAAAATTATGCTGTGACTAAGTACAACCCACTGCACACATAGCTCCTAGCATGCTTTTAAGTTCTGGTGGAAACAACCCATTTGGCTAAAGGACAACCAATTACCAAGATATGAGTGATTTAAGGAAGACATGCATACAAAGAGCACTGTACAACAACATTGCTTGAAAAAGTGTAAATGCTATACTTAGGAATATGCTGAGATGGAGTGAGTGTACCTTATTTGTTGCTGAAACTCAGCCTCTGTTCACCGGTGGCAAATAGAGACGGAGACAGAGTTCTGGGTGAAGTAGAAAAGAGTAGCTTTTATTGATTTGTCCGGGAAAACGGGCTGCAGTGGGCTAATTGCCTGAAGACCGTCTGACCCACCCCGGAGGAGGTAGTGAATCGTTTTATAATGTCCAGGGAGCAGGGCGTGATCAGCTCCTGGACAGTTCTGGGACTGGTTGGCATCAAGGTGAAGTTTCAAGCATCATCAGCCTTCTGGTTTCAACCAATCTAGGGTGTGTGTTCTTGTGGTCAGCAGTTTTCATCTGGAGGGGAATCTGCTTTCTGTAAAACAACTTAGGAATGTGTGTCAGGCCTTTCTATCTTTCAGGGAACTGGGTGTGTTTGATAATACTATTATGTGGCAGAATTATAGTCTAAATTGTTATCAGTTCCCTAGTCCAACAACTATTCTTTGTTTCTGTATCTCCACGTTTCCCAATCATTAATTCTTGAATCAGCATTTTACTTGTCAAAAGACAAGGACACAGTGGCTTGTACATGGTTTCATATTCATGAGTAGGTAGCCTTGGGCTGCCGTCTATGAGGTCACAGAGTCGGACACGACTGAAGCGACTTAGCAGCAGCAGCAGCAGCAGCCTCTCTAATGGTAGGATCTGAATGATCTGACTTTTATGACCCCATTCTCACTGAAGTGTAATGGTCAGCTTGCTCCACTAGTAGGAGCTCCTGTATTGAAAAATGACATTTCCTTCAGAAGCCTGCTGCTATGTGGCCATGCATGCCTGCTCAGTGGCTATTTTGTCTGACTCTTTGCAACCCCAGTGACTGTAGCCTGCCAAGCTCCTCTGTCCATGGGATTTTCCAGGCAAGAATACTAGAGTGGGTTGCCATTTCCTTCTCCAGCTATGTGCCCAGTGGACAGTAAATCCTTTGTTGAAAAGGCAAAAGTATTCTGCACAATGTACTGAACTGAAAGCAGTTCACTAGCAGTGCAAAAATAATTTGCTCTAGAACAAAGTCCTAATTGGTAAAATGGTACATAAAAAGTCAGGTTATCACAGACTTAGGCCATAGCCAGTGACCCAGTGGTCTAGCTAGTAAATGTTTGATGGATGAACAATTAAAGAATGCTGTGTGTAAAGAACAGTTGTGGAAGACCTATGGAATTTTAGAAAGAAAATTAGAGTAGATCACATAGATACTCAGCAAAATAACCCAATTACTGACTCAGAGAACTGGCATACCAAGGTCTACTTTCTGAAGGCAGCCAGTGGGATACATGCTATAAATAGGAATGGAAGTGTCCAAGCCATGCAACAATACCTGTTACAAAAACATACTCTCCTGTCACTCACCAAAGTCTCTGCTGTGGACGTTAATAATGCAATATCCCAGATATTAACAGGAGAAAAACTACTCAAAATTGGCCTAGGAGAGAATCTCCCAAGAACAAAGAGTGACATAATGCTAAAACGTGGTTGACACAGGGCCACTCCCAATGTTTATGGAAGATTCAAAAAAGATTTCAGTAAAAATAGACATTTCTCCTTGGTACTTTGCTTACTCTTTAACTGAAACAGCAGCTGAAAAACTATCAAGGTCCTGGAAACAGGTATTTTAAGGACCTTTTAAAATCCATAAAGCAGTGACTTAATTGAACAATTAGAATATGAAATTCAGACATTTTAATTTAAGACATGATAGGATCATAAAAGGCTTCCTAACTCAATTAAGTCATTGTGTGTCTGACCTGAAAATGAGAAGTGGTAAATGTGGAGCCTTTAAAAAGAGATTTCTGGACACTGGGCTTTAAAAAACATTTAATTTTATCTTTAGCAGCTCCAGTGATCCCAGGTCCAGGACTATACCTATATGTTTGAGCTAAAGAGAATATTGCTTCTCAAATGCTACTACCTCTTTTTTTTGGACCATAAAGAAGGCCGAGTACCAAAGAATTGATGCTTTTGAACTGTGGTGCTGAAGAAGAACTTTGAGAGTCCCTTGGACAGCAAGGAGATCAAACCAGCCAATTCTAAAGGAAATCAACACAAAATATTCATTGGAAAGACTGATGCTGAAACTGAAGATCCAATACTTTGGCCACCTGATGTGAACAGGTGACTCTTTGGAAGAGACCCTGATTCTGGAAAAGATTGAGGGCAGGAGGAGAAGGGGGCGACAGGAGATGAAATGGTTGGATGGAATCACCAACTCAAGGGACATGAGTTTGAGCAAACTTGGGGGAACAGTGGAGGACAGGGAAGCCTGGCATGCTGCAAATCATGGTGTTGCAAAGAGTTGGACCTGACTTACCAAATGAGCAACAGCTATTCTTTTGAATTAGACTGCTTATTTCCCAAAAGCACCTCTGGGTAGGTTATTGATACTGCCTCATGTGTACGAACTAGAACTGACTGTAAGTGCCACCCCACTTCAACAATCTTAGATTTACCTCTCCAGCTCTAACACCTCTCCCTGGAAAAAGACAGAGGAGAGCCTTTGACCAAGTTCTCACTGCTGCCTGGGCAATGGTGGCCTGTGTGCTCAATGATGTCTGACTCTTCAACCCAAGGGCTCCTTTGTTTGTGGAACTTTCCAGGCAAGAATACTGAAGTGGGTTGCCATTCCTTTCTCCAGGGAATCTTCCTGACCTAGGGGATGAACCTGTGTCTCTTGCATCCCCTGCATTGGCAGGTACGTTCTTTACCAGCTGAACCACAGGGGTAGCCCCTGCTGTTGCCTTACAAGCTTTTTTTTTTTTCACATGTACCCCAATGTTCACTGCAGCACTGTTTATAATAGCCAGGACATGGAAACAACCTAGATGTCCATCAGCAGATGAATGGATAAGAAAGCTGTGGTACATATACACAATGGAGTATTACTCAGCCATTAAAAAGAATTCATTTGAATCAGTTCTAATGAGATGGATGAAACTGGAACCTATTATACAGAGTGAAGTAAGCCAAAAAAAATCTTTAAAAAGAAAAGAATGTTTTCTTTCTGTTAAGAGGCAAAATTTTACCCTTGCTTTAGTTGTTACCCTGGATATTAGCATATGTTGATGTTGTTTCACTAAATCATGTCTGACTCTTTGTGACCCCATGGACTGTAGCCCACCAGCCTCCTCTGTCCAAGGGATTTCCCAGGCAAGAATATTGGAGTGGGTTTCCATTTCCTTCTCCAGGGGGTATTTCTGACCCAAGGATAAAACCTGTGTCTCCTGCTTGGCAGGCATATTCTTTACTACTGAGCCACCTAGGAAGTCCCATATTGGCACATGCATCCCGTCAATGAGTACTTTATAGTATTTTGGGGACAATATAAAGATCTCAGCATAGTTTTAAACTTGTGCCCCTCTCCAGCCTTTTGTAAAATTGTTATCATGTATTTTGATTATGTGTGTATGTATGTATATATCTGTACATGTGTGTATAATGCCTCAAGACATTATTGTTATTATGAGATCAATAGCCATTTAAATTTACCTACATGTTCAAACTTTTAGCTGCTCTAAATTCATTCCTCTATTTCAAAATGTTTCCATTTAGGAACTTATTCCTTCTGTATAAAGAAATACTTTCAGTTATTTCTGTTGGGAAAGTATATTAGTGCCAGATGTCTTCAGCTATTTCTTGTGTGAAAATATTTCCCTTCCATTTTTTTTTTGTTTGTTTTGGAAAGGTAAATTTTAAACAGTTATTTTTATTACCAGGTTAAGTCATAAAGTTACAAAGTAATTAGAAATTTCTGAAAGAGAATGACTGTTTTTAAAAAATGACTCACTCATTACATAAATAATGTCTAGTATTTCACTGATATTCTGCTGTTTAAAAGGCCTTAACCAAAAAATACCAAACAAAACACTCAACTCAATATTTTAAGCTCCACTGTGTTAATTAAGCTTGCATGTATATGTGAGGCCTCTAAAAGAAAAGGGATACAAAATCAGGCAGGGCTGGGGATATCAGCAGTGCTTAGAGCTGCCAGGCAGACTCCAGACAAGGAGACTAAGTAGTATTTTTCTGGGTTACTCTACTTGAATTATTATACTCTACTTGAATTCAATAGATAATTAGAGAAATGAAAAACTAATTAACATGGTAAGGAGATTACTGCATTTTTTTGGACTGCATGTCATATTTGCATTTAGCAAATTCAAAGAGCCATAACAAAAATAGCTTCCACCATCTATCCTCTATAGATGGATAGTTGTTATATTCAAAACTGTAGCAATTATCTATCTAGCTTTTTATGTTTGCAGGATAACAATACAGAACTGATGAGCTACAAATGATACTGCTGATATCATAAAAATGCTAGCTTTCTAAATTCATGTTTATAAGCATTCATTGCTTCCAGTATAGGCTTAAGTGATTAAAGGCAATTTTATTACAGCATCGTGTCCTTATTTCATTCTAAAATAATAGATTGCATAAAGAGTAACAACTGTTATTTTTGCTTGCAACCTGTGAAATTGAGTTATTTTGCTGATGTGAAGTAATAAAACTCACTTAAGGACCATACCACTTTCTGAAAATGCTACACACCCACTTCTTAAATGCAAAGTTACAGTCCCATCTCAGACTTGGCCAGAGCAAAATATTGCAAGCAACTGATTACTGAGGTCAAACAACAGGTAGCTAACATATTGAGAACAAGCTATGGAGCAAGGGAGCATGACTAGATGAAAAGAGTCTTTTTATTTAAAGGTACGATATCCAAAACAGCCCTCTGGCACAGTTAATTTCTGTAATACTTTCACACTCTTCAACCTGTCTATGATATTCTAAACCTTAATTTCTTTCTTAAAGGGCTGATTTGGGTTGACTTGTTGAGAATAATGTCCGTAACAGAAAAAGATATCTGTGGTTATAGAACTTATGATAGTTTAGCAGAAGTTATAGATAAATAGGGTAGTGAAGAAGTTAACCAGCTTCATTGTATACCCCAAAGACATTCTCAATGGCACTGACATAGGCAGCCAATCCTAGGTTATACTTTGTGGCTGTGGGCATCATTTGCCTGGCAGAAAATTCCAGAGTGTAAGCTAAACCAAACTACACAATATCTTTCTTGGATGTACCTGGTACTCTGTTTTAGAATCTGCTGTGGGTACAATGGGACTATTTCCACCACACCCTCAAAATTTTCTTTCTAAATTCTCTTGAAAAAAACATGAGCAAGTGGTGGTTAGCATCTGTCATATTTGAAGGTCAGATGGCCATAGCTGACATGATTACATTCCTCAGCCACTCCCTTAGCATTCAAGTGTGTGTATGTGTGTTAGTTGTTCAGTTGTGTCCAAATCTTAAGACCCCATGAACTGTAGCCTGTCAGGCTCCTCTGTCCATGGGATTCTCCAGGCAAGAATTCTGGAGTGGGTTGCCATTCCCTTCTCCAGGGGATCTTCCTGACCCAGGGATCGAACCCTGGTCTCCCGCATTGTGGGTCGATTCTTTACTGTCTGAGTCACCAGGGAAGCCCTTAGCATTCAAGTAGAGATCAGAAATAACCATATTGTTCTTCCTCAGAAAAACCTAAGGTTCTGGAGTTATTGACCCACTGGCAGCTTCAGCAATGATCCTTGCTTTTAGTGCACTGGATTTGGTCAACTGCTTCACATTGGTTGCAGGGACTGGTATGTCACAGACTGCTTCCAAGATGCTTCCTTCCAAGGGTTTTGCCTTGGGGAAGTCCAGAATTGATTCATGTTGCAATCTGAAGTCTTCTAGTTCCTTTGGGTCAGTGCCATCTGAATTTCATATGCGCCCATCGACTTCACCACCATCAACACATTTAGCATCAATATGATGTAAATATGCCATACAGTATAGGCCCACATTGCCGAATCTCTGAAAAAATGTTTTATGTCCAAACTCTGGTGTATTCGTAAAATGCTTGTATAAGAGTCTTCATTGAGGAAATTTTCAGTCCCATGGCAAACACCATGACCAGTGGCAGGGATACCTCTGTGGATGCCACTCTGACTGATGGATTTACCAGTAATAGCAGGCATGTGCATTAATATCTCAGTGCCCAACGGTGCTGGCACAGGTATCAGCAATCCAGGACATTTTCTCACTCACCTGCGGCCCTGACTGAGGAAGGCACATCAATTCCAGGACCAATAAAGCTCTGTTTTTCCAGCTCCATGGTGAACCTCCTTGTGATCTTTTCCACTTCATTGTCAGTATGGTTCCTGGGACTGAGCTTAACATCAGCTTTAGCACCGCCAAATGGCACATCAACATAGCACATTTATACGTCATCAGGCAAACCAAAGCTTTTACTTTATCTACACTCACATCTTCTCACTAACCAATACTTACGTTGCAGGACGTGCAATGCTAAGCTCTGCTGGACCCAGTACCCCTGAGTGACCTCCCAGGAGCCGCACTGGCGCAGGATGGGGATGGACCAGATATGCACTTGCTTGTGGGGTTTGATGATTCTCAGGATGCCACGCACCGCTTCTGCTCCTCACTCTCCCAGGTCTCGAAGACTTCCATCAGCTTGTCCTCCATTATGCTAGTGCCATGGCCGAAGGAGCCAGCTTGAAGAAACCAGCTTTAAGTTTCATCGTGGTTGCCATGGTGCCGCCAGGTGGGCGGAACCGGCCCGCGTGGTTGGACGGAGGCCAAGGGCAAAAGCACCGGTGAGTGCTGCGGAGGGGCCATGAGGAGAGGTGTGCTTGCGTTGGCCCTGGGGCAGGTTGCCTTCTAAGCTGGAACCTTCTTCACAGTCCTCTCCCTTCTTGCCACTGGCCACCTGATCTGGAGGAGCCGAATCCGTCTGTTGGTGCCAAACCGCACGGCAAACAGTGGTGTGGAACCAGGCATCCAGTGCGCAGGGCGTGGGCCTCCTCTCGCTGCGCCTCGCCAGGGCTTTATGAGGTATGTTTTCTTTCCCTTTGAAGTACATTTTGATTATAGAGCACTTTTGCGCTTATTTTCTTTCATGCTTTCCGGAATATTAACCCACAGTCTTTAGGTTTCTGTCACTTCTGTTGGGAAATCAATTTCTGTCTAATGTTGGCTCCTTGGAAGGCAAGCTCATATTAACTTATTTCCCAAGTAAAAGGTACAGATGGAGGCCCTTGGGTCATTCATGAAGTGAGGGAGTCTGTACATGGCTGCATAATTCAGCACACACCGTGGAGCTCAATGCTCACTCCTCTGGCCTGGTGTGTGTGCTTCTGTGGAAAGAGGGCCCTGAGACCCAGAAGCGACCTGAGGTTGTTTGGGCAGAGATTTCTGAGGCCCAGCTCTTTGGAGCAGGAGATGCAGAGTGTGCTGGTTGTGGTTGGCTGTATCCACTTAACTCTGCAAGACCTTCACCCTGTGAAGAATAACAGGCAGGGAAGGAGGTCAAACAAGTCCTAAAACACAGTTTCAGGCCTGGACCACAGTTTCCCCATGTCTAAAGGTGGTACCCTTACCAGCCTGGGTTCTTAAACTCTTTATTTAATCAATACAAATTGATGCGAGGTCAGACGAGACATTCAGGCAAGGCTTTACTCTTGCTGCAGCTGGAGGAAGTGAAAACAAGTAACAGGGGCCCTTGCTCACTCCTTGAGATGGTGGGGCGACCTAGACCCTTAAATGGGCTGAGGATAGGGGCAGACACATGGCTCAGGCCAGTGGATGACTTAGATGGTCTGCCCACTCCTTTGATGGTGCTGTTCGCAGAGGTCCTAGGTCATACCCTGTTTTTGCTACTGACACCTCAGAAGGAGCAATTGGGTTTTGGTCTCTTTGTATCTTGTTGCTCTTGATTTGCCCCAGTTGCACATGCTTGCAGTTAATTTCAGTCCTTTATGTATTCTGTCACTGGAGGAGATGTTTGTCCAGGTGCAAACACTGCAGCAAAGGTCCCCAGGTCGCAGCCTGTCTCTGTACTGTTTAAAGGCAATTTGTCTTTTGTCTCAGGCTGTTTTAAAATTGTTCTTTGTGTCTTTGTTTTTCAGTATTTTATTATGAATGCTTAGACGTGGTTTCTTTTGTATTGATCTTTCTAGAGATTCATAGTGGTTACTGAACTACTCTTGTCTCTAAACCCACTCTTATGCTTTGCAATGTGCAGAATATGGAAAGTATATTTCTTCTTTGACATACCACTCCTCTTAGGTTGTGGCACTAAAGGCAATCTACTTGATGTTTCTATTAACATCACCTCCTGTGCCCACCACAATAGCTGGGGTTCCAGTTTCAGCTTTTTTCAGCACTCCTGGAACTAGAATCCCCATGCCTTCTCAGACATAGAAGCAGCAAGAAAGCACCCTTTCCCAGCTCCATAAGACACCCCTTTCTCTGAGCTCTGAGATGGCTGCACAGATGGACAGCATCCCCTTCGGGATCTGAGTCCCAGCTCACAGAGACTCTCTTGCAGGCTTTCAGTTGCTGATGATCCAAACTCTTATCTTTGTTCCCTAAGCCCCAGTTCCTGGGATTACTATCTCTGTATTACGATAATATTCCCTTTTCACTTTTCTAATTTTTCAGCTTCTGTTTAACTGTGTTTCCATATTAAATTATATTGCTCTGTCCCATTCTGTCTGTCCTCTCTTTCTATAATTCTAAATATGTTAGATCTTTACTATTTCCCACAAGACTTTGATGATTTTATGCTATATTTCTCTCTTAAAAAAAATCTCTTTCAGTTAGGATATTTTTTGTTGACCCACATTCTGGTTTTATTATCTTCTTCTGTTTCTAATCTGTTTAATTTTGGTTATTATATTTTCAATTCTAGAGTTTACTGTTGGTTATATTTTGTAGAATCCAGTCCTATAGAGACATTCTCCATTTTGTCATATATTTTCTTGAATATATTAATCAAAGTCATTTAAAAAATGCATGTCTGAATAGATAACAAGTGTTGCCAAGGATGTGGAGAAAAAGGAACCCTTGTGCACTGTTGTTGGGAATATAAATTAGTATTGCCATTATAGAAAACAGTACAAAAGGTCCTGAAAAATTGAAAATAATAGGACTGATGTATGATTCAGCATCCTACTTCTGAGTATATTCCCAAAGGAAGAGAAATAATTAATTGAAGAGATATCTGCATTACTATGTTCACTGCAGTTTATTCATAAGAGCCAAGACGTGGAAACAATCTAAGTGCATGCCAGTGGATGAATGGTTAAAGAGAATGTGGTATATCTATACAGTGGAATATTATCCAGCCACAAAAAGGAAATCCTACCATTTGTGACAAAACGGATGGACCTGGAGAGCAGTAAGCTAAGTGAAATAAGTCAAAAAGGAGAAGAAAAATATTGTGTAATCTTACTTATACATAGAATCTAAAAAATCTAAACTCTTAGAAACAGAGAGAAGATTGGTGGTTGCCAGGGGCTGAGGACTGGGGGAAATGAGTTGCTGGTCAGAGGGTATGAACTTCAAATTATAAGATGAATAAATTCTGGAAATCTAATGTGTAGCATGGTGACTAGTTAACATTGTATTACATTCTTTTAAATGTCCTCAGCATATATCCACAAAATGGTAGTTACTTGAGGTGATGAATGTGTTAATTAACCTTGCTGTGCTCATTCGCTTGATCATGTTTGACTCTTTCCAACACCATAGACTGTAGCCTGCCAGGCTTTGCTGTCCATGGCATTTTCCAGGCAAGAATAGTGGAGTGCGTTGTCATTTCCTACTCCAGGGATTCTTCCTGACCAAGGGACGGAACCATTATTGTGGTAATTATTTCACAATATACATGTGTATCAAATCATCCTGCTGTGTGCTTTATACTCACACAATGTTATTTGTCAAATTATATAAAGGTAGGAAAAAGGCAAATGTTTATTGAAAAAACAAATGGATGAATGAATATGAAAAAAATAAAACGCATGTCTCTTAACTACTATCTGAGATCTCCAGTGAGTCTGTTTCTGTGGTCTTTTTCTTTTTTTTTTGACTCATTTAGTTCTGTCTTAAGGAACATCTGACATTTTTAGAAATGAAATTGAGACTCTGGCTTATGTTATCTTAGTACAGAAAAGAATGACTTTTGCTTTGTTCTGTTTCTTGTTCGGTCTTACTCTTATGGTACAGTGCTTCCATGACCCTCCATGGTTCTAACTAAAGGAATAATTACCACTCACCCCTTCTTGGTGGGTCCTCAGCTCTACAGATAGATCTGCTTGGCTTCTCAGCCTCATAGCCTCTGCTTTCTGTTCAGCTTATTACCCTCTTATCATGTGCTGCATATGACATAAACATATCTCCTGAGGAAAACTGATGCAGAATGTTGGGTTCACCTTAAAACATTTTGCTTCTTTTGGGAATCTTGGCCCAATAAATCCTGGCTGCTTTGGTATCCATGAACTTCAAGTTTTGTGTCCATATACTCATAAACTGCCAAAAGCTCAGCTAATGTTCTCAGCCTCTTAGCTATTAGTTTCTTCTAGGCTTCTCAATCTCTTGGCCATGTACCACTTGCAAATAGACAAAGACCTTGAGGAGACCGTTAATGCAGAATATCAAGCTCATCTCAGTATTCTTCTCTTCCCTGTGAGGTCTTATTCTCTGACTCTTGACAGACTTGCTAGACTTTCCAGTACTTTCAAACAAACTCATTTTCCTTTTCATTTATCTTTTTCTAGTTGTCAAGGGGAATGTTGATTAGATAAAGCTGGCCGTGCATTATCAGAAGTAAGGTGTCTACATTCTTTATAACTCAGAAAACATGAGATTTCTAGAATGATGGCCTAACTTTTAAACTAAAGCCTTGACTTCCCCAAAAGTCTCAGTTTGGGCTGTCTTATATTTCTCTATCACTCGGCTCTTAGTTGCTTTTCTCTGGATGATCCACCTTCACCTCTGTGACAGTTGGGCAGTGTGAGGTGACTTAAAGAGAAAGTCTAAATCTTTTCATTTTCAAATGTTTGGGTGGGGGAAGGAGAAAGATGAAAATATCTGGTTTGATAGGATCTGGCAAACCACACTCTGTCCACCTCTGCACCTTTCTCTTATGCCCAGAAAAATTAAATGCATTGATAGTGTTCCTAATATTCATATCCCAGGTTTCTAAATCTTTCAACAAACTCCTTTAGGTATATCAGGATAAATACCAGTCCCTATTTAGGGATGACATTTGAGTGATTGCTTCTATTAATTTCTCTAATAAATATTCAACTCTCTGCGTGTATATAGCTGAGGCTTGTTCAGCAAAAGACAGACAATCCTAAGGCATTTGTTTCAGTGTGCCCAAGTACTACACACTTGGTGCCAAGATAACTGTTGGACTGTGGCTATTCAGATTCTGTATCTCTTCTTGCATACTTGCAATATTTTAAATATTTTCTGTTAACAATTACAACACATTTCCAACTTCCTATTTCTGGTTTGAAAAAACTTACCAGACACAAGTTCGTGTGCTAGATCCATAGTGAGGCCAAGCAAACTGAAATATTGGAATTTGAAACAGAGAAAGGTTTAGTGCAGGGCCATACAAGGAGATTAGTGGCTCATGTCCCCCAAAACCTTGAACACCCAAAAGGGTTTCAGCAAAACATTTTTAAAAGCAAGGTGAAGGAGGGTTGGTTGTTGTAAATTTCTTGGTGGGGGAATCCCTTGTTCTTACAGCTTACCCCCACAGGTCAGGTCATGCTGTACTTGTAAACTTTCAGCAAGACTAATGTTATCCTTTATTTTGCAACTTTTAATCTCTGGATGAATGAAAAAATAAAAGATCAGAGTCTTGAGACTGGGCTATCCTATGTATTTCAGGATATAGGCAGCATTCTTATCTGGCAGCAAAGGCAGTAGAATACAAAGGTTAAAGTAAAAGAAACAGATCTCATATGGAGTCAGATTTGCTCTTCACTGTTACAAAACTGGTGCTGTGTTTGCCCCAAGGATTGTAAGACTTTTATGCAGAATGTATCCTAGGGAACCACATTGTATTAAATCCATGCTCTGGAAAAGTGGACTTCTATTTATAGGTTTTTTTAAAGTATCACATATGGGTTTATAAATTTTCTGCAGATCATAAATGTAAAAATACTTTCTACAGTTCACCAATACGAAAATACAATGGTGGAGGAAGGGGAAAAGAAATCCTTGACAATTCCTCATTTTCTTTTACTAATAAAAAATGAAAACAAAAGTGTTTTCTGTTTTCTATACTGAATGTCTAGGTACACTATTACAATTTAGCCATGACTGCCGAGTTCAATTGAACTCCATTATAAAGTATTGATTGGTTAGAAGAGAATTATCTAAACCCCAGACTGTCAAGAACTGTTAATTAAACACCCTTGTGTGTAATTTTACCCAATGCATTCATTTTATACTAGTGCACTATTCTAATAACATTTTAAAAAGCCTAAAATTCTGTTAAAAACATTGACTGAATGCTTGGGGCTGGTGCACTGAGACGACCCAGAGGGATGGTATGGGGAGGGAGGAGGGAGGAGGGTTCAGGATGGGGAACATGTGTATACCTGTGGTGGATTCATGTTGCTGTATGGCAAAACCAATACAATATTGTAAAGTAATTAGCCTCCAATTAAATAAATTTATATTAAAAAAATAAAATTAAGATTAAAAAAAAAAGAAACTATAAGATGAATTTGACAAAAGTTAAAGTGAAAGTGCAGTTGCGCAGATGTGTCCAGCTCTTTGCAACTCCATGGATTGTAGCCCACCAGGCTCCTGTGTTCATGGAATTCTCTAGTGAAGAATACTGGAGTTGATTGCCATTCCCTTCTCCAGGGAATCTTCCCAACCCAGAAATTGAACTCAGGTTTCTTGCATTGCAGGCAGATTCTTTACCATCTGAGCCATGAAGAAAGAACAACAGAGATCTTTAATCTTAAGGAAACTCTCTTACCATGTTAAATTTCATTGAGATTTCACTTAAGATAGGCATTTTCCCAACACAGGGATTGAACCCCGGTCTCCTGGATTGCAGGCATAGTTGCAGATTCTTTACTGTCTGAGCCACCAGGGAACCCATAATGAATACTGGAGTGGGTTACCATGCCCTCCTCCAGGGGATCTTCCCAACCCAGGGATCAAACCCAGGTCTCCTGTATTACAGGTAAATTCTTTACCATCTGAGCCACTAGGGAAATCCAAGAATACTGGAATGGGTAGCTTATCTCTTCTCCAAGGATCTTCCCGACCCAGGAATCGAACTGGGGTCTCTTGTATTGCGGGCAGATTCTTTACCAGCTAAGCTGCCATGTTAGGCCAAATTGTTTCATCACAGCAGTGACAGGGGTCCAAAAGTTATTTATATCTACTTTTATGGACATTAAAATAGAATGGCATCCTCTTATGAACTATTTCTCACTTATTACATGTACATGTATTATTTCTTTCAGTACTCTTTATGAGGAGTATAATATGAGGAGTTATTGTTCAGTCACTAAGTTGTGTCTGACTGTGCGACCCCATGGACTGCAGCATGCCAGGCTTCCCTGTTGTTCACCATCTCCCAGAGTTTGCTCCAGTTCCCATTGAGTTGGTGATGCCGTCCAACCATCTCATCCTCTGCCGTCCCCTTCTCTTCCTGCCTTCCTGATTCCTCCAGAATCAGGATCTTTTCCAGTGAGTTGGCTCTTTGCATCAGGTGGCCAAAATATGAGGAGTATATACTATATATTACAGTATGCCTATGAGGAGCATAATAATTATGTTTTTTAGGTGAGGAAGCTTAAGACCAGAAATGCCAAGCTAACTTGCACTACATTACACAGCTGTTAAATAGCAAAGCTGAAATTCCAATCAAGGCAGCCTTATCCAGAGCCATAGATACAAGCACTACAAAGCATAACTTCATAAGAAATATATCACTGTAAGAAGGGTGTATTTTAGGAATTGTATTCCAATTTGGCAGATAAGGAAGTGCTTCCTTGAGAAAGTGACATGTGAGATAGACTAGAAGGATAAGTAAGAGTTATGCCAAGGTTTAGAAAACTGAAGTAAATTCCAAGTGAGGATAGAGTAACAGCTTAGGTACACTATTACAATTTAGCCATGACTGCCGAGTTCAATTGAACTCCATTATAAAGTATTGATTGGTTAGAAGAGAATTATCTAAACCCCAGACTGTCAAGAACTGTTAATTAAACACCCTTGTGTGTAATTTTACCCAATGCATTCATTTTATACTAGTGCACTATTCTAATAACATTTTAAAAAGCCTAAAATTCTGTTAAAAACATTGACTGAATGCTTGGGGCTGGTGCACTGAGACGACCCAGAGGGATGGTATGGGGAGGGAGGAGGGAGGAGGGTTCAGGATGGGGAACATGTGTATACCTGTGGTGGATTCATGTTGCTGTATGGCAAAACCAATACAATATTGTAAAGTAATTAGCCTCCAATTAAATAAATTTATATTAAAAAAATAAAATTAAGATAAAAAAAAAAAGAAACTATAAGATGAATTTGACAAAAGTTAAAGTGAAAGTGCAGTTGCGCAGATGTGTCCAGCTCTTTGCAACTCCATGGATTGTAGCCCACCAGGCTCCTGTGTTCATGGAATTCTCTAGTGAAGAATACTGGAGTTGATTGCCATTCCCTTCTCCAGGGAATCTTCCCAACCCAGAAATTGAACTCAGGTTTCTTGCATTGCAGGCAGATTCTTTACCATCTGAGCCATGAAGAAAGAACAACAGAGATCTTTAATCTTAAGGAAACTCTCTTACCATGTTAAATTTCATTGAGATTTCACTTAAGATAGGCATTTTCCCAACACAGGGATTGAACCCCGGTCTCCTGGATTGCAGGCATAGTTGCAGATTCTTTACTGTCTGAGCCACCAGGGAACCCATAATGAATACTGGAGTGGGTTACCATGCCCTCCTCCAGGGGATCTTCCCAACCCAGGGATCAAACCCAGGTCTCCTGTATTACAGGTAAATTCTTTACCATCTGAGCCACTAGGGAAATCCAAGAATACTGGAATGGGTAGCTTATCTCTTCTCCAAGGATCTTCCCGACCCAGGAATCGAACTGGGGTCTCTTGTATTGCGGGCAGATTCTTTACCAGCTAAGCTGCCATGTTAGGCCAAATTGTTTCATCACAGCAGTGACAGGGGTCCAAAAGTTATTTATATCTACTTTTATGGACATTAAAATAGAATGGCATCCTCTTATGAACTATTTCTCACTTATTACATGTACATGTATTATTTCTTTCAGTACTCTTTATGAGGAGTATAATATGAGGAGTTATTGTTCAGTCACTAAGTTGTGTCTGACTGTGCGACCCCATGGACTGCAGCATGCCAGGCTTCCCTGTTGTTCACCATCTCCCAGAGTTTGCTCCAGTTCCCATTGAGTTGGTGATGCCGTCCAACCATCTCATCCTCTGCCGTCCCCTTCTCTTCCTGCCTTCCTGATTCCTCCAGAATCAGGATCTTTTCCAGTGAGTTGGCTCTTTGCATCAGGTGGCCAAAATATGAGGAGTATATACTATATATTACAGTATGCCTATGAGGAGCATAATAATTATGTTTTTTAGGTGAGGAAGCTTAAGACCAGAAATGCCAAGCTAACTTGCACTACATTACACAGCTGTTAAATAGCAAAGCTGAAATTCCAATCAAGGCAGCCTTATCCAGAGCCATAGATACAAGCACTACAAAGCATAACTTCATAAGAAATATATCACTGTAAGAAGGGTGTATTTTAGGAATTGTATTCCAATTTGGCAGATAAGGAAGTGCTTCCTTGAGAAAGTGACATGTGAGATAGACTAGAAGGATAAGTAAGAGTTATGCCAAGGTTTAGAAAACTGAAGTAAATTCCAAGTGAGGATAGAGTAACAGCTCTCTGTATCCATTGTCCCAAGATGAAAAATATGACCTGCTCTAAGAACAGAAAGTAACCTATTGTGCCTGCAGTGGGAATTTTTGACAGAGTGGTGAGGAATATTATGAGGGTATAAATTTAGACTGGACCACATGTTAATCAAGTATTCTTTATTCCATGTAAAGAAACTTGGACTTGGTTATGTGGGTGATGGAGCATCACTGAAGAGCTGTAAGCTGGTGTGTTAAATATATTTCATTTTGGAAAGATCACTCTCTATAGAGTTATGCTTTGTTTTTGCATCTCCCCCACTGGTTTTCTAGTTAAAGCAGAGCATTTTGTTATCAAAAAATTCTAATATTGACCCCAAATTGGATCCCTCAAACTCTTTAGATTAATCTTATTTCTATTCTCTCTAATTAACATAGAGTATAATCTAAATGACATACATGTCAAATTTATATATGACGGGATTA
>SJYT01047895.1:466971-523437 GCA_006410635.1 Cephalophus harveyi | reverse complement strand
TTCCTCTTCACTTTCTGCCATAAGAGTGGTGTCATCTGCATATCTGAGGTTATTGATATTTCTCCCGGCAATCTTGATTCCAGCTTGTGTTTCTTCCAGTCCAGTGTTTCTCATGATGTACACTGCATAGAAGTTAAATAAGCAGGGTGACAATATACAGCCTTGATGTACTCCTTTTCCTATTTGGAATCAGTCTGTTGTTCCATGTCCAGTTCTAACTGTTGCTTCCTGACCTTCATACAGATTTCTCAAGAGGCAGGTCAGGTGGTCTGGTATTCCCATCTCTTTCAGAATTTTCCACAGTTTATTGTGATCCACACAGTCAAAGGCTTTGGCATAGCCAATAAAGCAGAAATAGATGTTTTTCTGGAACTCTCTTGTTTTTTGGATGATCCAGCAGATGTTGGCAATTTGATCTCTGGTTCCTATGCCTTTTCTAAAACCAGCTTGAACATCAAGGAGTTCACGGTTCACGTATTGCTGAAGCCTGGCTTGGATAATTTTGAGCATTACTTTACTAGCATGTGAGATGAGTGCAATTGTGCGGTAGTTGGAGCATTCTTTGGCATTGCCTTTCTTTGAAATTGGAATGAAAACTGACCTTTTCCAGTCCTGGGGCCACTGCTGAGTTTTCCAAATTTGCTGGCAGATTGAGTGCAGCACTTTCACAGCATCATCTTTCAGGATTTGAAATACTAATAGTAGAGTCTTTTGTCTGTGGTTGTTCCTTTTCTTTATATTGACTTTGAAATTTACAGGTATGGATACCTGGTAATCAAAGGAAAAGTTGTGTTTATGTCCCATCACTGAGAAGAAATTAAGCCAAAAGGACAACATTAGGCATTTAATATGTTGTAGGCCGTTGGCACCCCACTCCAGTACTCTTGCCTGGATAATCCCATGGATGGAGGAACCTGGTGGGCTGTAGTCCATGGAGTTGCTAAGAGTCGGACACGACTGAGCGACTTCACTTTCACTTTTCACTTTCATGCATTGGAGAAGGAAATGGCAACCCACTCCAGTATTCTTGCCTGGAGAATCCCAGGAATGGGGAAGCCTGGTGGGCTGCTGTCTCTGGGGTTGCACAGAGTCGGACACAACTGAAGTGACTTAGCAGCAGCAGCAGGCCATAGGTGAAGTGATTTTTTTTTAAGGTTTGCTTTGGAGTCATGCAGACTTGGAAACACAGTTGAAGAGCGAGAGCTATTCCAACCATTAACTCTGATGAGAATATTTAGGACTGTGTTAAGTAACACAATCCTTGTCCATAGAAAAAGGCTAACATGATTTTGGTGGAGTCATCTCTCTTTGCAAACTAGGAATTGCTTTTATTTAAGAAGGAAAAAAAAAAACACTCAAACTACTTGATGATTCCAACACTATTCATGACTTGCAGTGCTGACATTCTATAGATTGATGGGGTCTTCAAGTGTGGAAAATACTGAGTCATACAGAAGATGAGACGTTTTAATAATGAAAAAAATATTTATGCAGTCAGCAGATTGTCGGTTAAGGTGGTTTAGATTAAAACAGTCACCCAATGGAGGCTTTGTCAGGTTGCAAATTATTCTGACCACAAAATTATTTGAAAATGAATAAAGCAAATAGAGTGAGTTGATATGCCCCAGATCCTTTTTATTTTTTTCTTCCTCCTCCTCTTCTTTTGAAATGGGACAGGGAAACTGTGGCCTCTCTGTCTAAACATAATGCTAGTACACGAGATAAAACTTAAGCTGGCACTCATCATTTGGCATTCAGAAAGAGCTGCTTTTTCCCAGTATACAAATGCTGTAAAACCAAAGATCGTGCCTTGTGGTTCTATGAGCTGCTTCTTTGACTCCTTTTTGTTCTTTTTCCTTTTATGTAATTTGTTTAGTATACTGTCTTAATGACTCCCATAATGACTGACTAATTGTATCTGTTTTGTAATGACATCCATTGCTTTACACAATTATTTGACAAGTTGAACGACAAGAAATAAAATCACTACAGATGCTTTAGTGGGGCTTCTCTGGTGGCTCAAATGGTAAAGAATCTGCTCACAATGTGAGAGACCTGGGTTCGATCCCTGGGTTGGGAAGATCCCCCGGAGAAGGAAATAGCTACCCACTCTAGTACTCTTGCCTGGAGAATTCCACGGACAGAGGAGCCTAGCGGACTGCAGTCGATGGGGTCACAAAGAGCTGGACACAACTGAATGTACACACACAAATTATTTTCTGAAAGAGGAGGCAATACAAATAAGTAAATTTAGTTCACTGCCTTAGTCCAAAAGTATCATCTGATGTTTGCTGAAAAGTGGTAACTGAAACTCTGCCTGAATACGCCCTGGAGATCAGTTGTATCATTTTTTTCCCATGTCAGTTCCTTTTGAGATTAGAAATAAGAAAGCTTCATTTATATTATTTATTATTCGTGCCTACTCTAGGAAGATAAAAGCCACAGTAAAGAATGTGCACTGTGCTGATAGCACTGCTCCAGTCTAGAGTCTTTGGTTGGCTTTTTGAAACTTGTGAGCTCAGTTGTCACTTTGGTTTTGTATCTAGTGCATTGTAGAAAATGCCCATTCTCCAGCGCTACACATATTGATACTTTTCCATTTCTCACACCTTTTCTAGGTCTACAGCATCAAGACAAGGGCAAGGAATCACCGTGGTACTGAAACACACAGTATTATCAAGTGAAATTGGAGCATGAATCCATGGTCCCACTGGGAGAAGATGCTGCCAGGGACTGTCATTCTGCAGTGGAACACATTAGATGCGGAAGGAAAAGAGGAAGTGCTATCCCGCTGACTTTGGTTTGGAGCCTTTTCTTGGGAAAGCAGAATGAGTCCTAGACATTGAAGAAAAGCATTTTTGTTTATTTCTTTCTCTCATCTGAGCCTTTGCCAACTGTGCAACTCTCTTTTTCTTTTTGTCTTGCTTTTATCAATATATGGTTTAGTTTTGGTTTGATTTTTTTTTTTTTTTCCTCCTCCTTTTTGAACCAGTTACCCTGTCAAGAAAAGATGAACCACAAAGAAAATGTTCATTCTTTCAGGAACACAATTTTGTATTTCTATGTTCTTCTATTTTTGTAAAAATACAGGAAGTTTGATTTAGCATTGATGGGCTATTTTTGAGGGTTTTTTTTTTTTTAATATTGTAAAAATTGTTAAGTTCTGTTTAAAGAACTTGCTCTCAGAGAAGCACTGGCTAAAGTGTTTAAAATGCTTGTCTCTAAGATGTCTGTGATATGCTCTGTGCTCTAAGTTACCTCAAATGTTCGATAGTTTCTCCTTTTTGCAGAAGTAGCACCATAGCCAAACCAATATAGTATTGTTTTACATTAAGTCTCAGTGAAGAGTTAGCTCCATGATAGCTTACTTAGCTCTGAGTTACATGTGTAGCTTGAAAAAGAAGTTTTTTAATGATCACACTAAAGAAAAGCTATTCATTACTTTGATTTTTCCCAAAGACTGCTTGGAGGTTGACTAAGAAAGTTTTCATAAACTTTGAATCAGATGGAGAGTTTGCCTGAAGTATACAATTATCTTTGTAGTCCATCCAACTTTGATAAAACGGAACCAGAATTTACAACCAACTACTGGGAAAAAAAAAAAAAAAAGCATTTAACCATGCTATCTTTGAGTGCCAGTGACTTATTTTTCTTGTTTATAATTACTCATTTATGACAGTTTTAGTCATATTTTAAGTGAGTTTTTCCTGAAGGTAGTTTGAAAGGACTCTATTTGGGAAAGTACTAGACACATGACAAACTCTTTCACTCAGTGGCTGTTTCTGAGAGTTTTATCCATCATTATAAGTTGAAGGATAATGTATTGCATGTGTATTATTTTAAACAGGTTTTGGTGAGTCTTATTTGTTTAATTCTGGTTTTAATTGATCTGATTCTTTTTAAGAAAAAAATTGGGGGCAAGATAAATTTTTGTGCTATAATTACTGAAATTAATTTAATAAATTAGCAATTTATTGTTTGAAATTTATTGCTGGGAACTCAGGTTTCAACTTGACATGTCCTTCAGGATCTAAATAAGAAAAAGTTAGGATAATCATTAAAATACAATTAGGAAAAGATTAGGGTTATCAAATAGCAGTTATTGATATTTTAAGAACTTTCAATATAAAGTCCATTCTTTCTGATGCTTCCAGAGTTGGGTCATGTTAAAAAAGTAGTGTTACATAGATGTTTTAGTTTGTTAACAATGTTTCTCAAATTTTTCCCATCCCTGTCCTCATCCATGTGAAATTAAATGTTTAGTGAAATATCATTTTCCATCTTAAATAGGATAAATTATATCTGTGAACATTTTAGGTATAAGAACAACACAGTCTGCATAGCTAGGCAAAATTCTCTCAGATCATTTTCAAATATTTCCCTATTGTGCCATAGTCTTCTTTCCTGGTGCATCTTATTAGTTATAAATTTATGCCCTCTCTTGTATTTTCATCACTATATTTCTTCTTAACCAGACTCCGTTTAACATGGTATACACGTTTACCTAATGTGAGGTCCAAACTTAAGAAATCGTCCACTTACTAATGATTTGCTAATGATATGAACTTAGATTTCTAGGGAGTGGCTTGATTAAATTATCGACATTTTGATCTGCAGTTTAATTTGATATAGTTATTTATACTCTGCCTTTATCTGTATAGCACAAGGTTTAATGCATCTTTAAAATTGGTTTTATTTTGTATCCTCCTGAATTCTTAAAGGCCAGTGTTCAGCAGCTCCCATGGGATGGCTCAGTGGGGATGATTTTTTTCTCTTCTTCCCTTGGAACCTGGTAACTTTGTAGTTTCTCTTAGAATTGTGTGGTATTCCAGTTCATTCAGATCACTCAATTGGATTTTCTCAATTTTGAGAAGAAATATATCAACTCTCTGCTTTCTTTACTCTCTAGTGAATTGAGTTGAAGGAGAGAGAGCTGACAGATAGCTGCACCCTAAATTTAGGGTGACACTGTGCCCTGTGTCACTCCTGGTAGCTATCTTGTAAAATATTCCTTGGCTCTGAGGAACCAAGAAAAGTTAGGGACCTAAATTCTGCTGTACACAGGAGAGATTTGTTAATAAGATTCCCCATTGAAAACAGGCCCAGGTGGTGTTGGCACTTTGCAAAGACTGGATCCTTGCATATACAGGAAGTGGATAAAAATCTAAGTCAAAGAAAAATGGGTGTGTCTCTGTGATTGGCATGCCTTTGTTACCATTATAGTACCATAACCACCGGATGTCGTACAAGGGATGAGTTGTAATTTAGTATGATAGTCTGAGTTTAAGCTTAAAATGCTATCATTCTTTGGATGGATTTTCTCCCACCAAAAAGATACAGTAATCTTGGAGGTTTCCGGACTGTGTTACTGGGGGCTACCAGTTTCATTTGGAAACACTCCCCTTTTGGTTATTTTACAAATTTGTCTTTATTCAGGCTTTCTAAAGATCTGTGAGCTAGACTCTAGGAAATTATCTCATTGATTTTCCATCTAATCTATGCTTCAACCACTAAACTATCATTATCTGAGGAACAATAAAATAGTGACTAGTTAGATCCTAACAGGTTATTTGGTTCCTCACTGTTTATTTGAAAAGCACCTCTAAATGTTTAAAAATCAATGTTTCGTCTTAATAAGGTTAGCAATCCCTTCTTAACTTTCCCCTTTAATTTTCCTCCCCTCTCTTTCCTCTTAAAGTTATGTGCATTACTATTTTAAGCAAAAAATAACGGGGATTGCTCTACATTTTGCCATGAGAACAAGTGGATTGCAAGTAACTGAGGAATTAATTTCTTTCATGTTGTAACAACCTTAAAAAAAAAAGAACAATTCCAGGCACTGGCATAAAATGTGCCCTTATGAAGCTCCTTATTTATTATGCAAATAGCAATCAGATACTATATTTTAAGTAACTGCATTCTGTCCCTTACTGAGTAGCCCTTGGTTACATAATATATGCCAAATTAAGAAAATGGGTCAGTGACACTAAGCAGTAGAAAAGGACAATTCTGACTAGAAGATGAATAGAGAAGCAATGAATCAATGAACAAAATTGACTTGGACATTAGGTCATTTTCTGAATTCTGGCTTAGCCACAATTAGATGTGTGTTTTGGGGCTTCATTTATTTATCTCATGAGTAAAGTAGGATAATAATACCTAACTGGCAGGCTAGGAAGGTTGGAAATTATATTACACACATACACACACACACACATATATATATACACTCAATAATATGGCTCATAGTAGACATTCAGTTAATGACAGATTCCTCAAGTATCTGTCAGTTGAGTAAATAAATCATCAAATTGAGTTCCCAAGTGTCCCTTTTCTTTACACACCCATATCTATAGCAAACTGATATACAGCTGTGCTTTTATGTAAGAAATTGTTGCAAGAGAATCTTTGTCTTCTACTAGATGTTGACAATAAAATGTAAATTTCTTAATTATTTCTGATATTTTAATGTGCTGTTTATGAAAGAAAATAAATTAACTTCTTAGTGGTATGTAGGTCCAACTCTTGAGTTTTCTTAATTTCAGACTTATATTCATCCAGAACCCTGTGATTATGGTCTCTAAAATGAAAGTGACATTTTCACGAAATTACCAAAGTTTTTATTGTTTTATTATATTTTGGGCTTTCTTAGCACCTAAAATAAAAACATCTCCTTTGAAGTTATCCGTTTTTTTAACTTGGAGGAAAAATTGCAAAATATGGTGGAAAAAAAATTTTTCCGCATGAAAAGAGGAGGGAAAAAAAAAAAAAAAACCTCTTTACAGTCTCAGTCAGCAGATTTATTTGACTTGAGAAAAAAGAAACAACTTCATTGGAAGCAGATGTTGACACTGTGTCAGTTGTTGAAGATGGAAAGCGTTCGCTTGCGCCCTTGTGGTTACAGGGGAGGTATCGATGGCCATTAGCATTCTTGTGATTGAGCATCTTCACAGCAGATAGGACAGTGGAAAAGCCAAAACTCTGATACCAAGGCTGAAATCAGCCTGCCAATTTTAATTTACTGGACCCTAAAGACTCGGTTGTTTTATTTTTTCCTCCTCCAGAATCAAAGTCATATCTTCCAAAAGATTTAAGGTGGATTTTGAGAGAGAAATTAAAATATATTCTCTAAAAACATGGCCCAAGAACCCTATATTATTGAAGATTAAAACTAATATTCAAGTCATTTTAGAAGAATCAGGGTAAAAATTTAGTTTAATGGTATATGTTGAAGAAATAGTCTCAAAGACATTGAGAGCAGACTTCTGGTCGCCAAGGGGAGAGGTGAGGTGAAGGAAGGAAAGATTGGGAGCTTGGGATTAGTAGATGAAAACTAGTATATTTAGGACTGATAAACAACAAGGTCCTACTGTGTAGCACAGGGCACTGTATTCAATATCCTGTGATAAATCATAATGCAAAAGAACATGAAAAGGACATATACATATATATATGTGTGTGTGTATATGTATATATGAACTGAGTCACTTTGCTGTACCACTGTATTGAAAAAATTAACACAACACTGTAAATCAAATATACTTCAATATAATTAGAAAAATAATGTATATTGAATAAGGATATGTAAACTGTGCACAAATGGAAGGCTCTAGAAAGTGGGGAAAAGGTGAGGTCCACAAAGGAACCTCACATCCTAATAGTTCCTCAATGTTAATTAATTGGTGACTTGATCTTAGAGATTGGGCACAGAACAGACTTTCAGAATTTTTTAGTAGGTTTTTCTCTTTTTTAGTGCTCTCTGGGAATTTCCCTCTGTACACTTTCCCAAAGTATAGAAATAGTCATAATTAAAATACCTTAATTCTGTCATTTCTTTTATTGTCCATTGTATGTGCTTGCTTGAAAAATATTTTTATGGTTTCAAATAACTGATCAAACTAGTGTTCTCTTGAAATTGCAAATTAATTTGACCCAATTCAATTATCTAAATCTTCTTTTAAAATTTTAAGAAATGGTAAGTAAAATATACCAATTCTCTTGTGTAAATAAACAGTCACACCTTCTAGAAAATGACAGGTCATCATCAGTTAGCTTCCTTGTTAACAATTTCTGGACTACTAAAATTTTGACCGAATAATAATTCTTTTAGAATACAATATTCTTTAATTAGTTGTTTGGTATATGTATAAGATGTGAACTCTTCTATAATATCTTTTTATATTGATAGAGCTGTACATTTTTTTCTTTGCCATGAGTAGGGCAAAAATTAATGATTATTTACACACTTGATTTAATTTTTTAGACTGTTTACAATCTTAGATACGGTAACTGATTTAAAATCACTATTCCACACATGTTTCTGGATACACAATTTAGGGAAGGGTTTTCATGTGAATTCTTTGTATCATTTTAAAGTTCATACATTGAAAGGGAAAACATAGACTCTTGTTTTCATCACATAAATTTAGATCAGGTGAAAGCGTTTGCAAAAATACATAGTACAATGAGCTTTATATTTGTCACTTGATTAAGTGAACTGAACACATAATACAAATGTTATTTTAGAACCCTTAAATTAAAAAAAAAATTCCAGATTTATTAGTTTGATGAGCAATTTTATGCTATCTTCATTTTACATGCCCAGAAAGAGAAATTAATCTTAGCTCTATTGTCATTCTTAATTTAGAAAGTATGTGTAACTCATAAGATTTTAGCTTCACAAGCTAACTATAAAATCATATATATATATATGTTTGTTGTTTTTCATCAGGATGGAGGAAGAGACATTTTTGTATTTCTATTCACTCTTCAAATAGGTCTCATAACTATGTGTTGATGATATAAAATAATGGAGGACTTTGTAGTTAAAACAAATGTCATCTTCAGTTCAATAAATAACTTAATGTGAACTCAATGCTTATATTTTAATGTAGCAATTTGGTTTTGTCCACATTTCTTGACAATTAACTAAAGCCCTCTGTTTTTTTCTTATTCAGTTAAGCAACTTACAAGTATCTTTAGAAATTAAAACACCTTTAGGTGTTTTTTTTTTTTTTTTTAAATGGGGTTAATTTTACAGTCAAGGGATTTATGTGTTGTAGTGAGAATTGTATGGTTACAAAACAAGGGTTATAATAGAACAGGAAGTAAAATGGGCTATATTAATTACAGAATAACAGGCTTGGGAACTTTTTAATACAATGCTTCTGAAGTTATCAATTAACTCTTTAGCAGAGGCGTACTACGTTGTTTTGCTTTTGCATTTGTTAATGTGGAACTTGCTGTAAGCCCTGTGGAAAACTTTCCTGACAATTCATTGACATTGAAGAAATATGCCTGGAAAGGAGAAGTCCAAGACTTTATATTTTTAAAGGAAGCTAGAGGTTCCCTTGGAGAAGGAAATGGCAACCCACCTCAGCGTTCTTGCCTGGAGAATCCCAGGGACGGGGAGCCTGGTGGGCTGCCGTCTATGGGGTCGCACAGAGTCGGACATGACTGAAGCGACTTAGCAGCAACAGCAGAGGTTCCCTACATGGGCCCTCTATTTTTCTTGTTAAATAAATTTCTGATGTGTAAATATAAAGCTTGGAGATCAGTGTTTCAATTAGTAGACATTCAACATCACTGGTGAAAATAATGTGACACAGCCTTCTTAACTGTTTGCCATATTCAGGCTAGACAAGTAATGAGTTTTCTGTGGTCACTGTAAAAAGTTACCACAATCTTAATGGCTAAAGCAACACAAATTTATCTGGTGGCTCTAAGTCCAATATCCAGTACTGGCCTCAGCGGGCTAGAAGCAAGATGTCAGCTGTGTTCTTTTGGGGAGAACTATTTCTTTGATGTTTCCAGAGTCCTTAGCTCATGGCCTCTTTCTTCCATCTTCAGTGCCAAGAACCACTGGTCAAGTTCTTGTCATATGTATCACTCTGACCCTCTCTTTTGCTTCCCTTTTACAAATTTAAGGACCTTTGTAATTGCATTGGCCCTGCCTCGATAATCTAGAATAATCTCTCCATTTCAAGTTCTTCATTTTAACAAAAGTCCTTATATGTGAGATAACATATTCACAGGTTCTAGAGGTTAGGAAGTGAACATTTTGAGGGTGTCATTCAACCTACGACACTTACTATTGGATTTCAGTTAATGGTTATCAGCCTTTTCATTTAAGAGGGTTTAATGTATCACTGTAAATAGCAAGGCGTGTTCCATGTTTTCAGCGGTCATCTGTGTAAGGATTCATCTACATTCACTTAAATAATTGCATATAA
The DNA here is from genome assembly GCA_006410635.1 of Cephalophus harveyi. Lineage (NCBI taxonomy): Eukaryota > Metazoa > Chordata > Mammalia > Artiodactyla > Bovidae > Cephalophus > Cephalophus harveyi. The sequence continues at coordinate 513,205 of SJYT01047895.1, read as the reverse complement.
AGGAAATTCTTCTTATTTCAAATATTTATGTGGTTCTTATAGTGCCTTGGAATCCAAAGGGTTATATTGTGTTTATGTCAGAGAGGCACTCAGGGGGGTGGAGACCAGGACATCTGGTGCAGATTCTTCCTAGCTGAAGTGTGTTTTCTCTAGGGACAATCATCTACCACTTAATTGTTTTGCTTCCTTTTTTGGGAATATATGCCCATCCTGTGATGTCCTAAGTCTCCAAGCATCTTATTTGACCTGTTTATACTCATTTGACTAACTATCCATATATGACTACATTGACGTGGTAAAGCTTTTACATTCCTGTCCAGATTGAATCCTTCCATCTGTTATCAGTTAAGCAGTGGAAAAACTGTTATGGAAAGCAAATATGTTTTGATATATTTAATGTGTAAAGTAGGAACCTAGATTCTGGAATGCTGTTGATCAATAAATGAACTAGAATCTCTTCAAAACAACACTTAAGCCCCACTGTTTTACTTTCCATACCAAGTTTGGCTGTGGCTGAATGAAGAACACCAGCATTGATCTTTGCTTTGCACTTGTACAAGAGACTATTTGTAGGGAGCCAAATATAGCCATAGAGGATTTAATATCTTGCCAAAAAATACAAAATCTGTTCCCCTTTAAGCACGACACTCTATCCTTTTCTTGTGGATCTTGCTAAAAGGAAAATACAACTTTCAACTAGCCCATTCCTCTGCTAGAAGTTCCCTAATCTTTTTCAAATGGGCTATGTGTGGTTTTCGGAAGATTTATGGTTCAAAAGAAAAAAAAAGGGGCTATATGAGAAATCCATTCAGTGTTATCATTTTTCTTACAAAAAACAACCCCTAAATCAAGAATGAGAGTAAACAGTAAGGAGGAAAATCACACTTTCTTGGTTTCAGAACTAACCAAGGATCACTGGGTAATCTTTGTGTTTCATTTTGTATTGAAACAAAAGTAATAATAAAAAATTGGCTTCAGCCAACCAGGTGCTTTCTCTGCTTTAGAACACGGATGTTTCACACTGAATGTGGTCTGATGGGTAAATGCACAAATCGAACTTTCTCTATAATGTGGGCAATGACAATGCCTGTTCGGTTTCTTATGTTGTATATACAGAAATTTGAAAGCAGTTTTGAAAATTTCACCAAGAAAATAAGTTTTGCACAGTGGCAGCTTTACCAGACATCTCTGTGTGGGATTTTAAAACAAACACAAGGCTGTTTGGAAATACTTTGTACATGTAAATATGCAAAATATACTGATGAGTGCTGACAGCTGTATGGTGTACTCCCTTATCCTCGAGCAGAATATTTTGGTGGCAGTAGTCATTTTTTCCATCTTTACTTGCCATATCCCCCTTTTGTCTTCACCCACTCACTCATCCACTACCTCCTCTTAAAACACACTTCACACCCTTCTCCCATCCCTCCACACTGCTTCCAAAAGAGTTATTTCAGTAGATTCCCACTGGAAAAGGCGGGTGGTGCCTTGAAGGAATGTGTGGCTTGTACTATGTTGTAAAGGTTGAGTTTCAGAGAACTTGCTTGCACTTGCTCTGACACCAGCCCCACACACAGCCCAGACACTCTGCAGGCCAGATTCCATTAAGGCTCATCATTGCCCAGGGAGGGAAAGTCCTGTTGAGAGTGGCCTTCCTGCCATGAAGATTCCAAAGATCAGTGTAATCACTTTAAGTGTGCCTTATCAAGTTCTGTAATATCAAGGCGCTCATCCATTTATGAAAACAAGCATATGCCTTTCAGTCCAAAGCCTTAAAAGGGAGGGAGGGAGGACTCAACAGAAGTTAAAAATGAAAGTCACTTCTTACAGGATTTTGACAGGTTTGGAGAGGAGAAAAGTTGACAGATATAAAAGGAGAAACCCTGGATTCCTAGGACCAGTTCCTGAGAAATGTGTTGATACTGCTGAGTCCCAAATTTCCTGTTTCTCTGTCAGTTGAAGATCAAATGAAATAAAAGATGTAAACTGCTTTGAGAAAACTAAAAGTTGGTACAAACAGACAGGAAGTGATATTTACTAAAAGTCCTCTAAATACATTGACCATCATATGAATTTATCTCGAAGAATTTTCACAAATAGCAACATGTAGATAGCATTATTTGTGAGGCTGTTAGCAATATTTTTAAAATGGGGATTTGAGTTTTAGTGATGCTGGTTAGGAGCTATATATCCTTGAACAATTTCTTCAGCCTTTTTAAAAAAGTCTCTGTGTTCACCTGTAAGATGAAGATATTCAAAGTAACTACTTCATAGAGTCATGAAAATTAATAAAGTATGTAAATAGTTTAATACCAGGTAAACACTATGGATTTCTTATAATCTTATTTTTCTCTAATCTGAGTACTTGAGCCCAAGGGCACTTGGCCACAAGTAAAAGTCAGGATTCAACTCCCTCAAATAGAATCTTAGAACAACACACTGCTCCAATGTTTTTGCTATTGTCACATCTAAATGTATTTGTTGTGAACATATTTTAATCATCTCTTAGCCAACTGGAATAAAAGAGACAGTAGGAGAAACTAAAATTGTCCAGAAATAGCTAAGTTCTTTAAAAGAGTGAGAGTAATGTGGCTTTCAGGAGCCAAATAGAGTTCCAACAGATGTTGCAATTGTGGAGCATTATTTGTAATTTGGGAATACAGAATCAATTCACTCAACATATTCTTCTGGTCTGAAGGACACTGATTATTTTTCTACTTAGGTCAACCTCAAGTCTCAGTAAAATAGTGAATGATGGGTTAGAAGAATTATAACTTTTTTTCTGCTGACATCTTGTCATAGTTTTCATCTGAAGATGTCAACTCCCTAATCTCTTTAGGGATGAGCTCTCATTCACTGTGCTGAAGGAATCAATGTTACATTTTAATCCTGATTGTTTAAAATAATTCAGGTTATGTTTATGCTGTACTCTCATTTCTCATAACCTGAGTGTGTGTTGGGTCAGGAGTAATGGTGGTAAAATAAATCATTTAAAAATACACAGTATCTTAACTTGCAGATTCTCTTTTAGAAAGCTAAGAAATTACAAGATTTGGTTTTGATCTTTTTTACTCTCTAATTGTTAGTTGTTTGATATGTGGAAAGTACTCTTCCTCATTAGTTAAAAAAAATACTAACCCCTACTTTGTAAAGTACACATGTGGGTTAAATGAGATAATGTATAAATGCCTAATACAGACTTCTCAGAGGGGTATGATTTCCTGTATCAGTTACAAATGGAAGCAATTTACTAGGCACTTGTAACAAGAAGATTTACAACAGTCACCTCACTGAATCCTCACACAACTTTCCAAGGTAGGTTTTCAGTTCCCACATTACAGAGGAAAAAGCTGAGTTGTAGAGATTTTAGATCACTTTCCAAAGCAAAATTAGGATTATATCCTTTGTCTGTATACTTACAAAACTCACATCTTTCCCACTGAACTGGCTTGCTTCTCAATCCACCTAAAGATTAAAATTGAGTGCCTGCTGTTTGCTCATGTTCACATGCAAAATATAAGAATGAGTATAATCACGCTACTCTGGGTGATGGGATGTTTGGCTTCTAAACAGCTTATATTGCAAACTAGCTGTGCTCCCTGAACTAAATTACTGCACAGCTAATTTCATGACTGAGACACTATGATGAATAATCGAAAGTCTAGTCAAATTTCGCATTAGAAATCAGATTATCATAAACTTGTGCAAGAGGGAATTAATTCCTGTTTTCGCCCCCCTCCAAACCCCATAAAAACAGAACAGAAGAAATATCCCTCTCCCAGAACCCAAGAACTTGAGTATGTATATGTGTACAGCATATTTTTCCACTATATTACTAAAAATACTAATACAAGTAAAACAAAATACTGATTTCAATCCCTAGGGGCTGTGGTCTTGAAGTACGTGTGTGTTAAAAAATTTTCCTTTTGACAATTGTCAGTGAACATAGCATGTGTACTGACTGAAATAAGCCAAACTACTCTCCTATCAGGCAGTGCACATTCATAAAAACAAGTCTTAGAAATGTCAGCTCTTTCATGGAAATGTTCTTTGGTGCAACCACTGCTCATTACTCTCTGCAGTACAACTGGGCCTGTGGGACTTCTGAACCTCTGTTTCCTGGCACCATGATGATGCCCTTAGACTTGTCAACAGTCTCTGATGTTGATCTTTTTATTGCACTTCTCAGAAGAGGCTTTTACCTGTTTTGGTTTCTTTGGTTACTCATAATAGCTCTTTCCTGCCTCCACCTTGCTCAGTTCTGGCTCCTGGAATGAGCCAGGATCAAGCTGTGCTGAAACCCAAAAGAATTATCTTGGAAGGTTATTCACCTAAGGACTGATTTATGATCTGTGGGGCCTGAAACATAAAAGTGGGGGGTTAGAGGGGCTCTTTAAAGAAAATACAAAATGATGCTAAATTACGTATAAAAGTGAATATTTAGAATGAGAAAATACAACTAATAGATTTTGAAAAACTGATAAAGACCATAAACACAAAACTTAGAAAAATGGTGAAAATTTTTATTAATACCTGCTTAAGACTCAAGTGGCTTCCCTGGTAGCTCAGACAATAAAGAGTCTGCCTGCAATGCAGGAGACCTGGGCTGGATCTTTTACTTTCACTTAAGACACAAGCATGGTATAGCATGCTACTCTTCAAACCGCTAGCCAATTGCCACATTTCAAAAATGTTCCTTTTCCAGTGCTTTCTTGTACTTGGTAGTAGAAACTTCATAGGCCCTGCTCATAGAGTGATAAGCTCTCAGCACCTAGAAACAGCACAGTGAGAGGCTGAAGTATTCCTAGGAACCACTGATACATTCTCTCTCTCTATCTCTCTTTAGTCGCTGAGTCATGCCTGACTCTTGCGACCCCATGGACTGTAGCCTGCCCCTATGGACAGCTCCTCTGTCCATGGCATTATCCAAGCAAGAATACTGATACATTAGGGCATGGTTATTTATCTTTCCCTGGAAGTGTTTGAGAACACTACGAATATATACCATTCAGTCCAAATCCAAACTGTGTATATCTACCAACTCAATTTTCACTTAGCTTAATTCCCACTACCCCACTCAGGGAAAGTGTAATAGGGACATTGAGTTTAGAAAAAAGAAAGAATTCTGAAAAAATTGTGGTTAAAATAGCTCATTTTTGGAAAAATTGCAAAAACATATATCAACGTAAATGCTGGGATCCATCCAAAGTCATTGGAGCGGCCCTGAAGCTTTAGCTTCTTTAGCTTCAGGGCACATCTGTCTGTGTACATGCCACTTCAACAAGTCCCCCACATGTCATCCTTAAAAAGACTCTTGGTGCGTGGCTTTGCATTCTTTTCAGTTATTGTGATCTCCTTCATTACTTATCATGCATCACAACTTCCTTTGTGTATCATTAAGTAATTCACGGCCTCCTTTTCAAAGACTTTTCTTTCCGTTCCCATCACAAGATGCTAACCCATCCTCAATTGCTGTCTTTGACTTATTTTGAGGTAAGCTGTGATGGAAACACCTTCATGCCTTGGAGAGGTGGTCCTGCTCACTTGTGGACAGGTGTTCACACCATGGTTCGTCTCTCAGAGACCAGATACTAGACTCCAGGACAAAGTGTAGCTTCAAGTAGAATTCTGAAGGGTCCCTTTACAGCACTCTGAAGCCACTATATGGTTCTTTCCATGGCTGCGGCATGTGTTCCAGGCAACATAGCACCGCCAATTCCAGGATGAGCTCTGACACTGGGAATTGGCCCAATGGCACCTGAGGTTCTGGATGCTTCCTTCCCCAACCTGCACGCGACACAGAGGACTGAGGTGTGCTGTGTGGGGCATCTCAAGCCCAGTGCTACTGAGAATGAGCCTGCAGGAGCAGCAGCAGCAACACCACCACACTTGTTAAAGATGACATTTCATGGGCCCTGCCCATGATTCTGCAAACTTGCAGAATCATAACTTCTCAGAGGGGAGCCCTGATCCTCAAGAGATTTTCATACACTTTAAAGCAGCTTCAGAAGAAATGCTGTTAAGTGGTTCCCATTAGTTTCCCGCTAGGATCACAGGTTTGAGAAATATCATCACTTGTGCCCTTCCCCCTCAGAGTCTGTTGATTGATCTGGGTGGAAGCATCAATGCTATTTTAAGTATGGGATTAATTAAATCACATAATTTAATTACATGATTTAGAGTGATTCTAGAGTGAGGCCAGGGTTAAGCATGGAGGCTACTGGGTAGATCTGTGAGTTGCATCCAGCTTTTGGTCCAAGTTGGGGGTGACAGTATCTGCTCTGCATGCAGATACATTTGGAAGGGGCAGGTCAGTGGAGCCGAAGTACCTCATCTTGGAGCTGAAACGGAGGTGTCTGTGGGAGGGGAGAGGATGTGCAAACAGGAAAGAAAGCAAATCACAGTTTGGTTTTCCTGTAGGAGCTCCTTGTTCCTGAATTTCTCCTGAGACAAAAAGCTGGAAAAACTGGCATCTTCAGCGTTTCAGGGTCCTCCCATTTCTGGATGCAGTGGGAGCAGCTGAAGGCATTGTGCTGATGCTTTTGAAGGTATGTTCTCAAGACAGAGATGTGACTCCTCAACACAGCCTTGCCTGAGACCACAATCCATGGAGGGAGAGATGCGGGGGTAAATGGGAGGCTCACAGGTAAACGCCCTGTCCCAGGTCAGAGGCTGTCTGCTTTTCCTCCTGAAATGCCATAGATTGAGGATTGGCAAACATTTAATCCTCTGCCTCTCCTGTTCCTGACTAGCAAGATGGTTTTCAATTACTTTTTTTTTAAATTGAAGTATAGTTGAGGTAAAATATTATGTTCAGGTGTAGAATATAGTGATATACAATTTTAAAGGTTATATTTCATTTATAGCTGTTATAAAATATTGGCTATATTCCCCATGTTGCATAATATATCCTTGCAGCTTATTTTATACATAATCACTTTTACTTCTTAATTCCCTACTTAATAGCCCTACCCACTTCTCCACACTGGTAGCCACTAGTTTGTTCTCTATGACTTTTTCTTTTTGTTATATTCACTAATTTTTTTTTTGATTCCACATATAAGTGATACCATATAGTATTTTTCTATGTCTGATTAATTTCATTTAGCATAATACCCTACAAGTCCATCCTTATTGTTGCAGAGAGCAACATTTCATTCTTTTCTTTTTTATGACTGTAGTACTGTATGGATTTGGCACATATTCTTTAACCAATCATCTGTTAATGGGCACTTTGGTTTCTTCCACAAATTAGCAATCGTATATAATGCTGCTATGTTCAGATATATACCCAGGAGTGGAATTGCTGGGTCAAATGATACTTGCCTTTTTAGTTTTTGAGAATCATGCATTCTATTTTCCACAGTGTCTGTATCAGTTTACATTCCTACCAACAGTGTACAAGGGTTCCTTTTCTCCACATCCTCGCTAACGTTTATTTGATATTTGATGACAGCCATTCTGACAGGTGTGAGGCGATATCCCATTGTGATTTTGATTTGCATTTCCCTGATGATTAGGAATATTGAGCCTTTTCATGTGCCTATTGGCCATCTGCATTTCCTCTTTGGAAAGTGTTTATTTGGGTATTCTGCCCATTTTGAAATTGCATTTTTTGGAGTTTTGGTGTTGAGCTATATGACCTGCTTACATATGTTGGATATAAACCACTTATTAGTCATATCATTTGCAAATAGTTTCTCCCCATTCAATAGATTGTCTTTTTCTTTCATTGCTGGTTTCCTTTGCTGTGCAAAATCTTTTAAGTTTAATTAGGCCCAATTTGTTTATTTGTGCTTTTATTTCCGTTGCTTTAGGAGACAGATCCAAAAAAAAAATTGCTACAATTTGTGTCAAAGAGTGTTCTGCAGAAGTTTTTCTCTAGGAGTTTTATGGTTTCTGGTCTTACATTTAGGCATTTTATCCATTTTGAGTTTATTTCTGTATATGGTATTAGAGAATGTTCTAATTTTATTTTACCTGTGGTTGTCCAGCTTTCCCAATATCAATTATTGAAGAGACTGCCTTTTATCCATTGTATTAATTAACCATATATACCTCGGTTTATTTCTGGGCTGTTTTGGATTTGTGTTTTTAACAGTTCCAGTTCCTATTTGTTGTATTACACTAAACTATAAAGTAAAAAGAAGATAAGAGAGTTCCATCTTGAATAGCCAAGATTAAAAAAGGCTTCAGTTTGAGAGAGGGAGGCAGAAGCAAAAGCTAAAAATTTTTGTAAGAAATTCAACATAGGCAAACAAGGAGAAAACTGTTTATAAGATGACTCTGAACTGAAGAAATTTGTGTGCAAATAACCTGAAGCTGATAGCAGTAAGGAATGAGTTATCCCCTGGATAAGCCAGTTTTGGTTACCTTCAAAAATAGAAAATAAGTGTTTGTAATGTTTGTACTGACTCATAATTATGAAGAAGAACTATATCATATGCTCCACCATCACCAATGAAGTCTTACTATCAGTTCAGCTCAGTTCAGTCACTCAGTCATATTTGACTCTTTGCCAACCCATGGACTTCAGCACGCTAGGATTCCCTGTCCATTACCAACTCCCGAAGCTTACTCAAACTCATGTCCATCAAGTCAGTGATACCATCCTACCACCTCATCTTCTGTCATACTCTTCTCCTCCCACCTTCAATCTTTCCCAGAATCAGGGTCTTTTCTAAGTGAGTCAATTCTTTACATCAGGTGGAGTATTGGAGTTTTAACTCCAGCATCAGTCCTTCCAATGAATATTCAGGACTGATTTCCTTTAGGATGGACTGGTTGGATCTCCTTGCAGTCCAAGGGATTCTCAAGAGTCTTCTCCAACACCACAGTTCAAAAACATCAATTCTTCAGCGATTAGCTTTCTTTACAGTCCGACTCTCACATCCATATGTGATGACTGGAAAAGCCATAGTTTTGACTAGATGGACCTTTGTTGGCAAAGTAATATCTCTGCCTTTTAATATGCTGCTTAGGTTGGTCATAGCTTTTCTTCCAAGGAGCAAGTGTCTTTTAATTTCATGGCTGCATTCACCATCTGTGGTTTTGAAGCCCAAAAAATAAAGTCTGTCACTGTTTCCATTGCTTCCCCATCTATTTGCCATGAAATGATGGGACCAGATGCTATGATCTTAGTTTTCTGAAAGTTGAGCTTTAAGCCAACTTTTTCACTCTCCTCTTTAACTTTCATCAAGAGGCTCTTTAAGTCTTCTTCACTTTCTGCCATAAGGGTGGTGTCATCTGCATATCTGAGGTTATTGATATTTCTCTTGGCAATCTTTGTTCCAGCTTATGTTTTATCCAACCCGATATTTCTCATGATGTACTCTGCATATAAGTAAAATAAGCAGGGTGACAATATACAACATTGACATACTCCTTTCCTGATTTGGAACCAGTCTGTTGTTCTATGTCCAGTTCCAATTGTTGCTTCTTAACCTGCCTACAGATTTATCAGAAGACAGGTCAGGTGGTCTGGTATTCCCATCTCTTGAAGAACTTTCCACAGTTTGTTGTGATCCACACAGTCAAAGGCTTTGGCATAGTCAACAATTGAAACATTAGTGAAAGAATGCTTTCTTAGATTATCTGGGAAAAAAACGGATTCCCATCCTGGCTCTGTCACTAATAATCTATGTACTTCTGGAAAAATTGATAAATATCCTTGCGGTATTTCTCATCAGTGAAATAGGGTAAAGAAAACTAGGTGACCTCTAAGATTTCTGGGCTTCCCTGGTGGCTCAGACGGTAAAGCATCTGCCTGAATGTGGGAGACCTGGGTTCGATCCCTGGGTCTGGAAGATGCCCTGGAAAAGGAAATGGCAACCCAATTCAGTACTCTTGTCTGGAAAATTCCATGGATTGAGGAGCCTGGTAGGCTATAGTTCATGAGATTACAAAGAGTTGGACACCACTGAGCAACTTCACTGGTTCACTAAGACTCCTATCTCTAAATGTTCTCTGTTTCTATAGGCATTTAAAAAAAAAGAAATATAAAGCTATAATGCTAACCTAGTTAGACATCACCATTAATATTTTCCTGGGGTCAAAAAGTTTTGAAAAGAATAATCTAATTGGAAAAGTTTGTCATTTTCTTCAGAAGTTAATGGAAGGCTGAACTATAAAAATTCAGTAATGACAATGTGTACACAGCAACACAAAGAAAAATTCCAGTCTCTTTGCAACAAAATGCCATTGGTGTTTATGTAATCTTAAGGGAATAAAAGCAGGAGAGACAAAATTCTCTTAGGAATTTTACATTCTGGAATTCATATTTCTATCACAGCTTGTCCTTCAAGGAGCCAATGTTCAAACCTGTGTACAATTAGAATTTTTGCTCATCCCGTGCATTCAGTGTGCTGGATTGATTTACTCAATGATTGGAAACTAGGAATGTAGAATAAAAAAAAAAAATTGCAGCATTCCTGTAAGTAATTATGTATAACACAATAAATAAAATTATATATATAAATCACTAAAGATGATTTGTCCCTCTTTATTTTGTTCTATCTAGTTTTAAAAACAAGATCTTTGTGGTGTGTCAGCCTAATTTTAACAATCCATGTTGGCACCTGTGACTTCCACTGGAAAATTAATAGTATAATTTCAGTAAACACTTTCTTAGATTTTTATTTTATATTGGTTTATAGTTGATTTACAATGATGTGTTAGTTTCAGGTGTACAGAAAAGTGATTCAGTTATAAATATACATATATCCATTCTTTTTATATATGCTATTACAGAGTATTGAGTAAAGTTCTGTGTGCTGTATAGTAGGTCCTTGTTGGTTATCTATGTTATTAACAGAGGTGTGTATATGTTAATTGCCGGACTCCTAATTTATCCCTATGCACCCGTTTCCTTTGGTATCCATAAGCTTGTTTTCTATGCCTTTGGGTCTATTTCTGTTTTATAAATAAAATCATTTGTATCTTTTTTCAAGATCTCACATATAAGTAATATATATTTGTTTTCCCCTATCTGATTTACTTGACTTAGCATGATTATCTCCAAGTCCATACATTCTGCTGCAAATGGCATTATTTAACTCTTCTTGATAGCTGAGTAATATTCCATTGTATATATATACCACATCTTCTCTATCCATTCATCTGTCTATAGACATTTACATTGCTTCCATATTTTAGCTACTATAAACAGTACTGCAATGAACATCAGGGTGCATGTATCCTTTCAAACCAAGTTTGTTCCAGGTGTATGCCTAAGAGTGAGATTGCTGGATCATAGAGCAACTCTATGGCAGAAAGTGAAGAGAAGCTAAAAAGCCTCTTGATGAAAGTAAAAGTGGAGAGTGAAAAAGTTGGCTTAAAGCTCAACATTCAGAAAAGATCATGGCATCCGGTCCCATCACTTCATGGGCAAATAGATGGGGAAACAGTGGAAACAGTGTCAGACTTTATTTTTTTGGGCTCCAAAATCACTGCAGATGGTGATTGCAGCCATGAAATTAAAAGATGCTTACTCCTTGGAAGAAAACTTATGACTAACCTAGATAGTATATTTAAAAGCAGAGACATTACTTTGCCGACTAAGGTCCGTCTAGTCAAGGCTATGGTTTTTCCAGTACTCATATATGGATGTGAGAGTTGGACTGTGAAGAAGGCTGGTGAAGTCGCTCAGTCATGTCCAACTCTTTGCGACCTCGTGGACTGTAACCTACTGGGCTTCTCCGTCCGTGGGATTCTCCAGGCAAGAATACTGGAGTGGATTGCCATTTCCTTCTCCAGGGGATCTTCCCGACCCAGGGATCGAACCTGGGTCTCCTGCATTGGAGGCAGATGCTTTAACCTCTGAGCCACCAGGGAAGAAGGCTGAGCACCGAAGAATTGATGCTTTTGAACTGTGGTGTTGGAGAAGACTCTTGAGAGTCCCTTGAACTGCAAGGAGATCCAACCAGTCCATTCTGAAGGAGATCAGCCTTGGGATTTCTTTGGAAGGAATGATGCTAAAGCTGAAACTCCAGTACTTTGGCCACCTCATGAGAAGAGTTGACTCATTGGAAAAGAATCTGATGCTGAGAGGGATTGGGGGCAGGAGGAGAAGAGGACGACAGAGGATGAGATGGCTGGATGGCATCACTGACTCGATGGACGTGAGTCTGAGTGAACTCCAGGAGTTGGTGATGGACAGGGAGGCCTGGCATGCTGTGATTCATGGAGTCGCAAAGAGTCGGACACGACTGAGCGACTGAACTGAACTGAACTGAACTGAAAGGAATTTTCACACTATTTTCCAAAATAGCTGCACTAATTTGCATTTCCACCAGTAGTGTAGAATGGTTTCCTTTTCTCCACACCTTCTCTAGCATTTATTGGCTGTAAGCTTTTTGATAATAGACATTCTCACTGGTGTGAAGTGATGTCTCATTGCAGTTTTGATTCGCATTTCTCTAATTGGCAATGCTGAGCATCTTTTCATGTGCCTCTTGGTCATCTGTAAGCTTTCTTTGTAGTAATGTATATTTAGGTCTTATGCTCATTTTTTAATTGGGGTGTTTTTTTGTTTGAGCATTGAGTTGCATAAAAGTGAAAGTGTTATTTGCTTAGTCATATCTAACTCTTTACAACCCCATGGTATGTAGCCCGCCAGGCTCCTCTGTCCATGGAATTCTCCAGGCAAGAATACAGGAGGGAGTTGTCGTTCCCTTCTCCAGTGGATCTTCCCAACCCAGGGATCGAACCCAGCATTTCTTGCACTGCAGGTAGATTCTTTACTGTCTGAGCTACCAGGTATAAGCTGTTTATAAATTTGGAGAAGAATCCCTTGTCAGTAGCATTGTTTGCAAATATTTTCTCCCATTCTGTAGGTTGTCCTTTCATTTTGTTTATGGTTTCCTATACAGTGCAAAGCTTTAAAGTTTGTCTCATTTGTTTATTTTGTTTTTTTTTTTCATTACTTTCAGAAGTGGATCCAAAAAGATATTGCTGTGATTTATGTCAAAGAGTGTTCTGCATATGTTTTCTCCTAAGAGTTGTAAAATACCTGGTCTTACATTTAGTCCTTTATAATATTTTGAGTTTATTTTTATGTATGGTTTATACAGTATTCTAATTTCAATTTTTTATACATAACTGTCCAGTTTTCCCAGCACCACTTATTGAAGAGACTGTATTTTATCCATTGTATATTCTTTCTTCCTTTGTCATAAATTTATTGACTGTAGGTGTGTGGGTTTATTTCTGGGCTTTATATGTTACTCCAATGATCTGCAAGTCTCTCTCTGTGCCAGTACCGTACTGCTTTGACTACTGAAGCTTTACAGTACTGTATGAAGTCAGGGAGTCTGATTGCCCCAGCTGTTTCTCTTTCTCAAAATTAGTTTGACTATTCAGGGTCTTTTGTGTTCCCATGCAAACTTTGTCTTTTGTTTTAAATGTGCAAAAAAAAAAAAAATTGATTGGTGATTTGATAAGAATTGTGTTGAATCTATAGATTACCTTGGGTCATATAGTCATTTTGACAATATTGATTCTTCCAATCCAATAACATGGTATGCCTTTCCATCTGTTTGTGTCAATTACAATTTCTTTCAGTAGTGTCTTATAGTTTACAAAATACAAATATTTTGCCTTATTAGGTAGATTTATTTCAAGGTATTCTATTCTTTTTGATGTGATGGCCAATGGGATTGTTTTCTTAATTCCTCTTTCTGATCTTTAGTTGTTAGTGTATAGAAATGTAACAGATTTCTCTGTGTTAGTTTTGTACCTTGTAAATTTACTGGATTCATTTACTGCTTCTTTTCCAATCGGAATTCCTTTTTCTTTCTTTCTTCTCTCACTACTGTAGCTAGGACTTCCAAAACTATTTTGAATGAAAGTGGCAAAAGTGGCCATCTTCGTCTTGTTTCTGATCTTAGAGGAAATGCTTTAAGGTTTTCCTCTTTGAGTACAATGTTAGCTGTGGGTTTGTCATATATGGCCTTTATTTTATTGAAGTAGTTTCCCTCTATGTCCACTTTCTGGAGAGTTTTAATTAAAAATGGGTGCTGAATTATTTTATCAAAAAATTTTTTTGCATCTATTGAAATGGTCATATGGTTTTTACTCTTCAGTTTGTTGATGTGGAGTATTACACTGATTGATTTGTGAATATTGAAAAATCCTTGCGTCTCTGTGATAAATCCCACTTGATCATGGTGTATGATTCTTTTAATGTATTGTTGAATTCAGATCACTAGTATTTTGTTAAGGATTTTGAGGTCTATGTTCATCAGTGATATTGGCATGTAATATGCTTTTTGTGTTATCTTCAGCTTTGGTATCAGGGTGATGGTGGCCTCATACTATGAGTTTGGGAATGTTTCTTCCTCTGCAATTTTTTGGAATAGTTTGAGAAGGGTAGGTGTTAGTCCTTCTCTAAATGTTTTATAGAATTCACCTGTGAAGCCATCTGGTCCTGGACTTGTATTTGTCGGAAGTTTTTAAATCATAGTTTCACTTATGTTTTCTATTTCTTGCTGGTTCAGTTTTGGGAGATTGTACCTTGCTAAGAATTGGTCCATTTTTCTAGGTTTTCCATTTTACTGACATATAGTTGTTTATATCATTTTCTGGTGAACTCAGATGGTAAAGAATCTGCCTGCAATGCTGGAGACCTGGGTTCACAGTCCCTGGGTCAGGAAGATCCCCTGGAGAAGGGAATGGGAATCCTTTCCAGTATTCCTGCCTGGAGAATCCCATGGATACAGGAGCCTGGCAGGCTACAGTCCATGACATCACACAGGGTTGGACACAACTGACTAACACTTTCCCTTTCATTTTCGATCTGATGATCCATGATATTTCCTTTTTCATTTGTAATTTTGATTTGAGCCCTCTCCCTTTTTTCCCTTGATGAGTCTAGCAAATGGTTTACAAATTTTATTTATCTTTTCAAAGAACCAGCTTTTAGTTTCATTGATCCTTTATATTGTTTTCTTTGCTCCCTCAGTGAGCCACAGTTGCCCTCTCCACCTTCCCAGGAGACCTCTAGGTCCAGCAGGTACATGTGGCCCAGTCTCCTATGAAGTCACTGTTTTTTCCCATGTGCTCATTTTCCCAGTGCATACAGGACATTGCACCCTCCAGGAGTAGAATTTCTGTTTCCCCCAGTCCTGTGGTGTTCGTGTGTTTAAGCCCTGTTGGTCTGGGGGCTCCTCCTTCTGATGCCAGAGTTCCATCCCAGAGAGGCTGACGGGCTTGGAACTCCTATAGGAGAATCTCTGTGATATAATTATTTTCCATTTGGGGGTCACCCACTCACTGGATATCGGATTTGATTGTGTTGTGAATGTACTTCTCCTACTATCTTTTCCGGTAGTCTCCAGTTTCTTTTTCTGTCCAGTTGTTGTTCAGCTGTTTGTTGTGATTTTGGTGTTTATGTTGGAGAAGGTGAGCTCACATCCTCTACTACACTATCTTGCCCTCAGACCCCAGACTCAATTAACATTTGCTAACCATTTAATTCCTTGTGTTCAAATTTCATGCAATTATCTATAGTCCTCCGCCATTTCATCAGGAAGAACCTAAAATCTACCACCTACTCACAGTGCCATCTCTCATGAAGGACAGACCAAATTAAATGGATCCAAATCCTTTGTCCTAAAAACATCCTCATCCACCTTGGCCTATCTCAGCTGTGTTTCTGAGTTTCTATCACATTGTCTTTATCACTAATTTGACCAAATCTTCTTTCCTTCATTTTTCAAAGTTAAATGCTTCAGTTCAGTTCAGTTCAGTCACACAGTTATGTGCGAATCTGTGCAACCCAATGGACTGCAGCACACCAGGCCTCCCTGTCCACCATCAACTCCCGGAGCTTGCTTAAACTCACGTCCATTGAGTAGGTGATGCCATCCAACCACCTCATCCTCTGTCATCCCCTTCTCCTCCCACCTTCAATTTTTCCCAGGATCAGGGTCGTTTCAAATGAGTCAGTTCTTCACATCAGGTGGTCAAAGTATTGGAGTTTTAGCTTTAGCATCAGTCCTTCCAATGAATAGTCAGGACTAATCACCTTTAGGATGGACTGTTTGGATCTCCTTGCAGTCCAAGGGACTCTCAAGAGTCTTCTCCAACACCACAGTTCAAAAGCATCAACTCATCCACGCTCAGCTTTGTTTATAGTCCAACTCTCACATCCACACATTACTACTGGAAAAAACATAGCCTTGACTAGATGGACCTTTGTTGACAAAGTAATGTTTCTCCTTTTTAATATGCTGCCTAGATTGTTCATAACTTTTCTTCTAAGGAGTAAGCATCTTTTAATTTCATGGCTGCAGTCACCATCTGCAGTGATTTTGGAGCCCCCCAAAATAAAGTCTGCCACTGTATCCACTGTTTCCCATCTATTTGCCTTGACGTGGTGGTACCAGATGCTATGATCTTAGTTTTCTGAAAGGTGAGTTTTAATACAAATTTTTACTCTCCTCTTTCACTTTCATCAAGAAGCTCTTTAGTTCTTCTTCAGTTTCTGCCATCAGGCTGGTGTCATCTGCATACCTGAGGTTATTGTTATTTCTCCCAGCAATCTTGATTCCAGCTTGTGCTTCATCCAGCCCAGCATTTCTCAAGATGTGCTCTGCATATAAGTTAAATAAGCACGGTGACAATACTCAACTTTGACTTACTCCTTTCCCGATTTGGAACCAGTCTGCTGTTCCATGTCCAGTTCTAAATGTTGCTTCTTAACTTTCAGACAGATTTCATAAGATGCAGGTCAGGTGGTCTGGTATTCCCATCTCTTTCAGAATTTTCCACAGTTCGTGGTGATCCACACAGTCAAAGTCTTTGGCGCAGTCAATAAAGCAAAATGGATGTATTTCTGGAACTCTCTTGTTTTTTCAATGATCCACCACATGTTGGAAATTTGATCTCTGGTTCCTCTGCCTTTTCTAAAACCAGCTTGAACATCTGGAAGTTCATGGTTGACGTACTGTTGAAGCCTGGCTTGGAGAATTTTGATCATTACTTTGCTAGCCTGTGAGATAAATGCAATTGTGCAGTAGTGTGAGCATTCTTTGGCATTGCCATTTGGGGGGATTGGAATGAAAACTGACCTTTTCCAGTCCTGTGGCCACTGCTCAGTTTTCCAAATTTGCTGGCATATGGAGTGTAGCACTTCCACAGCATCACCTTTAGGATTTGAAACAGCTCAACTGGAATTCCATCACCTCCACTAGCTGTGTTCATAGGGATGCTTCCTAAGGTCCACTTGACTTCACATTCCAGGATGTCTGGCTCTAGGTGAGTGATCACACCACCATGATTATCTGGGCCACGAATATCTGTTTTGTATAGTTCTTCTATGTATTCTTGCCACCTCTTCTTTAATATCTTCTGGTTTTGTTAGGTCCATACCATTTCTGTCCTTTATTGTGCCTATCTTTGCATGAAATGTTCACTTGATATCTCTAATTTTTTTGAGGAGACCTCTAGTCTTTCCCATTCTATTGTTTTTCTCTATTTCTTTGCATCAATCATTGAGGAAGGCTTTCTTGTCTCTCCTTGCTATTCTTTGGAACTCTGCATTCAAATGAGTATATATCTTTCCTTTTCTCCTTTCCTTTTCACTTCTTTTCTTTTCACAACTATTTGTAAGGCCTCCTTGGACAGCCATTTTCCCTTTTTGCATCTATTTTTCTTGGAGATGGTCTTGATCCCTGTCTCCTGTACAATGTCATGAACCTCCATCCTTAGGTCTTCAGGAACTCTGTCTATCAGATCTAATCCCTTGAATCTATTTCTCACTTCCACTGTATAATCGTAAGTGATCTGACTTAGGTCATACTTGAATGGTCTAATGATTTTCCCCATTTTCTTCAATTTAAGTCTGAATTTGGCAATAAGGAGTTCATGATCTGAGCCACAGTCAGCTCCCAGTCTTGTTTTGCTGACTGTATAGAGCTTTTCCATCTTTGACTACAAAGAATATAGTCAATCTGATTTTGGTATTGACCATCTGGTGATGTCCATGTGTAGAGTCTTCTCTTGTGTTGTTGGAAGAGGGTGTTTGTTATGACTAGTGCACTCTCATGGCAAAACTCTATTATCCTCTGCCCTGCTTCATTCTGTAAGCCAAGGCCAAATTTGCCTGTTACTCCAGGTGTTTCTTGACTTCCTACTTTTGCATTCCAGTCTCTTATAAAGAAAAGGACATCTGTTTTGCGTGTTAGTTCTCGAATGCTTGTTTCCCCTCCATTTCTTACTCCTGGTAAACATCCTAATGCATACTTAGTTGACTTTCTTTCTCTTTCCTTCTTTCTAATTCTAAGTAGATTATCTGCAGGGGGTTGCTGCCCTTTTCACTATGCAGTGATAATTGCTCAGTGTAACCAGAGCAGTTCACTCCAAGGTGGAGAGGGAAATATTTTCTCCTCCTCAGTGAACTGCTCTGTTCTGGAAAGGACAACAGCATTTGTTCATTTGTAGAGATTGTTTGCTCTCAGATCTCTTTCTAAACTCTCCAGTATTTCACTCAGTATCGTAGGAAGAGTGACCCCCAGCAATGCCAGGAGAATGAGGAATGAAATGAGGAGTTTGGGAGAAGTTGGGACATTTCTCCATTTCCTGCTCTACTTTGAATAAGATCTCTGGCAGCAGCTATGTCTCCAGAGATGACTATGGCTTCTCTGTGGCCTCCATTCCTGCCATACTTCCAGGTAATGCTGGGTACCCTTGCCTCAGGCTTCCTTAATACTGATCCAGGAAAGTGGCTTCCTGTTGTTACTAACCTCTGGTTTGTTTCACAATATCCTTAGCTCTTCCATCAACATGAAACCAATATCTTGCATTGAATTTGCTTTGGGGACCCAGAGTGATTCTGTTTACCTGGTTGAAATGTGGCAGAGACAATTTTACCTATAAGGAATAGTTCTAGGAAACAAGCGCTCAAGAAAGCATGGGGCTTAGAGTTGTTCACGTGTTAGAGCATGAATGTAAGAATGACATTTTTGCAGGCAAAAAAGGGGAATTTTAGTAATCCATGGTACGCGATAGCATCAAAACTATTTGAAGTATCAGGGCTCTAAGAACTAAATAAACTGCTGAACTTGTCTACCATGGCAATAATGGTTATAAATATTGTAATTGAAATTGTATTGTATTGTATTTGAAACAGCACTGAAGGTCTTACCAAAAAAAGAAAAAGTTAACTCAGAATTTTTCTGATAAAAACCAGAGAACATCATAACAGTATTAAATGGATTTTTAAATTTGTAGACATGGTTGAAGATCAGGATTAAAGTCTTATGGTACAGTTTGGAGGAATTTAAAGCAAGTTGGACAGGAAACTTTACCAGTTTTATTAATGAGGAAGGAATGATTTCCTCAGACATGGACAGAAATATTTGTGTGTTCTCAGAGAAAGCTGGAAGCCCTGGGCCTCCAAAATTTAATAAATCCCATAATTGAGCCCCGAAATTCATTTGCCAGTTGAAACAACTCTCTTCCTCTTTTGGAGGAAATTAGCCTTCTTTCATAAAATACTCACATCATACTTCTAAAACTAGAGTCATTTATTGGGTTTCCAATAAAACACAAGGGGAATCATAATTATTTTGGGAGAAGGAGGCTTACAGAGCACACAGAATAAAAGGAATTGCTTATATTTACCATGTGAAAGCTAAGAATCATGTATGTGAATTGATGTTGAGCATGATGGACTAAGAGGTAGAATAGAAAATTAAATAGGCTGTATCTATCAGGTGCAGAATTTAATGGACTAACTCAGCTGGAAATGACAAACCGTTTGCTTGGTTGACTGACTAAAGCATGGATTCCACAAAGGGCTGTGTTTTATGAGGTCAAGATGCCAGAGCTTCCCTGTAAACATTTAGAGGAAGGAATCCAACAGGCTTAATCTAGTGATGTTACTATAAAATTGTCATATGCAATTTGCTTTCTCTCCTTTTGACAATGTTGCCTGAAAGTTACAGAAAACACTCTCATCCCTGGGGCATTAGGAAATGCATTATGAGGGGAGAAGCAGAATCCTTTCCAACTTGGTGTTAGCTGCCATGAATAGACTGGGTATGATGGTAGAATCTGCCACTAAATTAATCTACATGATTTTAATGGGAATGATAAAATCCCAGAGTGACAGAAGCCAGCTGACAGTACTTAACCATCAGAGATAAGAGCAACTGCCATTCAAAGTGTTTTAATGTCTAGGGATCTGTGGCATGGCTGATTGATTACAGGGTCCTAGGAAAAAATATAATAAAATACAAATATGGGGAACAAAATCTTTCATCATTGCCATAAAGTGTCCTTCCACCTAATTCCTCTACACTAGCTCATCTATAAACCAGAACCCCTTGACTGAAGAAGCGACCAGGTCTGCTTAAGGAGGGTCTTGCAACAGTTATGTGTACAGACTGTAAGGCATCCTCTAAACACCAGCTGATAGGGTAAATAATCATTTTGTCTGTGACTCTGTGCTGGAGAAAGAGAAAAATCCCAGACACTGACTATGAGTTAACCTTAATCCCTGTGCACCTGAAATGCCACGATGATTCACTGAAGCTTATGGTGACCAGTAAATAGAGGTTTGGCCCAAGTCTATTTCAAAATAGGCCTGTTGAATCCATCCATTGGTTATATTCCCAGTTCCTGAAAACTACATAGTTTGGTAAAGTAGATGAAGAAAATAACAGACTTCAGTTCAGTTCAGTTCAGTCACTGAGTTGTGTCCAACTCTTTGCAACCCCATGGCCTGCAGCACGCCAGGCCTCCCCTGTCCATCCAAAATGACAAAATTGGAAGACCTTGAACTAACCTTTCCCATGGACATGCTGAATCTATACCTATATACAAGTTAATTCATCCTGAAGACCTGAGGGTTGGTTGAATATCTTCTGCACATTCAATTATAGACCACATAAAGAAGGAAAGACCAGTCACAGACACATTATCTATGGGAATCGCACCCCTGGTGGGGCAACATTCAGCAGGGAGGGCTATCACTGAGGGACCTGTGTGCAGACTTGCAGGGCCTGGGGCACAGTACAAAACCCAAAATTTGTTTTCATAAAAATAGATACATATTTCATAAGTGGATTTGTCTTAGCGTCCACATTGGTTCCTCCTCCAGCACCATCTTCCGTACAATTTCAGAGCACCTCACTCTCTATCATACATCCCATACCTCATTACTTCTAACTGAGAAACCTATTTCAGTGTGAGAGAAGAGAGTAATCCACATCCACCAAATGTACTTAACTCATGTACTGGCTGATCCAGCCGAATAGTGGAATGACCAAAGATTCAATGTGGAGGCCACCTGGGCGATAACACCTCTGAGGTTGCTTGTGCTGCTATTTTACAGACTTTGCTGAACTTGCTCTGAGATAGTGACATGGTGCTATTGTTCTCATAGAGTTCACTGGTCTGGGAACTAAGAGAGGTTGGAGAGACCTTTCATATTATACTTGGTTAGATAAGAATAAACGTGATAAATTCAGTAAGAGTCAAGTCTAGATTTTCTTTCCCCTTGAAAAAAAGGGGAGAGAAATTTGACTCCTAGTGCTAAGAGCCAATAGAGAGACAAGAAGGCCTTTAACTTATATGCACATTTCTGGCCTGCAAGACTTTTCCCAGGGCACTGAGTGCCCTGATTTTTATGCATCCCCTATGGCATTCTAATTGAGCCCAGAGGTATCCTGACATATTTTTTGTTTCTTAGTGAAACTAGACTTTTCCTATCTTTTATAAGGCTCACCTGTGAATCTGCAATACCATTTGGTGTTGGGCTTGTTTGCCATCTTGGAATGCTCTCCCAGTCACTCTTCCATCCTCCTTGTCCTGCAGGCCCTCCTTGGTTGAACAGTGAGCAGAGTGCATTCAGACCATCTCCACCCTGCCTAAGTTCTGAAATAATGATAGTTCAGGAGACAGTGTGCCCTGTGCTACTTCTCCTTTGTGAGTTATTCTCCAACAAATGCTATGTATATTTCTCTAGCAAATACTACATGTATACTATAAGTACATGGGTTCCTCAGGGTATGTGTTTTGATTCCCTTGCAACAAACAACATATTTGTAAGGTTTTGCTTTTCCTTCATGTAAACTTGTGGATGTTGTTTTGCTAGTTATCTTAGTTCCTAATAAAGGAATATTTTGATCCAAGGGATATAATTATTTGCTTATACTGGAAGTAGAGACTAACACCTGGCTATTTTGAGCTCCTCATTCTGCTGAAACATAAGAAATAAAGAAGGATGGTTACAAAACCTAGGAGAAAATAGATTGCTAATAATTTGTCACAAGAGGGAATATGTATGGAATCAAGGGGATTCCTAGGGTGCATCTTATTACTTCCATATTTCATAGTAAAGATCAACAGAAGATAACATAAAACCTATAAAAGGCAGGGCTCAGGATCTTCAGAATGGACTGGTTGGATCTCCTTGCAGTCCAAGGGACTCTCAAGAGTCTTCTCCAACACCACACTTCAAAAGCATCAATTCTTCGGCGATCAGCCTTCTTCACAGTCCAACTCTCACATCCATACATGACCACAGGAAAAACCATAGCCTTGACTAGACGGACCTTAGTCGGCAAGTAATGTCTCTGCTTTTGAAAAGCAGAGGTGAGGGCAAGAGGCTGAGGGCAAGAGTAATACAATTATAAGAGTTAAATAACATAGCTCTCTAGTCATAGCACTCCAAAGACATGGTGCCATTAATGCAAGTTTTATTCAGAGTGTTTGGAGATACGGCTACTCCAACTGTTTTCTTGATCCTTGAACTTAGGTCTCAGGAAAGAGACATGAATCAGACTTGGATTCATTTCATAGGAGTCAGGATATATAAATTAGGAAAGCATACTGAATTCTTTCTTTCTTATCCCTTAGACTTGTAAGGAAAGGTCAGTATGATTATGTCAGCTTCATCTTTGAAGCAACTGCTATTTATTCTACATGATATAAGAAGTCTTAAGATCTAAGTCCTTTTATTAAGACCACCTTTTATTAATGAACTGTGTGTGTGTTAGTCACTTAATCATGTTTGACACTTTGCAATCCCATGGACTAGGGTCTTCCAAGGCTCCTCTATCCATGGAATTCTCCAGGCAAGAATACTGGAGTGGGATGCCATTTCCTTCTCCAGAGGACCTTCCTAATCCAGGGATAGAGCCCAGGTCTCTTGCATTACAGGCAAATTCTTTACCATTTGAGCCATATCCTAGGGCTTAAATGAACTGAATGAACTGGCCCCATATTTTAAAAAATCTCATTACTTCTTCTGATTTTCTAGACACCAAATAATTAGCTTTATATACTCTTACTTTGACTATATTTCATGATTTTGATTTAGCACAGGTGATTTCCCCAAACTTGATTTTTTTTTTTTTTCAATTATGAGGAAAAACTATTCTTCCCTAAATTAGAGAAAATCTTCCTGGGACAGAATAACCTATTAGCCCTTGTCTTATGGGTGGGAGCCCTTGTCTCATTCATGGACATGAATGAAATTCTCATTTTATTCCCTCTAATAATTTCACATTTCTTTTAAAGCAATAGTTAAGTTCTAATATCAGTTCTTCAGTTTATAAGTATACAGCTTAAAGTAGTTACATTCTTATTGTCATATATAATTTATCTTAATATTTTATGATTAGCTATTAAGAATCTGCCTGCAGTGTAGGAGATCCAGGTTCGATCATTGGGTGGAGAAGATCCCCTGGAGGAGGGAATGACTACTGACTCCAGTATTTTTGACTGGAGAATTTCATGGACAGAGGAGCAAGGTGGGCTACAGTCCATGGGGTCACCAAGAGTTGGGCACAACTGAATGACTAACACTTTTACTCTCACTATTTTATGTGCTGAGCCATATATAATTGCATTATAGAATCTTTATAAAAATTCACTTTTATGACTTAGTGGCTGTGTATATTAATATATTTATCCTGATTAATAAGTAATTCATAGCCCATATTTTGGAGAACATAAAATGCTATTCACAAATAAAATATTACTGTTTCTGCAGGTAGTATCTTTAAATTGTCACTGAATTAATAAATGCACCCTACTTAGAGCTAACTACACACAATGCCTGTGCAAGTCATCCTGCTTTTGATTTTTGTCTTTAAAACTTCACTTTTTGCAAGTTTCTTCCCAATGTGTTGAGTCTAACTTGTCAGATATTTCATTAATGGAACTACTTTATAGGTTTTATTTTGAAAATAATTTTGACATTGTTTATCTCAAAATATTTTTTTTATATTAATCTTTGTTACTTTACTTTCTCTATTACCTTTGTAGAGTGAGTTGAGATTATATGAAAAAAATTATGGAAAGAATATTTCATCTTTTTAACTGAACATTTCTTGACTGTAAATGATGTTTTAGGTCCCCATTTCCTTAAACTTTAAAGGAAATTTACTTTGGGGAATTTAAATATGATTTAACCTTTCAATGAGAAAATATGTGACTGACTTAGTTCATGATATTAAATATGATAAAGCTTATTGACAATGGTCTAGCATTCCAATGTGTTCCAGTCACAGTTCTATGTATCATTAGTATTATAATTATGTAAGTTGTTTTACTGGTACTTGAACTATTCTTCTAAGTATCATCAGAGATATTGAAACTGATTTTTAAAAGCCTTATTCTATTACCATTTCATTATCTAAACATTCTGATAATTGAAGATAATGCTCTTCAAATACTGACAAAATCCCAGTCTGCTGTCACATTTGAGTGACAGTGGAAATGGTATTACAACTTTCTGAACCTAAGTTTATAAATTTGTTCAGATAAAAGGATTTATCTTAAATATTAAAACATGCTCTCTAACTGAAAATGCCAAGCCTTTTTAATACATATTAGTCTCCCTAAAAATAATTAAACTTACTGTAAAGAGTTTTAAAATAAATTTTATCTGTAGTAAAAAGTATATAAATTCCCTGAAAGTCAAACTTTAAAAACAAATGTACAAACAAAATGTTAAAAAGAAAATACTCTTTTCAATGTGATTCATCTTATTATTTTGTCTTAGTACAAGTTATGCAGATCATTCAATATATTTTACTTAATGGTTTTTTGGAATCTAGTTTTTGGGAATGTCACTGATTATTCTTACTGTAGGGTAAGCTTGGTACATAATTCTTTTAAACCGAACAGGATATTGAGGCTAAGATCATCCAACCTTACAAGCTTCATCCAAGAAACATTTATTTCACACTAACTGTAGATATTGGCAAGGGATCTTTACTCCACTTAGCTGCTCTAGAACCCAGCTTACTCCTTGGAAGGAAAGTTATGACCAACCTAGATAGCATATTAAAAAGCAGACATTACTTTTCCAACAAAGGTCCTTCTAGTCAAGGCTATGGTTTTTCCAGTGGTCATGTATGGATGTGAGAGTTGGACTGTGAAGAAAGCTGAGTGCCAAAGAATTGATGCTTTGAACTGTGGTGTTGGAGACGACTCTTGAGAGTCCCTTGGACTGCAAGGAGATCCAACTAGTCCATTCTAAAGGAGATCAGTCCTGGGTGTTCATTGGTGGGACTGTTGCTGAAGCTGAAACTCCAGTACTTTGGCCACCTCATGCAAAGAGTTGACTCATTGGAAAAGACTCTGATGCTGGGAGGGACTGGGGGCAGGAGGAGAAGGGGACAACAAAGGATGAGATGGCTGGATCACATCACTGACTTGATGGACATGAGTTTGAGTGAACTCCGGGAGTTGGTGATAAACAGGGAGGCCTTGCGTGGTGCAATTCATGGGGTCGCAAAGAGTTGGACATCACTGAGCGACTGAACTGAACTGCACTGTTTACATCTTGAAGTTGCAACATCTGGAACATCTAGTCTTTTCAACTTCTTCCTTTTTTTTTTTTGGCGGATTCATTTTGTAAATTAAACATGTTCCTCCTTCTTATATCTAATTGGCTCAAGCTATTCACATGGTTTTATCAAGCTGCAAGAATGTGAAGAAATGTGGGAAGAAATTTTTGGTGAACATGTTCTCTGCCACAGCCATGAACAATAATAAACATTTATTGTTTACCTTAACTTATGTTAATCACTGAGCAAATAGCTGAACACATATTAAGATATTAATTCTCACTTGACCCCAGGAAGCATATAAACCAAGGAATTATTTCTTCAGTAATACAATCATTGAATTGAAATGATACAACAACTTTTCCCAAAGGATTCCAAGAATCCCTTCACATTTGGAAGAAAGAAAATATCCGGTAAAAATTAACTGAAACACAGTATTTTCCTATGGATAGGAACATAGCTGCTTATTTTTATTATTATATGGAATTTTAAAGTCAATTGCACTTTTATTTATTTTTTAAAAATTCAATACTTTTATTGTTATTTTAAATTTCCTTTCTTACATTAATGAATCTACTGTACATGGGGGCTTCTCTGGTGGCTCAGTGGTAAAAAAAAATCTGCCTGCAGTGTAGGAGGTGCAGGAGATGCAGGTTTGATCCCTGGGTTGGGAAGATCCCCTGGAGAAGGACATGGCAACCCACTCCAGTATTCTTTCCTGGAGAATCCCTTAGACAGAGGAACCTGGTGAACTACAGTCCACAGGGTCACATGAGCCAGTGATACAGAGAGCTTTTGTGCCTTATTTAACACATGCAATCAATAAATACTGAGACGAGGTTTAATTCATTTCTGAGGCCATAGCCCAGACAACTTGCCTTTATGGGATTCGGTAGCTTTCTCTCTGCAAAAGAATATTCCAAGCACCACAGTTCAAGATAATAATCAGATGGTCACAGTGATAGTTCTCTATTGATCTCTACACCACTTCCGTGCTTTCTGTCAAAGTTTAGAGATGAATCTTACTTTGAACAGTCAGTTTTTATGATCTTTATTAGATTTGTAAAATGATGTGAGTCGTGGTTTAACCAGAGAAACAAAAGCAATAAAACTTATATGGGTATGTGCTTGTATTTTATTCATTGTACACGTCCAAAGTCAGCAGAATAGGCTGGCAGGTGGGAGACCTTATGTTGCAGGGAAGACCTAACATGGTTAGGGAAGAGCTAATGTTGGAGACTAAAGGTAGAATTTTCTCTTCTTTGGGGGATGTCATTTCTTTTTCACTTAGGACCTATTTTAGACAGGAGAGGAGTGTTAGGGTGTGATTGCAGTCATTCAACACTGGTAGTTTAATGTAAGAACCATTTATTTCAACTGACTCTATGAGGCTATATTATGAGGCTACTCTTGCTTTATTCACAGGCTACTGATTTGAATATTAAACTTATCTAGAAATTAACTTCGCAGCAATATCAGACTAGTGCTTGACCAAATATATTTGAGCATCATGTCCTACCCAGGTTGATGCATAAAATCACTGTTACAGATGAGAAAACCCCTGATAAAATACTTAGAAAATTATTGTGCTATGTGCTAAGTCACTTCAGCGTGTCCAACGTTTTGTGACCCTATGGACTGTAACCCTGTAGGCTCCTCTGTCCGTGGATTTCTCCAGGCAAGAATACTGCAGTGGGTTGCCATGCCTTTCTCCAGGAGACTTTCCAACCCAGGGATCGAGCCTATGTCTCTTGTGTCTCCTGCATTGGCAGGTGGGTTCTTTACCAGTAGTGCCACCTGTGAAGCTCCCTAGAAAATTATTAAAGGTAGAAATTTTTATTGTGTATTAATGTAATATGTACCTTTAACATAAAGTTTTTAGAATAAACGCGTACCACCTCAATGTCTTTCCAGACTCATTTTACATTTAAGTATTTTAAAAAATATCCACAATTATGTCCAAGTCTGCAGAATATTTACTGACAATGTTGACTTATTTTTTTTCTCAGAGAAGAAGCTACTATTCAAGTGAAAACACTCAATGCAACTCAACAAATATTCACAGAGCATCTGTTGAAAGTGAAGGACAAGACCTATTCTCTTCTATATCTGTTGTGCCATTCATCTTCCCTCATATGTAGCCTTACAGTCTTAATTATAGCTTTACTTTCTTAGACCTTGATTTCCTAAGATAATTTCCCTCCAAAATGATATGCTTCTTGACATAAGGGGCCATGTCGTTTCTTGGTCCACTATAGCTCTTCAACACTTTTTACAAAGCCAGTACCATAAAATATGGCTTCAATATGTTAAAAATAAAATTCCTTCTATTTTAGAGATTTTTGTTTGGAGAGTAATGAGTTAAAACAAAACTGACAGTTTATTTTTATTTTTATTGAAGTATAGTTGATTTACAGTGTTATGCCAATCTCTGTTATAGAGCAAAATGACACAAACACATCTATACATTCTTTTATGTTCTTTTCCATTATAGTTTATCATGGGATATTGAAAATAGTTTTCTGTGCTACATATTAAGACTTTGTTGTTTATCCATTTTAATGTAATAGTTTCCATCTACCAGCCCCGAACTCCCAGTCCATTTGTCTCCCTCTCCCCTCTCCCTTAGCAACCACAACTCTTCCTATGAATTAGTTTCTGTTCTGTAAGTAAATTCATTTGTGCCATATTTTTATTCCATGTATGAGTGATATCATATGACATTTGTCTTTCTGCCTTAACTTAGTATGATAATCTCTTGTTGCATCCACGTTGCTGCAAATGGAATTATTTTGTTCTGTATATGGCTGAGTAGTATTCCTTTGTATATATGAACCACATCTTCTTTATCAATTCTTCTGAAAAACGGACTTATTTTAAAAGCATGACTTACGTGTGACTTATTTGTCAAAAATATATCTCAGAAGCAATTTGGTGGAAGAAGTACAAAACTGAGTACAAGGAGAGCTGGTATCTCCTTCTAGCTCAGTGGCAAACCGAAAGAATGGCTCAAGGCATGTCAACTCTTCCTGCATCTGAGTTCCCCTCTTGGCAAAGGAGAAGCTTATATCAGAGAACTTTAAGACTGTAGAGGTTCTATAATTCTTTGAAATAGTCTAGGAATTTATTTACATTTTTATTTCTCCTAAATTATCTTGGCTATATTATACAGACTTAAAGATAATTTCCTTAAAATATAGTAAATATTAAAATAATACCTTTAAATTGCTTTGCAATTTTTAGAAGAAAAATCTTGTAGAAAGAATTCTATAATTAACAAAGAAAATCCAGATGGCATATTATAAACAGAAAACATTCTGGTGTTGTATCATCCTGTTGCAGTTGAAAGATATTTTGAAAAAGAAAAATAAAAGCAATGCTAATAGCTTTGAAAGGACTGGACTTCCTTCAACATTCTGGCTGACATTTTTGATTATTTTCTACATTGTTCTGATTGACA
The DNA here is from genome assembly GCA_006410635.1 of Cephalophus harveyi. Taxonomy (NCBI): domain Eukaryota; kingdom Metazoa; phylum Chordata; class Mammalia; order Artiodactyla; family Bovidae; genus Cephalophus; species Cephalophus harveyi. Next base: position 483,940 of record SJYT01047895.1, on the reverse strand, counting down.
GTTTGAATAAATCTACATGAAATATTAGCAATCTATCCCCAAACAGTGTCAGAAACTCCATGCTCAGAATGAGTGTCAAACTCCCAACATAATCCACAATTACAAGGCTCCTGCAAATCACAGTCTTGTCATTTTTTTTTTTTTTTAAAGAGAAATCTACAAGCATAATAATTGCTTCTTGGTAGGATACTTTTTTTCCCCCTGAGGGGTCAAATTTAAACCATCTGCAAACAGATGGAAAGGAAAGTGGAATTAGGACCGCTACCAAACTCTTCTGCAGCTGTCAGGATGTATTCGAGGCAGGCCCCGTGGTCCTAACAGGCAGTAATGCATCCTGGGAGAAAGAAGCAGAGCCTCAGGGGAGAGGGACATTCTTCTCCTAGCTGATTGTTTGGGCAGACATGAGTAAGTGATGGCTGGATTCATCTTTGCAGAATCCTGTTTCTCTGCGCCTGGCCTGTAGGTTTCACTCAGTCTTTGGTGTACTTTCAGGTCATCTGGACACACTGTGGTTTCCAGTCCTTCAAGGGAGAACCAACTCAAGCCCAGCCCTAATTTCTCACACCTCTCACACCCACATTTTTCTTGTGATCATAGCCTCACAGCCTGATCTCTCTTGTTCGTTTTAATCTTTGAAGAGAGCAAGAAAAAGAATAAGAAGTCTAGGATACTACAGAGCGTAGCCATTTCATGAAATAAAATGAAGCTGCTGCTACTGCTGCTAAGTCGCTTCAGTCGTGTCCGACTCTGTGCGACCCCATAGACAGCAGCCCACCAGGCTCCGCTGTCCCTGGGATTCTCCAGGCAAGAACACTGGAGTGGGTTGCCATTTCCTTCCCCAATGCATGAAAGTGAAAAGTGAAAGTGAAGTCACTGAGTCGTGTCCAACTCTCAGCGACCCCATAGACAGCAGCCCACCAGGCTCCACTGTCCCTGGGATTCTCCAGGCAAGAGTACTGGAGTGGGGTGCCATTGCCTACTCCAACCTGTGTAACAAAGTAAGGATCTTCGGGAAGCACCCACACTCATTGCATGTTGGGTTCACCACCAGGCCCTTCTCAGTTTCTGGATTCTTCAGGTGACAATCAATCTAGCTTGCTGTATTTATTTTTTTTAATTTCCTATTTATTTGTTTCATGTAAACAAATTAAACATGTTCCTGCTTGGTGCCTCACATAACTTGCCAAAGTCAAATGGATTCTTGGAACACTAGTTCTCCATTAAAAAAAAAAGGGTAAATGAGAAAAGCATACAGAAGAAATACTAGTTCACGACAAGAAGACTGTTTTCCTAATAGCCATCGTCCATACTGTGTTTTTGTTGATGTTTGGATTCTTTTTCCTCTTCTTTTATGCTCTGTGATTTTTACTAGATGGAAAAGTGATTCCATATTAAAATTTCTCACAGTGGCCAAATCATTCTACTATTATTTCTTAGGCATGTCACATGCCTTCTAGATTTTGCGGTGTGTACTCCTGATATACCTCCTTATGAGGATGCTCTGATACCTCACTTTCCTTGTCTCAGTCTTACTCATCATTGAAGATTCTTCAAAGCCATTCTTCATTCTGCATGAGGCACTTATTTCCTGCTACAGTTATAAGCCACATGTAAATCTTACCTGGGTCTGTGATCTCTCAGCACTTGTATTAATACTATTTTCCTGAATAGACTCTTAATCTCTCTATGGCCAAGATTCTGTGACGCATTTCTCGGTGTTAAAATCTTCGAAGTACCTTACTCAGTAGGAATTCACAAAAAGATGATGATGGTCATAACTTGAGGTCCCATTTGGAATGGTACATTTAGGATGGAAAGGCAGTTGAAAAACACTCATGGAGATAAATCCATCATACACTATTGTCAAGAGGTCAGAGTAAAAATATGTTGAAAGGTAAAAATCCTCTGGGCTTAAGTTTCACCATTTATCATAACTCAGTAGTATTCAAGTTTGCCTTTTCATTAAGAGCAGAGCTGTTTTCCAGAAAAAATGGTGGAATGCAATGCAGTTCTCAGCACAAGAATGAGAAAGTAGCTTAACACTTTGAAAATTAAAACAAAGGCCATTACTGGAAATGTAGCAGAAAGAAAATTGGAACCCAAAGATGAATGAGATTGGAGGAAGAAAAGATGTGGTTGGCCTCAAATATACTGATAGTCCAGAACAACTTCTGTACTAAAGAAGCTATAGCAGAAAGGGCTAAGTATGGTCAGACTTTCTCCATTGGGTCTTCACAGGATGAGTTTGCAATGTTGTTGTCTGTTCAATATCATGGAAGTGCTTCAAGTGTCAGTCAGCCTTATGATTACTAAAATTTTTAAAAAGTAATGATTAATGTGAGAGTCATATCAATATACTGATTCACTGATCTATTAGCCCATCATTTATCCCTGGAAGGAAAGGAGACAGGAAACAGCAGATAATCAAATTTGCATTCTGTTAGAGCCTTTTGCCTTGATGCTGTTTTGAGGGCTTTGTGTATATTGACCGTCTTAATTATTACAATAGCTTTAAGGGGTGTTTGCTGTTATTATCCTGGTTGTTCAGAGGGGAAAAAAGAGGCACAGAGAGGTTAAACAGTAGGTTCAAGCTCACACATGGCTGGTGAGTGGAAGAAATGGAATTCAAAAAAGTTCAAACGGGGCGGTCCATAACCATTGCACCCCTGCGGCTGCTGCTAAGTCGCTTCAGTCGTGTCCGACTCTGTGCGACCCTAGAGACGTCAGGCCACCAGGCTCCCCCGTCCCTGGGATTCTCCAGGCAAGAACACTGGAGTGGGTTGCCATTGCCTTTTCCATAACCACTGCACTAAACCACCTCAAATGTCATTGTATATTTCAAGTAGTTTTGTGACAAGAATTGGGCAAGAATGGAACAGATTCTAAGTTTATAGTGGGTAATCCAAATAGAAAATTGGAATTTGAAAGCAGTTAATGAAGGCAGGCAACTAGTACATTTATTATTCAATGGTTGCTTTCTGGTCCTGAATGAGGGTACCTCTGCAAGAATATTGGAGAAGGCAATGGCACTCCACTCCAGTACTCTTGCCTGGAAAATCCCATGGTTGGAGGAGCCTGGTGGGCCACAGTCCATGGGGTGGCTAAGAGTCAGACAGGACTGAGCGACTTCACTTTCACTTTTCACTTTCATGCATTGGAGAAGGAAATGGCAACCCACTCCAGTGTTCTTGCCTGGAGAATCCCAGGGACTGGGGAGCCTGGTGGGCTGCTATCTATGGGGTCACACAGAGTCGGACATGACTGAAATGACTTAGCAGTAGCAGCTGCAAGAATATATTTTAATGCATTGGTTGAGTTCTTGCTTGGTAATATGTCAGGTCCCTGGCCATCAGCAGGCTGGGTGCTGGTAGGGATGCTAGTCCAAGAACAGTCCAGGAAGCCATGGCTTCCTCCATACCTCTGGCTTTAGCACAGTTGTGATTCTGATGCTGATAGAAGGTCCTATTCTGTTGTGGCTTCCCTCTGCAAATCAGAATTACTATACATTGTCAGTAAAGACCTCCTGGAGGAGGGCATGGCAACCCACTCCAGTATTCTTTTGGGGAGAATCCCCATGGACAGGAGAGCCTGATGGGCTACAGTCTATGGGGTCACAAAGAGTTGGACATGACTGAAGGGACTGAGCATGCGTGTCAGTAAAGATGCCCTGCCCTGGAGTTTACGGCAGTTAGTGCTGCTTGATGTAATAGAGCACTGAGTGCAGGTCGAGTCACACCCCCAGTCTAAAAAATTTCATTCCTACGTTGCTTGTAGAGACACCACACTTATGCTTATCAGATGGTGAAAATGACCACTATATTCATGCATCGCACCCTGGTATTTAACACAGAACCTGAACGGTTATATAACTCAAGCCAATATACTTGGATTAAAATTTGTATCCTTAAATGTTTTTCAACATTTGAAAATATTAAAAGCAAAAACAGTGATCATTGAATCTCTGACATAATCTCATGTTCTAAATTTATCCTCTCATTCAGGAGTTAGATTAAAAGAGTCTCTATTGTTTAATGTATGGTCAGGCCACTCAAGATGATTGCTCTCTTATTCTCTGGATATCCACTCTGGGACCAGTGCCTGCCTCACCTTGATCCTACTCACAAGACTGACCTTCCTGTATATTTGCCCTGGGTCCCAGTTAGTGATAGTACTTAGGAAAGGGGCATGAAGGGCATGTCCTTTAGGTTTCCTGGTAACGAATGAATCCACGTGATGTTGGGCATGTGTGCTAAGTTACTTCAGTCGGGTTCAACTTTTTGCAGCCCTAAGGACTGTAGCTTGCTTGTCTTCTCTGATTGTGTTATTCTCGAGGCAAGAATACTGCAGTGGGCTGCCATGCCCTTCTCCAGGGGATCTTCCCAGCCCAAGGATGGAATCCAAGCCTCCTGCATCTTCTGACCCAAGAATCAAACCCTTGTGTCCGGCGTCTCCTGCATTGGCAGGTGAGTTCTTTACAACTAATACCTGCTCGGAAGCCTCCACATAATGTCAATTTTCCTTTAACTAGAATCCTCTCCTTCTTCACTGGGAGAAAAGATTGCTCCCACAACCTACCTGCCGTGCATCACACATGCTGGACTGTTGCTCCCAGACTTGGCTCCAGAAGTGTAAGCTCCCTGATCCGTTGAACCATTGATGGCACTGTTGCTGACTCCGGGCTCTTTCTTTGGTCTTGAAGCTAGGCAAACACAGGCCTTGCAGCCCAACATTTAATGTGTTCAGTTCAGTTCAGTTCAGTTCCATACAGTTGCTCAGTCGTGTCCGACTCTATGTGACCCCATGAATGGCAGCTCGCCAGGTCTCCCTGTCCATCGCCAACTCCCGGAGTTCACTCAGACTCATGTCCATCGAGTCAGTGATGCCATCCAGCTATCTCATCCTCTGTTTTTTGTTGCTGCTGCAGTTTGTTGACCGTTCCTGCCACTCATCTGCCTTTCCAGTTGCCACTGTTTCTTTTCCTAGAGATGAAATGCTTTTCTTTAGGCTTTCTTATCATTTCCACATCCATCACAGAAGATCTTATACTTTTTGTAAAGCAACGTTAAACTAAAATCCAGGCTTATAGAATTTCCAGTTCAAGTTATAACAAAGAACACATATATTTGCTTCACCTCCTTCCTGAAAATTCAGTAAAGTAACAATACAGATGACAAAAAAAGAAGCTGAGTAAAGTGAAGCTATCATCAGAACAAATATTTAGTTAATTCCTAAATAATGAAATTCAGATGGAATTATTTGAAAGGTGTGAAAAGATGAAGGGCACTCAAGTTTAAAGCTGAGAAAGAAAAAAAAATCATAACAAAATAAAAATAAACCGCTATGTATATTAAAAAAAATCACCAACACAAAATGTTAAAAATAGACTTGAAGGGAAAAAAAATCCATGAAATTACTGGAATATACACAAAAAAAGAAAGGAATGAAAAAGTAACAGATCAGTATGAGAGATACAGACAGTCATTCTGGGAAGGACAACATTTATGAAATAGGAATTCCAAAAATGCAGAATGAAGAAAATGGAGGGTGTGGTAGATAAAATAGTGGTTCCAAAAATGTCTATGTCTTAATTCCCAGAACTGTGAATATGTTTCCTTATAAAGCTAAAGGGAATTTGCAAACATGATTAAATTGAAGATCTTAAAATGGGATGAGTCACCTGAATTATTCAGGTGGGCCCAATGTAGTCACAAGGGTCTTTATAAGAGGACGATGGAGACGTCAGAGAAAGTGATGATGGTAGCAGAAGTTTGATCTGATGAAGGAGCCCTGAGCCAAGAAAGGCATGCAGCCTCTGGAAGCCGGAAAAAAAAAAAAAAAAAAAAAAGGAAATGGGTTCAGTTTTAGAGCATCCAGAACAAGCACAGCTCTGTTGACACCCTGATTTTAGAACTTCTGATCTCCAAAACTACAGATAATAGCTGCATTGTTTCAAGCCACTAAGTTTGTGGTAATTTGTTACAAAATTAGTGGGAAATTAATAGAGAATTAAATGATCAAAGGGAAAGTAGAGTGAAATTTCCTAAAGGGAAAAAAAAAAGAACAGTGCATTCAAAATGAATGAATCTCTCTAGTACAAAATAACATTCAATGAAAATAAAAAACACAGCTAGATATATCACAAAATTTAGAACAAGAGAAGCTCTTAAAAGTTATTGTCAGGAGGATTTAAAAGTTAAAGCTATGCTAAACAGCCACATGTTTTTGTTGCATAGTTGCTAAGTTGTGCCTAACTCTTTTGAGACCCCCTGGACTGTGGGCCGCCAGGCTCCTCTGCCCATGGGACTTCCCAGGCAAAAATACTGAAAGGGTTGCCATTTTCTTATCTAGGGAATCTTCCAACCCAGGATCAAACCAACATCTCCTGCATTGGCAGGCAGATTCTTTACTGCTGACCCACCAGAGAAGCCCAAACAGTGACATACAAAAGATTGATTTAAAGATGGACATCATATTTCTTGAAAGCATCATTGGATAGAAGATGATGGAAAGTCCCTTTGAATGGAAATTTAGGGCAAATGTTTTTAAAAATTAATAGCTATCCACAGGAAAACCATTAATCAGGGAGAAACAAAGGTTTTTTGAAAATGTAAAACTCAAAAGTGTTAACTACTCAGTCATCTCTGACTCCTTGCAACCCCATGGACGTAGCCTACCAGAATCTTCTTTCCATGGAATTCTCCAGACAAGAATACTGGAGTGGGTAGCTATTCCCTTCTCCAGGGGATCTTCCCAACCCAGGAATTGAACCTGGCTCTCCTGCATAGCAGGCAGATTCTTGACCATCTCAGCCACCAGGGAAGCCCTTACTAGCTGTAAATCCTTCCTTAAAGAAATACATAAAAGTATGCTTTGGCAAAGTAAAGCCTCAATCTGAGAGAAAGGACAATAAGGAACTTAAGGACACATGTACTAGATTTAGGAAAATAAAGGATAAAATTTCTGGATAACAGGTAAGTACCAGTATAGAAACCAAGCAAATAAATGGGAAGTCAACGAGTTCTGAGAAAAACTTGTTCAAGAAGAAAATGAATATCCTGGGACAAAGGTTGTATTGAGGAAGCAGGATGGTCTTGGAGACAACATAAATGCATATTAAAATATAAAATCCTGTAAAAAGTACACTGCTGCTGCTAAGTCGCATATCTTCACAATTATAACAGTTTTCAATATTTCTTTGTTAATTGAAGCTAAATTATATATATGAAGCGTTCATAAAAATATGTGTTTGGTCACATCAGGAAGTATAGATTACTTTAAAAATCTTTTTAAGGCAGAGATGGCTTTGAACAAAGGCTCTGATTTTTAGTGAATATTGAATCTGCTGCTCTCCTTACTGAAATTTTTTTTATCACATCAAAGCTGGACAATACATCTCAATTCATACATAAATTAAAAATTACTTTAAATAAGATACCATGTAAAAGGCTCTGTCATAATGTAGGCATTTATCATACATTTTTTGCCTTCTTATTCTACCCTTGGAAGCATAAATTTGAACTCTCTTACTATTCACTATCCTGCATAAGATCTTAGATTCTCACAGTTTATAAGACAGAAAGAAAGAAAAGAAAGTGAAGTCGCTCAGCTGTGTCTGACTCTTTGCGACCCCATGGACTGTAGACTCCCAGGTTCCACCGTCCATGAGATTTTCTAGGTAAGACTACTGGAGTGGGTTGCCATTTCCTTCTCCAGGAGATCTTCCTGACCCAGGGATTGAACCTGGGTCTCCTGCATTGTAGGCAGATGCTTTACCATCTGAGTCACCAGGGAAGATTCTCACAATTTATAAGAACATTCTCACTTTAACTTAGTGCTGAGATTCTTTTTAGAATCTCTTTAGAAGCAATTCCTTTTCTAGGTGTCTACTTAGAGCCAAAGTCTAAATATCAAAAGCAAGCACTGATGCGAAGATTCTTCACATTTTCGAGTAAGAATATTTATTTTCATTATTGTAGTTCAATAAGTGCTTGTTTAGGGAATAGGGAAGGGAATCTTAAATTGTTTCACAAGCATGTTCCTTTTTACACCTCCTCTTATTACTCATTGCTCAGAGAGTTTGAAAGAACATCCTGGGATGCCTGACAGTGTAGTTGCAAAATCTGTAGTGGTTGATATGGTCCAACCATTTTTATAAGCATTTCGTTTTCAGTTGAGACTTTTAATTTTTGACATTATTTGCAAATACAGGAATTATTTTTAAGGACAAAAAGAAAGAACCTGAATTCCCACTAAACAATAATTCTTCAGTTTACTCTGGTTTTGCTATTTGTAGCCTCCCATTATCTGACTCCCTAAAAAATATACACTTTCTTTTGGCATTTTCTCCATATTCAGTTCAATTCAGTTCAGTCGCTCAGTCATGTCCAAAGCTTTGTGACCCCATGGACCGCAGCACGCCAGGCCTCCCTGTCCATCACCAACTTCCGGACTTTACCCAAACTCATTTTCATTGAGTCAGTGATACTATCCAACCATCTCATCCTCTGTTGTCCCCTTCTCCTCTTGCCTTCTATTTTTCCTAGCTTCAGGGTCTTTTCAAATGTGTAACCTTTTCACATCAGGTGGCCAAAGTATTGGAGATTTAGCTTCAACATCAGTCCTTCCAATGACATTGGAAGCCAATGACAATGACTAGTTGGATCTCCTTGCAGTCCAAGGCACTCTCAAGAGTCTTCTCCAACACCACAGTTCAAAAGCATCAATTCATTGCCACTCAGCTTTCTTTATAGTCCAACTCTCACATCCGTACATGACCACTGAAAAAACCACAGCCTTGAATAGACAGACCTTTGTTGGCAAAATAATGTCTCTGCTTTTTAATATGCTATCTAGGTTGGTCATAACTTTCCTTCCAAGGAGTAATTGTCTTTTAATTTCATGGCTACAATCACCATCTACAGTGATTTTGGAGCCCAGAAAAATAAAGTCTGACACTGTTTCCCCATTTGTTTGCCATGAAGTGATGGGATCAGATGCTATGATCTTCATTTTCTGAATGTTGAGTTTTAATTCAACTTTTTTACTCTCCTCTTTCACTTTCATCAAGAAGCTTTTTAGTTCCTCTTCACTTTCTTCCATAAGGGTGGTGTCATCTGCCTATCTGAGATTATTGTTGTTTCTCCCACAATCTTGATTCCAGCTTGTGCTTCATGCAGTCCAGCATTTCTCATATGTATTCTGCATATAAGTTAAATAAGCAGGGTGATAATATACAGCCTTAACGTACTCCTTTTCCTATTTGGAGCCAGTCTGTTGTTCCATGTCCAGTTCTAACTGTTGCTTCCTGACCTGCATACAGATTTCTCAAGAGGCAGGTCAGGTGGTCTGGTATTCCCATCTCTTTCAGAATGTTCCACAGTTTATTGTGATCCACACAGTCAAAGGCTTTGGCATTGTCAATAAAGCAGAAATAGATGTTTTTCTGGAACTCTCTGGCTTTTTCGATGATCCAGCGGATATTGGCAATTTGATCTCTGGTTTCTCCATATTAAATGCCCTATATAGATTTTTGCAGTGTATTTAAACCATAGTTAGTATATTTAAAGTGGTTTGAGTCCTAACCATAACAAAGATTTTTTTTGTGATCATATTTTATCAGCTGTTATTAGACTATGTATTTAAAATGGACATTTGTTTCCAAACAAATGCTGGGATATCTTTTTCTCTACCTCACACTTTAATTTGGCGTTAAGTCTGTAGAAGCTTCTGAGTGGCCAGTGTGGACAGCATGGTCTCTACTGCATGTGTCTAGGGCTAATGCTTTGGGGTTTCTTTCTCCTTATGTTCACCGATGGCAGAGATCTGCAGCAAGGGGAGGGATTCCAAATCCTAGCAAGAGGGATCCCTTGCTATAATACATTCAAATTACCTTCTCATTTTGAAGAGCACAAATAATGCTTCTCAGTTGTAATGCTTTTTGTTCTCCCATCCACAAACACACGTGCACAAAAATAACAACTCCTCTCTCTTTGAGGCCCGCTAGCACACTGCAAAGGTCGTAGGTGGACTTCTGGTTTCCAGTTCTGCATGGAAGAAGATTGGAAGTCAATACGCAGTCTAGGGCTTCCCAGGGGGTGCTAGGGTAAAACATCTGCCTGACAATGCAGGAGGTGCAGGAGGCTTGGTTTCCATCCCTGTTTTAGGAGGATCCCCTGGAGGAGGGCATGGCAATCCATTCCAGTATTCTTGCCTTCCAAATCCCATGGAGGAGGAGTTTGGTGGGCTACAGTCTGTAGGGTTGCAAAGAGTTGGACATGACTGAGTGACTAAGTGCCACCAGCATTCAGTCTCAGGACTAACATCAAGTGAAAAAGCTGAACTGACTGAAAAATCAACAGCTCAAGAGAGCAAAGTCCACAGGGCAAACTGCTGCTCCCCAAACTGGAGAGGGAGTAAGGTAGATATAGGGAGTCTTGATTCACAGGAGCAGAGACTTACAAGCAGAAACCTCTGCAGGAAATACTGCTGGGGTAGAAAAGCCTGAACCATAATTGGTACATTTCTGGAGTCTTTGTGTGGACAATGCTGAGAATTAAAAATTCTAGGGGCCTCAGTCATGGGGTGTCCTTACAATGTTGTGAGATTGACTTCTAGAAGCTTGACTAGATTCTTACAATAAATGCCTTAGAAAAATCCTCTCAGACTTCCCACAATAGGAGGTGGAAAAGAACCACTAGGAAATGCACAAGAGTACAGGTTTCCCTCACATTTTCAAAGTAGGGAGTTCATGAAACCTTTCATAAACTGAAATGGTGTATATCGGAGATGCAATTACCTTAGAATACATTTTGACAATGGATGCACAAGGCAGAGTGAGATAAAGCACAGATGCTCTGAGACACAGTTCAAAGCCTTAGTGGTAGATGCTTGAATGTAGTTTCTGGGGAAGAAGTTTGGTGGGGCCACCCTCACTACTCTGAGTATACATGGCCTCTGTGACGTCTCACTGCAAAACAAACACTGAATGCTAATTTTTTTTTTTTACCTTTTTTTCATAAATGCAAAAATCCTCTTCAGATTTCTTTTGGTTAATGAAAACAGGTACTAAGGTAGGTATTTCATAAAATTAAAATGGTGCAAAGTGAGCTTTCAAAAAGGAAAAGATTCCTATACTCTGTTCTCTTTTTCATTTTTAATCTCATAATGCAGCATAGTTAACAATATTGTATTATTAATAGTTTCAGGTGTACAGCAAGGTGATTCTGTTATACATATACATCTATGTCCTCTTTTTCAAATTCTTTTCCCACTTAAGTTTTTATAGAATACATTATGGCAGAAAGAGAAGAGGAGCTAAAAAGTCTCTTGATGAAAGTGAAGGAGGAGAGCGAAAAAGTTGGCTTAAAGCTCAACATTCAGAAAACGAAGATCATGGCATCTGGTCCCATCACTTCATGGGAAATAGATGGNAAACATAAAGTGTCATATTAAACAGAAAGTGTAACTTTTTTCCTATCTGATTTAAATAACTTTCACTTATTTATCTTGACCAATTGCTCTGGTTAGAATTTTCAGTAGTATGCTGAATAGAACTGAAAAGAGTATCCTTGTTTTGTCCCTGATCTTGGAGAAAAATATGTTTTTCTTTTTGAAACAATGACAGACTTTATTTTGGGGGGCTCTAAAATCACTGCAGATGGTGACTTCAGCCATGAAATTAAAAGATGCTTACTCCTTGGAAGAAAAGTTATGGGAGGGTGGGACAGCATATTAAAAAGCATTAATTTGCTAGAATTTGGAGTCTCTAGCATTAATTTGCTAGAGACATTACTTTGCCATAAACATCCATCTAGTCAAAGCTATGGTTTTGCCAGTAGTCATGAATGGATGTGAGAGTTGGAATATGAAGACAGCTGAGTGCCAAAGAATTGATACTTTAGAACTATGGTGTTGAAGAAGACTCTTGAGAGCCCCTTGGAGTGCAAGAACATCCAACCAGTGCTTCCTAAAGGAAATCATCCTGAATACTCATTGTAAGGACTGATGTTGAAGCTGAAACTCCAATACTTTTGGCCACCTGATGCAAAGAAAATGGTGTCATTTGAAAAGAATGTGATTCTGGGAAAGATTGAAGGCAGGAGGATGAGGGGATGGCAGAGGATGAAATGGTTGGATGGCACCACCAACTCAGTTGACATGAGTTTGAGTAAACTCGGAGTTGGTGATGGAGACGGAGGCCTGGCGTGCTGAAGTCCATGAGATCGCAAAGAGTTGGACACGAATGAGCGACTGAACTGAACTGAGCTGTTGAGAATGTTAATTGTGAGCTTTTAATAGATGACCTTTATTAATTTGTGGTATAGTACTTCTGTTCCTTATATGCTGAGGGTTCTTATGGTGAAAGAATGTTGTATTTGATCAAATGCTTTCCTTCATCTATTATAATGATAGTATAATTTTCATTCTTCATTGTGCTTAGGTGATATATTCTGCTTATTTATGTATATGTTGAATCATGATTGCATCCCCAAAATAGATCCTAGTTGATCATGATATTTGATCATTTGTAGGTGAGATTGAGTTTAGTTGCTGGTATTTTGTTGAGGGTCTTTGAATGTATTTTAATTAGGGTACTGGGCTATAATTTATTTTTATTTTGAGGTCCTTATCTGGCCTGATATGGATGATACTGTCTTCACTGATTAATTTTGGAAGTGTTTATTCCTTTTCAAGTTTTTGGAAAATTTTGAGAAATATTTTTTGTTAACAGATTCCTTTTTTAATTATTTATTTATTTTTTAATTTTTATTTTTACTTTATTTTGCTTTACAATACTGTATTGGTTTTGCCATACATTGACATGAATCAGCCACGGGTGTACATGAGTTCCCAATCCTGAACCCCCGTCCCACCTCCCACCTCATATCATCTCTCTGGATCATCCCCGTGCACCAGCCCCGAACATCGTGTCCTTTAAAAAAAAAAAAAAATTCATTTATTTTAATTGGAGGATAATTACTTTACAATATTGTGATGGTTTTTGCATTACAACAATATAAATCAGCCATATATATGTGTGTGTGTGTCCCTTCCATCCTGAACCCGTTCCCCATCTCCATCCCCACTTTTTCCCTCTAGGTTGTCACAGAGCAATGACTTTGGTTGACCTGCTTCATGAATCAGGCTCACACTGGTTATCTATTTTCTATGCAGTAATGAATATTTTCCAATGCTATTCTCTCAAATCACCCCACCCTCTCCTTTTCTCACTGAAAATTTCCTAAATGTCTGTTCTTTACATTTGTGTCTCCTTTGGCACCCTATATGTAGGATCATTGGCACCATCTTTCTAGATTCTATATGCATGTATTAATATACAGTATTTATCTTTTACTTTCTGACTTACTTCACCCTGTTATAATAGGCTCTAGTTTTATCCACCTCATTAGAACTGACTCAAATGTGTTCCTTTTTATAGCTGAGTAGTATTCCATTGTGTATATGTACCACATCTTCCTTATCTACTCATTTGCTGATGGATATATAGGTTGATTTCATGTCCTAGCTATTGACAACAATAGTGCTGCAATGAATACTAGGGTACATGAGATCTTTCAATTCTGGTTTTCTAGGGGTAAATGCCCAGTAGTGGTATTGCTGGGTTGAATGGTGGCTTTATTCCTAGGTTTTTTTTTTTTTTTTTTTTTAAGGAATCTCCACACTGTTCTCCATAGTGGTTGTATCTGCTTGCAGTCTCACCAACAGTGTAAGAGGGTTTCCTTTTTACCACATCCTATCCAGCATTTATTGTTTGTAGACTTTCTGATGATCACCGTTCTCACCAGTGTGATATGATACCTCATTATGGAGTGAATTTGCATTTCTTTAATAATGAGTGATGTTGAACACGTTTTCATGTGTTTATTAGCCATCTGCATAACTTCTTTGGATAAATGTCTGTTTAGGTCTTATGTCTTCTTCTTGATTATGTTGCTCATTTTTCTGGTATTGTGCTGATTGTATATTTTGGAGATTAATTCTTTGTCAATTGTTTCATTTCTTATTGTTTTCTCCCATCCTGAGGGCTGTCTTTTCATCTTGCTTATCAGTTCAGTTCAGTTCAGTCGCTCAGTCGTGTCCGACTCTTTGCAACCCCATGAATCGCAGCACGCCAGGCCTCCCTATTCATCATCACCTCCCGGAGTTCACTCAGACTCACGTCTATCGAGTCAGTGATGCCATCCAGCCATCTCATTCTCAGTTGTCCCCTTCTCCTCCTGCCCCCAATCCCTCCCAGCATCAAAGTCTTTTCCAATGAGTCAACTCTTCGCATGAGGTGGCCGAAGTACTGGAGTTTCAGCTTTAGCATCATTCCTTCCAAAGAAATCCCAGGGTTGATCTCCTTCAGAATGGACTGGTTGGATCTCCTTGCAGTCCAACAGACTCTAAAGAGTCTTCTCCAACACCACAGTTCAAAAGCATCAATTCTTCGGCGATCAGCCTTCTTCACAGTCCAACTCTCACATCCATACATGACCACAGGAAAAACCATAGCCTTGACTAAACGTTGGTGATGGACCGGGAGGCCTGGCGTGCTGCGATTCATGGGGTCGCAAAGAGTCAGACACGACTGAGCGACTGAACTGAACTGAACAGTGTTTCCTGTGTTGTACAGTAGGTCCCTGTTTATCTATTTTAAATATAACATACATGTCAATACATGTTATACATGTCAATCCAAAGCTTACTCTCTTCTTTTTAATAAGACTTACTTATAGGGGAAACTAGATAAAAAGAGCGTAACCTTCTGGGGTTTTATCAGAGTCTAAATGACATGAAGAAAGCAAATATCCAACTTTAACCTCCTCTAGCCTACCATGTGATAGAAGGAAATACAACTGACTCTTGAACAGCTTGAGTTTGACTCTTGAACAACCTGGGGTCTCATATAGATGAATTTTTTGAATAAATACTATGGTGCTACACAATCCCTCACTGGTTGAATCTGCAGATGAAGAACTGTGGATAACTGAGGACTGACTATGGCACTTGAGCATCTTCAAAGTGTGGTATCTGCGGCAGGTACTGGAACCAACCCCTAGAGATATCATGGGGTGACTGTAATTAGCTCAAGCCCACTCTAGACATCTTTTCTCAGCTAAGAGGGGAGAAAGAAACCTATGAATCACCTGTGAAGTTTTTCACAGTCCAGAGACATAGGGCCACTGAAAGACTGATCCTATCATGAGAGTATAAAAAGCTCCCCCTCCCCATATACTTCACCACCACAGTGCTAACAGCTTATTTACAACAGTTTATTTTACTCAATATTGTCATTGCTCAGTGCTCAAGAAAAATTTGAAGACATATCAAAGGCAAAAAAAAAAAAAAGAAAAACAATTTGAAGAGCCAGAGTTAGTATCAGAACCAGACATGATAGGGATGTTGGAATTATCAGACTGGGAATTTAAGACAACTGTGACTGATATACCAAAGACTCTAATGGGTAGACAGCCTGCAAGAACAGACAACGTAAACTGAGGTGGAAATCCTAAGAATGAAAAGGAAATGCTAAAGATAAAAAATGCTGTAATACGAATAGAAAAGATGTTTGAGAGCTTATTAGTAGACTGGATATGACTGAGGAAAGAATTTCTAATCTAAAAGATGCATCAATGGAATCCTCAAGAACTAAATAGGAAAGAGACAAAGAGCAAGAAAAATAGAACAAGATATCCAAGGACTGTGAGAAAACTAAAAAAGGTGTGCCATACATAATGGCAACCCACTCCAGTGTTCTTGCCTGGAGAATCCCAGGGACGGGGGAGCCTGGTGGGCTGCCGTCTATGGGGTCGCACAGAGTCGGACACGACTGAAGTGACTTAGCTTATACATATATTGGAAATACCAGAAGGAGGAAAAAAGAAAGGAACCGGATAAATATTTGAAACAATAATGACCAAGAATTTCCCCAAATTAATGCCAGACATCAAGTCAGTTTCAAGTATCTCAGAAAACATCACGCAGGATAAATGCAAAAACAAGCAAAGTACACTTTGGGATAATGCTTTTAAAATACCAAAAAAAAAAAAGAAAAAAAAATCAAAGAAAAGAAAAAATTCTGGTAGAAGTCAGAAGTAGGGAAAATTCACCATATCTATAGAGGTGTAAAGATAAGAATTACTTCCAGCTTCTCTTTAGGGGCTTTCCTGGTGGCTCAGAGGGTAAAGCGTCTGACTGCAATACGGGAGACTGGGATTCGATCTATGGATTGGAAAGATTGCCCTCAAGAAGGAAATGGCAACCCACTCCAGTACTCTTGCCTGGAAAATCCCATGGATGGAGAAGCCTGTAGGCTACAGTCTATGATAGGCTACAGTCTATGGGGTTTTAAAGAGTCGCACACAACTGAGCGACTTCACTTTCACTTTCTCTTTAGAAACCATTCAAGTAAGAAGGGAGAAGGCAATGGCACCCCACTCCAGTACTCTTGCCTGGAAAAACCCATGGGCGGAGGAGCTTGGTAGGCTGCAGTCCATGAGGTCGCTAAGAGTCAGACATGACTGAGCGACTTCACTTTCACTTTTCACTTACATGCATTGGAGAAGGAAATGGCAAACCACTCCAGTGTTCTTGCCTGGAGAATCCCAGGGACGGGGGAGCCTGGTGGGCTGTGGTCTATGGGATCACACAGAGTCGGACATGACTGAAGTGACTTAGCAGCAGCAGCAGCAAGTAAGAAGAAACTGAAATGATATATTTCAAGTTGTTGAGAGAAAAAAATGATAATTATGTACCCTGTAAAATTGTCCTTCAAGAGTGAAGGAGAAATAAAAACTTTTTTAGACAAAAATTGAAATTTATTACCACTAGACCTGCTTTGTAAGAAATATTAAAACACACAATGTTTTTTGAGAAAAGGAAAATAATGCAGATAGATCTACACAAAGAAAGGGAATAAAAGAAGGTAAAATAAAAATTTTATTTTTCTTATTCTTCATTGTTCAAA
>SJYT01047895.1:452402-465670 GCA_006410635.1 Cephalophus harveyi | reverse complement strand
AAAAAAAAGTGTTGTTGGATATAAAACTGATGTGCAAAGTACAAAGAGAGAATGAAATCATATAAAATGCTCAATTAAAGCCACAAAAGGCAGAAAAAAATAGTTGAACACAAAAATAGGAGCAAAGAACAAGCACAGAAGATAGAAACTGGGTTCAGGTTTTCTTTTTTTTTCTTTTACTTCACTTGGTAAGAAGTTGAATTTTCAGGACAGACTAAGGAGTATGCCATTCACATATTTTCATGGTGACTGTTAGTTTTGTCTTATTTTGGTTTAATTTCCCTGTTCATTGCACTTAGGCTAGCTGATATCTTTTCCACAAGCCTTGTCCACTTTGTAGTTAGGCCTCCTATATGCCTCTGAAACTAAAGTTTGAGGTTTTGAACCTGTGGTGTGACTATCCTTCTAGGAGTATAGCCATCTCCCACCTGGTTAATTCAGCTGACTCAGTGTCAGTTAGCTGCTGCTGCTGCTGCTAAGTCACTTCAGTCGTGTCCAACTCTTCATGACCCCATGGGCTGCAGCCTACCAGGCTTCTCCACCCATGGGATTTTCTAGGTAAGAGTACTGGAGTGGGTTGCCATTGCCTTCTCCGGTGTCAGTTAGAAGAGACATACAATGCTCCTCCATACATCTGCCTGGTCTCGGCCCAACATGACTCATCCCACCACAGAAAGGATACTTACAGACGTGGTGACTTCCAGCATGGTCCCTCTCAGTTCAGTTTAGTTCAGTTGCTGAGTCGTGTCTAACTCCTTGAGACCCCATGGACTGCAGCACACCAGGCTGCATGTCCGTCACCAACTCCTGGAGCTTACTCAACCTCATGTCCATTGAGTCAGGACCAAGAATGTGTCAACCATGCCTCTAACCATGCTGTTCCGCCTTCTTTGTCAGACTCGGCTACCTTACCTTAGCACATTTTGTAGAGTATCCTGGGTCTGCCCAAATGATCTCAGTGGAAGGAGTGAGTCACAAAACCCTGGATATGGTATTCTTCTCACATTGTCTAATAGACTTTCCTCACCCCCAGGTCAAACCCAGAGAGAGAATTTTGAGTCACAGGGTAATCTCTCCCCTACCTCCATTTTCTGACTAATCTTCAAGGTCAAGGCAAAGTGTTATTTCACTTATCACATTATCACCTTTCTTTCTATATTAACCTCGGGGAACATGGCTGCTTTCTCTAACTACTGGAAAAACATAGCTTAGTCCTTCATATATTAAATACAAACTAAAGAAGTTAAGCTAATCTTTATTTTTCTCTACAATGTTGAGATTCAAGATCACAGTCTTATTGTAAAATATTATTAATACTCTGTCTTAATTTTTTATTTGCATTTCTTCTGAAATACAGTTTAATTTTCTCATCTCCCAATGACTGATGCCCATAGCCCTGGACCTTGGTCAATTAACGTGATGGTTATATACATAGAAAAATAAAATAATGAAGTTCATTAATACTTTTCAAATCATTACCTTCATTGCCATTTTTATCTATCTCCTTTTGAATTTAGGTGTATATTTCAAGCATCCTTCTGAAAACTTCTATTGCTAAAAGTTCGATAATCAGTGCAAAGTCCTTGTGCAAAATCTGAATTCCTTATATTCTACTCTACCCCTCACACTCTCCTGTAAATCTCATTTAATAGAACCATTTCTAGCTCAGTGCCCTACTCCAGAAACCAGAGTCAGACTTGACTTCATCATTTCTTTCTTCTTATCCTTCTCACCAATTAAGATGTGGCAAATTATACTGCCTCCAGAGTTGCCTTTCCGAAATCCTTAGGAGAATAATTGACCTTTCTAAACGTATGCTTCTTTTTTGTTTTTAAAGGGTGCTATTACATAGATCATATATTGTTGAAAGAGTTAAGTGAGATAATGGATGGATATAAATTTCTTAGTAAATGGTAGCATTATTCTTGTTTTTTTCCTCATAAACACCCACAAATGTCTCCTTTCCTACTGAGTCCTTCTGTATTACATTCAAGCTTTTAGCAAAATATTCAAGATCCTTCCTGTTTGCTACCATCTTTAACAACTTGAACACTCAGTTCTCAAGCCACTATGAATTTTTTCTCCTTTAGCATCAATCCTTGCTTTTTCATACTTAAGAATGCTCTCTACTGTTTGTCTGACTAGTTAAAACACATTTCTGCCCCTACTCATTCTGCAGCTCTGCCATTAACTCTCCCAGAGACCTTGGGAAAATTTCAGAATCTCTCTGGGCCTCAGATTCCTAAATTCAAGGCTAGAGATAAACATGAAACTATTTCTGTTTAAATAATTTCACTTGTTAATTTATTTTTTTTAGATTCTATATATAAGTGATGTCATATATCATATGATATTTGTCTTTCTCTGCCTGATTTACTTCCCTTAGTACGATAATCTCTAGATCCATCATAGAAAACGAACTTATGGTTACCAGAGAGGAAGAGGGAGGGTCAATGAACTTGAGACTAACAGATACACACTACAACATATAAAATCAACAACAAGTTCTTACTCTATAGCACAGGGAACTTTATTCAATACCTTTGTCATAATGTATAATGGAAAAAGACCTAAATAAGGATATAAATGTATATATCCTTTGCTGTACACCTGGAACTAACACAACAGAGTAGATCAACTAGACTTCAGCAAAGAAACATAGAAAATGAAACCAAAAGCCTGAGGACTAAGCAAAATAAGGCAAAATGATGTTGCAAATTTTCTGGCTATCATGAGGACCCAGTAAATGTTACACGTTAACTGCAGACTGTGTTATTAATTATTGTTTATTATCATCATTATTAGCAGCAACAGCAACCATTACCCAGAATGCCTTTATTTAACCTTCAAGAGCTAGTTAAAATTTCATCTCATCTGAAAAGACTGCTCCAGGAAAATATGTTCATTTATCCTATTGTGATGCCCTGTGCCGTCTTGTATTCATTTCTTCCCAGTTTCTTAGCATCTTGAAAGCAGAGACAGTCATCTTTACACACCTAATACTGGCCACTGACTGCATATAGTAAATGCTCCATAAACAATTGATGAAGGAAGGAAAGCAAACAAACAAAAATAATAAAACTTATTGTGTTGTCAATGTGTGACAAATTGTTCTAAAATATGCTAGGTATTAAGTCACTCAGTTCTCCAATAGCTCTATAATTAGCTACTCCTATTATCATCCTATTGCACAGGTAAAAAACTAAGAGATGAAAAAATTACAGTAACTTGGTCATAAACAGGACTGGAACCAAGCTTATTTGGCTCCAGATTCTGTGTTTAACCTTAATGGTACATTGCTTTTTCTGGGACAGCAGAAAGACAAGAGTATAGAAATGGCAGTTCTCTAAGGTCTTTCTTATTTCGTATTCTGTAATCCTAGCATTTTTCTTAAAGTTCTAATCTAATATATGCAGAAATAATATATAAAATAATATTTCTTCAGGAGTTTTATAAAAGTTTCTAACTATTCATATTTATTCACTGGTCATTTCTAGTCTGATAAAATGACTATGTCGCCTATCACTTAACCACAGCATGCCTACTCATACTTTCACCTACTTATGATTTTATTCGAGCTCTTTTTTTTTTTTTTTGCGATAAGTGGTTCTGTTTTAAATGTCATCAATTAGGAGTCACCTTGAATCTGGAATTTTATAATTCCTGAAGTTTAAGCTCTGTCTTCATCTTAAATAAAAGTTTTACCCAAATTTGACTATGCTAGATTCATACATTTAAAAATAAATTAAATTGAGTGCTGCTGGGAAGATGATGAGATATTGCAAGGCAAGCATTTTTTGTAGGGTTTTAATCAGCTTCCCTGAGCAGAAAGGACCTAGGGACACCATATCTGTTTATATAACTCTTGTAAAGTAATGACAGTAAAAAGACTGTATTATAGAGTAAGCTGAATGAGGCATGGAAGGACTAGATGAGTAGATTAAAAATGAACTGGGGTTCAGTTCTGCTAGGGACCCTTAGAACTGTTTCTCTGCAGGAGAGAAAGCTGGGTCCTTCCGCATCAGGTCTGTCCATCATTGTTGAGGCTTGTGCCCTGTGGGAATTAGTTATCTCACACTACCACGCTGCCGTATGTGCAAGGTGAGTGAGCTTCCTATAACTTCCACAAAAACTATCCAGCAGAAAAGCAGAGTAGCAGGCATATGAATGGAGATGCTGCCGGAGTGCATGTAGCAGAGTCCGCAATTGAAGCTGGCTTTATAGGCTTGCTTAAGGAACCTTAACACCGAACCCCTTTCATACCCCGAAATCATCATCTTCTACAGCATTCCTTTTTGGTGCTCAGAAATTTCACTGCCTCACATGAAGTTTAACTTTTTAATAACTTTTTGAGAGTGTATCTGGCTGATACTTCTTGAGAAAAAGGATTAAAAATAGACTGAGTGTAGCAGATTCTAGTTGCTGCTACAGCTGTGGGTCCCAAGAAATAACTGCTATTCACTGTCTCCTTCCCCTACCACTAGAGTCTTCTTGCACCTGGCCAGCTCTCCAGTTGGCATATTAGCTGCTTGTCTGAAAGCAGAACACAGACCTTCATCCCTTAGTCATCTGAGTCGTTGTTTACTTTGCCCCTTTGCAGGCAGTTATTGCTGATGCCTTTTTCTGATATTATTGAGCATGGAAGCACTGACTGATGGCACAGTGATTCACCTCAGTGTCCCAAAGACTCCTCCTCCATGTCTCCATGACGTGGCAGCGACCACAGAAATTCTTGATAATCACAGTCAGCAACACTGCCAATTTACTAGCTCCTTTATTTACCGCTGATCCACAGGTATAAGGAGCCCAGAACAATTAGGCACAAGTTGAGACTTTTGGACTGGAGGGATTTTTAGTATTAATATATCCTTTAGAAGAACATTTCCCTGCCAAGGTTAAAGAGCTCAAGTCCTGCAGAATTTAAAGTTGCAAGAATGAGAAGCACAAACCCCCTTGTGGCTTATTGAGAGGTATGGTGACTGTGGTTAATCCTTCTTTCAACTTTTGATTCCTGCACCTGTGTATTCTAGTACTAGGACAGACATCATATAATACCTGTCAATTAAATGTGAGCATTGCATCAGAGAAGGTAGTGTCCTAACCATAGAAGGTGTCTTTCCCATGCTGGCATTTTGACTGAGCTTTTATGAAGCCATTCTTACATTCTGTCAGATTTTCTGTGATCCTGTGATCACATGCCTCCAACTTGAATGTAGACTTACATCTGATTCACCATCATGGGTGGGAAGAGTAGGATAACCTCAAGTTTGCTCTTGATATTTTACCCTTATTATCTTATTACCTCTGATTCTCTAATCAGAAATCTAATGCAAGGTTTTCAACAGCTTGCATTTCAACAGCTTCATCATAAATATTTATGATCGTTGAATAAAAACTCAGTGTTTTAGAAAATAATACAGTGTAAGTCTGCAAAACAGTTGGATCCATTGCAGGACAAGTTTAGGCCAGAAATCTATTTGCTGCATTGCAAACATATATTAGGGATTAGGGTCACTTTAATTTTAGTACTAAGTAAGGCTCAGTTGTCAACACATCATGATAGACCTTGGGTATTCTTCCTCCTCATTATGCAGTTACTTTAAGGCTATAGGTTATTTCAAGGAGATATCGGTTAAATGTTTGTTGTATATGCTTTTGGTGATATGACAGAATGTTTCCTCAAGAGAATTTGTCTCCCTTTTGGTTATCAGGCCCTAGGTGTGAAGTTAGCTCAGATCTGGAAACTGGGCAAGGAATAGTGATGTTTCATTGCAGAGGGTAATAGAAATCTTGGCCTACTATCTCTTGAGGCTTTTTTTTTTCATATCAAAGATAACCCTTTTGGCTTTTCATTTATTTCACTCTTAGATGTATCACTGTGTCTTACAATCATCATTCAGTTCAGTTCAGTTCAGTTCAGTTCAGTCGCTCAGTCGTGTCCGACTCTTTACGACCCCATGAATCGCAGCACACCAGGCCTCCTTGTCCATCACCAACTCCTGGAGTTCACTTAGACTCACGTCCATCGAGTCTGTGATGCCATCCAGCCATCTCATCCTCTGTTGTCCCCTTCTCCTCCTGCCCCCAATCCCTCCCAGCATCAGAGTCTTTTCCAATGAGTCAACTCTTTGCATGAGGTGGCCAAAGTACTGGAGTTTCATCATGGGACCCTGTAAATTAAGGACCCCTTATGTATCATACTGAGCTTCCCTTGTGGCTCAGCTGGTAGAGAATCCACCTGCAATGAGTGAGACCTGGGTTCGATCCCTGGGTTAAAAATGTTCCCTGGAGAGGGAAAGGCTACCCACTTCAATATTCTGGCCTAGATAATTCCATGGACTGTATAGTCCATGGGGTGGCAAAGAGTCAGACACGACTGAGCAACTTTCATTTTCACTATGTATCATATTAGTATTGCTGTGCTTTATACTAGTTAAATTGACTTTGGGGGGCTTCCTGGTGGCTCAGACAGTAAAAGCACCTGTTTGCAATGCAGGAGACCCAAGTTCAATCCCTGGGTCTGGAAGATCCCCTGGAGAAGGAAATGGCAACCCACTCCAGTACTCTTGCCTGGAAAATTCCATGGATGGAGGAACCTCATAGGCTACAGTCCATGGGGTCGCAAAGAGTCAGACACAACTGACTGACTTCACCCTCACTTTTCCTGATGGCTATGGACCACCATCTGGCCTTGGCTATTCTGGAACATGTCATCTTCATTGACATCAGGAGTCTCTCTCAATGCACCAGCCCCTAGCATCCTGTATCATGCATGGAACCTGGACTGGCAATTAGTTTCACATATGATAATATACAAGTTTCAGTGCCATTTTCTCAAATCATCCCACCCTCTCCCTCTCCCACAGAGTCCAAAAGACTGTTCTATACATCTGTGTCTCTTTTGTTGTCTTGCATACAGGGTTATCGTTACCATCTTTCTAAATTCCATATATATGCACTATTATACTGTATTGGTGTTTTTCTTTCTGGCTTACTTCACTCTGTATAATAGGCTCCAGTTTCATCCACCTCATTAGAACTGATTCAAATGTATTCTTTTTAATGGCTGAGTAATACTCCATTGTGTATATGTACCAGTTCAATGCATGATACAGGTTGCTCAGGGCTGGTGCACTGGGATGACCCAGAGGGATGGTATGGGGAGGGAGGTGGGAGGGGGGTTCAGGATTGGAAACATATGTACACCCAGGGTGGATTCATACCAATGTATGGCAAAACCAATACAATATTGTAAAGTAATTAGCCTCCAATTAAAATAAATAAATTTATATTAAGAAAAATAATAATAAAAAATTAAAAAATGGAGTCTCTCTCTCTCATGACATCATCTCTTCCTACTAATTCTGTCCTACAGAGGTCAGTCACATTGAGCTTCTCAAAGATACTAGTGTTCTTCATTAATGCATGTCTTCTTAAGTACTCCAAGTATCACCATTGCACATCTCAGATTCCTACTTATTTTGTATCTTCTCCATAATTTTATCATATAAGATCTACTAAGGTTGAACATTAAGTCTCCTTTGCACTTTTTCTACATTTACTATTAAATTCCAGTGTGTGAATTTCACCAAACTTTCTCCCTAGTTGTGGCAAATGAAAGTTTTGAAAAATTTTCATGAAGGCCTTTGACTTTCCCGTCATTCCCTGAGTGATATCCCTATTAAGGTGGATATCTCCATAACTGTCATTCTCTTTCTTCTTGGTTCCAAATATGAATAAATAAATAAGCAAACAAATTTAAAAAATTGGCTAATTCCATGGTTTTCAAAATTTACCATTGTCCCCATTCAGTTCAATATCAGAGTTACTCCATAAACCAGGTTTCTCTCTCCTGTTTCTCATTCCATTCTAAAACAGGTGGAACTATGAGTGATCATGGTGCCCAAAGCAAAACTTAAGTTAAGAACTTATTAAAATGAATCTTGTTTGGAAGGCGATACCCAGAAGCAGAAATGAAGAGATGAGGATAAATGACACAGGAAAGGAAACTATTTGTCCTCACTGGGAGTATTGGCACTTAATCCTTCTGTGGGCTTCAGTCTCTCTAAAAATCTGTATTGAATGCACTTGTTGAATGAAAAACCAAAGGCTGGGACCTTGTCACTTTAACCACTGATTGATGGATTCATTGAGTCTGCATTTCTGGGCTGCTTTGAAGACAGTGCCTGAATTGCTATAAAAGAAAAGCAGAGAAATATGGCTGGTGTTTCATATTGGATGTGATAAGTGTGATGAGCTCTGTCTATGAAAAATGCGACTTAGTTTACAGCGGTCTGAGGGGACATGTCATGGGACACAAGAAGAAGCATTTCACTAATATTCATGATCACATTTTTACTCAATATATCCATTTTATCAATGAGAACATTTAGTTTCTGATCCTGAAATAATATACACAAGATCACACAAAAAGTGACAGAATATGACTAAAGCTAATAAGAAATGGAGAATCTCCAGTCCCACCCCAGACGTACTGAATCAAAATCTGCATTTAATAGGATCGCTGCTGCTAAGTTGCTTCAGTCGTGTCCGACTCTGTGCAACCCCATAGACGGCAGCCCACCAGGCTCCCCCGTCCCTGGGATTCTCCAGGCAAGAATACTGGAATGAATTGTCATTTCCTTCTCCAATGCATGAAAGTGAAAAGTGAAAGTGAAGTCACTCAGCTGTGTCTGACTTGTAGCGACCTCATGGATGGCAGCCTACCAGGCTCCTCCGTCCATGGGATTTTCCAGGCAAGAGTACTTGAGTGGGTCGCCATTGCCTTCTCTGAGCTAAAATGAGAGGAATACTTGAATTCTTTCAACAAATATGCATTGACTAAATGTTTTCTAGTATTCTGGATTAAGGTTTTAGCTTTCAAGCAACAGGATGTTTTCAAAGATTACTAAGTAGAAAGGTGGTAGAATGAACAGTATCAGAAATGCAGCCCAAATGCCTATGTTGCAGCCAGCAGGCTATGGGTTCATACTTGAAGTGGAAGAGATACTGATGATGTCTTCCTTTTTGTAAATGCAGGTTAGTGATAGAGAGATAAGGGCCTTCTTTGGGAAGCTGGCAATGGAAAGAAAAAAGAAAGGGTGAGTTTGAGGAAAGGTGCAGATAAATAATTGACAAAACTCTGTGCTTGGCATAAAAGAGATAAAATTGATGAAAGCAATGCATGATGCTTGGGAGAATTTGAAGAATGGCAAAATGTTCATCATAAAACAAATAATGCAAGAAAAAAGTAATGACCCCAAATAACTGAAATGCCATGGATGCTTGAATAGAAACACCAGGTAAGAGAACAGCAACAGCAAAAGTGAAAACATAATTTATTTTTCATTGTTTTTGTTTAATTGTTCTTTCCACTTGTTGCAGGGCATGAAGACAGTCATTGCCTGTCATAATGCATGTTCTATAATCTTGACTTACCTACCAGTACATCTCAAAATAACCCAGCTCTTCAAGTTTCATAACAGCTCTGCCTATTTATAGGAACAAAGTGTCATCTTAGGAAGTGTCTTTCCAACAAATATACAGGCAGTGATTAGAATAAATCATGGGATACATTATTCAAAAATTACTCAAATTGAGAATATATTTGAGTTGTTTGAAGAGTACAAGAAAGATTCAGTTAACCCTACCACTAGGGGAAGGTTGACAATTAAAAAAAGCACATATTCTGATGTTGTATCCTCTAATAAGTGACCTGGAAACATTATGAAGAAATAATGGAATAAACAGAGAGTATGACACATATGGTGGGCATTTGCTTGAACATCTCTGGATGGGAGATTATTAAACCAAAACTCAGTAAAAGCTTTAAGCAATTATTCATTCCTATTCATACCTTGGTGTATATTTTATGGCTTCATTTCTCCTACTGAAAAACAGTGTTTATTTTTAGGTTAATAAACAAACACAACAGTGTTGAAGGTCATACTACAATCTAAAACTATTTCAAGTGTTTTTGGTTTGGCTTTATGAAAAACGCATTTTTCCAAACAGTTTTTCTCCTTAATTTTTAAACACTTGTGTATTTTTAAAGAAAATGTAATCCACATGTTCTTGTGCATTTACACTTAACTCATCAAATTCCTCCTGTGTAGGAGTGACTTGGAGACCAAAAGACTTTGAAAACTACTTTTTAGCCTCTGAAGCTCTTTACTTTTATTTGGAAAGTAGCAGCATATTCTTTAGTATAGTTCATGTTAGATACCCAGGTATTCAGCTTTTCATGTATGTAGATAACATAATTTAGAATATCTATATTTGTCCTTACTTCTTACTTTCCCTAATGTACCATTATATTAATTACCATTAATAAAATGGTAATTTTTGTCTTCATCATTATTATCTGTTGTAGTACTATTACTTTATTAATTACTATTACTAATATTGTTGTTATAAATGTCATAATAACATTAGTGGTATTACAAAATATCTGTATGTTCACAACATCTTCATTTACAAAGTGCCTTGACAAGTGGAAAGCTACAAAGCTTGAGTAGTATACTCACCCATTTCATCTCCTGATAAAATATCAGGCAGAGAGAATTTGCCAATTGCTTTACATCCTCCAAAAATCTTCTCAGTTTATCTGTCTTATTTTTACTTTCTCGACTGAGTGTGCTATTCCTCTCTCATAGCTATTTTTAACCCCTTCAAATCCTTGCACAATTGTCTTGACTTTACAATCTGAATTAAAAGTCATATCTGACATACCTTATTGTTGAGCTTAAAAATTCTGTCCTACTTATTCCATTTATATATTCGTTATATCCACGGACACTGCATTCTTCTAGTTTGCTTGTTCCCTGAATTTTATACATCACTGATCTTTAAGTACGATTCAATAATCTTGTGGATGTATGCTCTGAAACCCAAGAGCATCCTAAGTTCCTTTAAAAGTAAGGCCTATGTCTTTTTCTTTCTTTCATATCTTCTTCCCATGCCTAGTTCTGATTGCTTCAACTTTTAATCTTAGTAAATATGACTGGTGGGTTGTTAATTTTTAAAGTATTATGTGACATGTACTACTTGTTTTCTCCATGAAAATAATATAGTAACTTACCAAATAAAAGCAGATTCTGATTCAGTCTCTTTTTAAAATTAAATTGCATGCTTATAACCTATTGTGAGACTTGATCCTTAAATATTTTTTTATTTAACTAGAGTCTTAAAAACATGGTGTACATGGAAAGAACAAGTAGTGAACAAGATCTTCATCAAAATTGCCAGTTCATTTGAAAAACAGATACTGATGGACCACAAGTAGTAGAGCCTTGCTTAGGCTTTGTGCTAGAGTCTGACAATGAAGAAAGACAAACTCTTCTCTCAACTATTTTGGGAATCACAAATGCATATGATTTTAATACTGTGTGCAGAGAGATAAGACAAAGATCAAAGAGTAGATGCAGGCATTTCTGTGTAGTTGCAGAAAAACACTTTTGGAGTAATATCAAAGTTAAATGGAGAAGGCAATGGCAACCCACTCCAGTACTCTTGCCTGGAAAATCCCATGGACGGAGGAGCCTGGTGGGCTGCAGTCCATGGGGTCGGGAAGAGTTGGACACTACTGAGTGACTTCGCTTTCACTTTTCACTTTCCTGCATTGGAGAAGGAAATGGCAACCCACTCCAGTGTTCTTGCCTGGAGAATCCCAGGGGCGGAGGAGCCTGGTGGGCTGCCATCTATGGGGTTGCACAGAGTCAGACACGACTGAAGCGACTTAGCAGCAGCAGAAGCAGCAAAGTTAAATAAGCTGTGCAAGCTAAACATTATAACAGGCAATATGAAAGCCTCAATTTAATAGACATTTTACACAACACTTGTGTGGGTTACTGTTCCAAGCATCTTACAGTTATGAACTCATTCAATCCTCGTCACTATCCCATGGGTAAGCAGTGTTACTAGACTACTTTTACAAGTGAGAAACTTGAAATACATAACAGTTAAGTGAATTGCCCAAGGTCAACAGCAGGCACAGCCAGGACTTAAATATAGCTAGAGTGTGTCTCCAGAGTCCTTACAAGAGGCTTTTAATAGGAAATTTACAAACTCATGGAGAGCAGTACACAGTCAGGGAAGAAAAAGTGGGTTGGCATTTCCTGAGGGCAAGTTATACCTGGGACAATGTCAAGAGATGGAGCAAGCTAAAGTAGTGAAAGCGAACAGTGTTACAGTGAAAAATGAGGGTTTTATCTTAAATGGGTCATTGTAATCTTTGGAATAACACGGTTTTATCTCAATGTTAGAATGTTCTCTAGGATCATGGAGACTGGGATACAAGATGACTGGAGTGGAGGTGAAAAGACTTGGCAAAGGGAGTACCTGCAATAACACAAGTGAGAGAAACAGTGGTAATGTGGTTGGAAGGAAGCTGAAGTCATGTGAGTTATTCTAGGGGAGGACATGTGAGGGATTGGTAATCTGTTGATGTTGAACAGAAGAGAGAAACTTGTGTCTGGACTGGTTCTTCTGAATTTCTGATTAAGGCAACAGTGTATACAGAGGTGACTATTGAGATAGGGAAGAAAAGAAGAGAACTGAACATTAGAAAATGCTTCTGATACAATGAAAAATAAAGTGGAGCTCAAAATTGTATATTATCTATTGTCTTTTTTAAAAATATGTGTAATATGTACAGAAAAGCTCTGATGAAAACAAGAACAAATATTATTGTGATTGGTAAAATCACAAAATTTTTCAGTAGAACTTTTGATTTTCCCCTGTATTTTCTACATTTTCTTCAATGAACATGAACTAAGTATATTCCATTAAACTAAAAATAAGTATTACTGGAAGGGCTTTAAATGGTTATCTTATTTAAAGTTAACTTCTACGATCTTCCTGAAAAGCAAAATAAAGCACTTAGTAAAAGTAGAACAATTATTAACTTTGGATCAAGAATTCCCTTCTTGGAAAGCTACTTTAAAGTAATACATAAATTCTCACTGTTTATTTATAAATATATTGTTCAGTTCAGTTCAGTTGCTCAGTCGTGTCTGACTCTTTACGTCCCCATGAATCGCAGCACGCCAGGCCTCCCTGTCCATCACCATCTCTCGGAGTTCACTCAGACTCGCGTCCATCGAGTCCGTGATGCCATCCAGCCATCTCATCCTCGGTCGTCCCCCTCTCCTCCTGCCCCCAATCCCTCCCAGCATCAGAGTCTTTTCCAATGAGTCAACTCTTCGCATGAGGTGGCCAAAGTACTGGAGTTTCAGCTTTAGCATCATTCCTTCCAAAGAAATCCCAGG
>SJYT01047895.1:414736-441634 GCA_006410635.1 Cephalophus harveyi | reverse complement strand
GGTATATATGAGATCCCAATCCTGAATCCCCCTCCCACATCCCACCCCATAACCTCTCTCTGGATCATCCCTGTGTACCAGCCCCAAGCATCCTGTATCCTGTATCGAACATAGGCTGGTGCTTCATTCTTACATGATAGTATACATGTTTCAATGTCATTCTCCCAAATCATCCCACCCTCTCCCTCTCCCACAGGGTCTTTTCCAATGAGTCAACTCTTCGCGTGAGGTGGCCAAAGTATTGGAGGTTCAGCTTCAGCATCAGTCCTTCCAATGAACACCCAGGACTGATCTCCTTCAGAATGGACTGGTTGGATCTCCTTGCAGTCCAAAGGACTCTCAAGAGTCTTCTCCAACACCACAGTTCAAAAGCATCAATTCTTTGGCGCTCAGCTTTCTTCACAGTCCAACTCTCACATCCATACATGACCACAGGAAAAACCATAGCCTTGACTAGACGGACTTTTGTTGGCAAAATAATGTCTCTGCTTTTTAATATGCTGTCTAGTTTGGTCATAACTTTCCTTCCAAGGAGTAAGCATCTTTTAATTTCGTGGCTGCAATCACCACAATCTGCAGTGATTTTGGAGCCCCCCAAAATAATGTCTGACACCGTTTCCATTGTTTCCCCGTCTATTTCCCATGAAATGATGGAACCAGATGCCATGATAGACATGGAAAATTATGAAGGTTTGAAAAGGAACAGGCTACTAGGCTTTAGGATTCCACCTAAACAAAGCAAATCCAGATAATTTTTGATTTTTATGTTAAGAGAAAAATTATCGTTAAGGCTATTTATAGTTTTTATAATAATTTTATTTTTGTGTAATATCTTGGTATCTTTCGATAGTCACTACTAAAGTTATGAGTCAAAGAAAGTTGTGATAGTCTCCTTGTGGAAATTGGGATATAAATTGCAACAGGTCACACAATATTGCACAGTGAAACCAACCAGCATTCAGGCCACTGATTCCTAAATCAATAGTGTTCAACTTATGCCAACAAACATCAGTAATTAAAATAAAGAAAATGTTTTCTCTGTTAGCACCTATAATATTCAAATAGGCATACATGGTCTTATTAACCACTATGATCTCATTGTCTCATTGATTTGACTTTTCTCACAAAGGGCTGAGGTAGGCTTAATCATTAATTTATTCTCTAATTTACCTCAAAGATATGCAGATGACCTGAGAAAGGGATTGATTATCTGTATACACAATCAGGGAAATCCTTCCATATAAATTTATGAACTTTATTGACTTGTAAATGTAACATATTGATTAAAGAAGTCAATTCATTAGTACATCTAGACAATCTAAAGCAAAAATACGGATACTAAAAGTATTATAATAGAATTAAAGTTTTAGATTAAGCCTATAAATTAGTTATTACAATTCTACAGTTAAAAAAATAGCTTGATTTGTACAGTTATTTCTGTTGCTTTGAATATAATAATCACCCTGATGAACATTCAGCTTTGAAAATAGAAACAACTATAAAAAATAATGGAAATGCAAACATGGCAGTTCTTTGTCTCCCTTTTTATGGAGAATACATTATAGTGCTTCCGCTTTTGACAAGAAACAGTCTGTTCTATGGTCATGATTTGTCAAAATGTGGCTCTCTGATATACAAGCAGCTAAGAGCATCCGAATGACATAATAGGAATAAAATTATGGCTCTTAAATAGTCTGTTCCATCACAGTCATATCTGAATTGTCCCAATTGAAGAAGTAATAAGAGCACTGGTTTTGGTAATTTAAATACATGTGTTTTCTACCCATTTCTAGACCATAATGGTTTTGATTTGTCCCTTAATTCAGTATCTCTTGTAGAATTTTTAGTTGCATGTTGACTTACATTACTGAAAGAATAGTATGAAAGAAAAAAAAAGAGAGAGACTTTCCTTTGCCTGAAAAACATTAGAATATCATAAACAACTAGACCTGTATCCAGGCATGACTGTGTAAGCACTTTGGGGAAGCCGGAAAACAAAACAAATCAAAGCATTAACATATGAAAAATCTGGTGCTTATAAATGAAGACTTTTTAATTCTTCAAACTTTTATATCTCTGACCATATACCCTTCATATATGGAAAAGGAAAAGAAAATACTATGGATTTTCAAATATTAAAAACAAATTATATTATTTACATAAAATACTTTGAAAAATTTATCATTTCCAGCCTTGTACTTTTGATTCTAATTGTCATTTAGTCACTAAATTGTGTCTGCCTCTTTTGCGACCCTGCAGACTGTAGCCTTCAAGGCTCCTCTGTCCATGGAATTCTCCAGGCAAGAATACCGGAGTGGGTAGCCATTTCCTTTTATAGGAGAACTTCCCAACACAGGGATTGAGCCCATGTCTCCTGAATTGTAGGTGGATTCTTAACCACTGAGTTACCTGAGACTTCATGGAATGAATTTGCTAAAGCAAGGACTCTAAATTGATTGCACACAATTTAGTAACAAATTATTTTTTAAAAAATATTAAAGCAATGAATGTGGTACATACACATACTACCATGCCAGTAAAAATAGTCTTTTCAAAGACCGTAACATAGTATACTGGCAATAATTTTGAATCTGATAAGTCTGGCCCTGTTTATAGTGGTATAAACCAGGGCAGATTCTTTAACTTCTCTGAGCTTAGGTTAACAGGGATGCAATTATAATACCTACATCTTAGAGTTGTGAAATTTATGTAAAATAAAATAATAGTTAAATGATACTTAATAGGCAGAATTGTTTTAAGAAAAAATTCCTCGTAACTATCAGACTGAGCACACACCCACACATCAGGCATCAGGCATACAAACTGTTAATGATATTTATAAAATGGAAATTTCAACATGTATATTAACATTTTCACAAAGGGAACAACTTTAAGAACAAACTTAATTTCTTTGAGATTTAACCAAAGAAATCCACGGTACTTGTATTAAAAAGAGAACAGTGACTAAA
This sequence comes from Cephalophus harveyi, assembly GCA_006410635.1. Taxonomy (NCBI): domain Eukaryota; kingdom Metazoa; phylum Chordata; class Mammalia; order Artiodactyla; family Bovidae; genus Cephalophus; species Cephalophus harveyi. The sequence goes on along the minus strand of SJYT01047895.1, from coordinate 438,665 downwards.
GTTTTTGGCAAGCTGGGGAACTAACATACCTATCAAAAATCCTTGGAGATTTGTGAAAGGAAAATATTGTTGGCTGTTTGCAATGAGTATATTCCTCACTTTAACAGTTTTAAAAATAACCTCTAAATGCTAAGCAAGAGCAGTTGAGTACATTCAGACATTTGGTCATTTTTCCATTCAACAAGTATTTTAACTGCCTACTATGTGTCAGAGAATGTGCTAGACTCAAGATGAAAAACATATGGGTCCAGTCTCAGGGACCTTCTGATGTTCTCACAAAACACTGGCAAGATGTCTTAAAAATTCCTCCTGTTTTATATCTACACCTAGCAGATGGTGACTGCAACCATGAAATTAAAAGATGCTTACTCCTTGGAAGAAAATTTATGACCAACCTGGACAGCATATTAAAAAGCAGAGACATTACTTTGCCAACAAAGGTCCGTCTAGTCAAGGCTATGGTTTTTCCAGTAGTCGTGTATGGATGTGAGAGTTGGACTATAAAGAAAGCTGAGCACGGATGAACTGATGCTTTTGAACCGTGGTGTTGGAGAAGACTCTTGAGAGTCCCTCGGACTGCAAGGAGATCCAACCGGTGCATCCTAAAGGAGATAATTCTGGAGTGTTCACTGGAAGGACTGATGTTGAAGCTGAAACTCCAATATTTTGGCCACCTGATGTGAAGAGCTGACTCATTTGAAGAGACCCGGATGCTGGGAAAGATTGAAGGCAGGAGGAGAAGGGGACAACAGAGGATGAGATGGTTGGATGGCATCACAGACTCAATGGATATGAGTTGGGGTAAACTCCCGGAGTTGGTGATGGACAGGGAGGCCTCGCGTGCTACAGTCCATGGGGTCGCAAAGAGTCAGACACAACTGAGCGACTGAACTGAACTGAGCATTAAATCTTTTATGATATCCATAGAAGCTGTAATTTCTATATTTATCAATTCATTAACCATATGCTAAAGCTAAAAATATCTGGAGGAAAAAACACTGTTCACTTCAGAAGAGATCATAAGGATGACCTATTTGAGGACATAGTTATTATATTTCCAAATGAAAATTTTTGAATTTATATTTTAATAAGTCCAAACCTTACCCATCCAAACTTTACCCAAAAATCACACCATGTAATAACAATTGAAGTTAAATGTGCTAGTCATTTCACTCACGCTAGGAATTATCTAGTGTTTTTGTTCATGTGCTAATTTTTTAAAAATTCCACAAGAAAGTCTCCATTACAACACGTTATAAGAAACAACCAATATGAAAAATGTTGTCTTGCTATTTATGTCATTATATTTAAGAAATATCTTCATAGTCTGAAAGTATTAATTTTTAAGCAATTTTTAATATCATCTTGGAAGTTTTCTAAAGTAAATTTTGTCATATAGCTAATGGTATATATCTATAAGATCAAAATTCATTTAAGTCCTATGATCAGTTGTAAATATAAGAAAAGCAATTACTGCTTTGACATCAGATTTTTTGCTTTTTCTTAGAAATACTTCAGTCACTTAAACAGTCCATGTTGTTGAACACCAAAAACATGAAATACTTCTAACTTTTAAAGATTTCCCCTCCCCCACTATGCCCCAGCCTTTCTGGAATATCTTCATGAAGTCACCGAGAGTAGAACTAATTTAGGAAAAAGAATTAATTTAGGAAAAAGAAATTCTCAGATGTAATTTGACTCATCTTTTTTTTTTTTCTTTGTAGGAACCCCCCAGAACATGGAAAATTAAAAGGAAAATTATATTGTAAAATATAGCAACAAAATAGTATTCCCTATTATGTACAACACATGTTTATACACGCACAGACACATATACTTCTGTCCGAATGGTTATCACATATTGCACATGGGAAATTATGAATAGGACTGTTTTTTGCCAAAAGAGGTTATGGTTAGATATTCCCACATGCTGTAAAGTGTTGAGTTTAGTATAAACAAAGTTCATAGACCTGAAACCTTGAATACTACATAATGCAATTCTGGATGTTGGTTCTGTTATCTGATCTTAAGGCCACTGATCTTAAGGCCACTGAAACTTTACACTTAGTTTCCTCCTAATTCAGGGCTTCCCTGGTGACTCAGATGGTAAAGAATCACTGATTCAGTCCCTTGTCAGGAAGATCCCCAAGAGAAAGGAATGGCTGCTCACTCCAGTATTCTTGCCTGGAGAATTCTACGGACAGAGGAGCCTGGCAGACTACAGTTTGTGGGGTTGCAAAGAGTCAGACATGACTGAATGACTAACACTTTCACTTTTTTACTTTTCCTTCTAAATGTAATATAGAGAGGAAGAAAGTGTTGCAGATAAGGACCAGGCAAGCTGAATATCCTGACTTCAAACCCCGATTCTACCATTTGTTAGCTTCGTGACTTTCCCTGGGTCAGAGTCCTCGTCTGTATTTGGGAATGACTCTTATTCACCTTCCAAATGTGTTTTTTCTTATAGGGGTATCATGAAGATTAAATGAGTTAATATACAAAGAAATAGAGTAACACTTCAGTAAGAGTTAACTCTTATTTTTTAATCCTCATAGATCCAAGACTATAAAAATTACCTTTGGCTTCTAGAAAATAAAAATCTAACGGAAGACTCAGTGCTATGAATTTGTCCTATGAACTAATCAAGGCTCTGACTGCTTCCTATAAAAATCATTTGTTATCAAATCATCTCTCAATAGACTTATCTAATGCTAAAGCCCAGAAAAAAAAGAACAAACTTGAAAAAAAGACAAAAAGTTTACTTAGGCTTTCAAATATTCCCAATTATCTAGGCCCAGATATTCCTGTAACTGTGAAACTAAGCCAGGCAGATATTATTTTCATCTCTGGGTGATTGTATGACATTAAATGCTAGAAATGTAAAGGCTGGGATATGATGTTTTTTTATCATGCTTTTCAAGAAAGTAGTTAAAGTAGTTATTAATTAACTAGGGGACTAATTTGAGTCTGGGAATGCCAGAAGAGAAGTTGGCCAGCAGACCCACCCAATTCACAGAGAACTGAGTGTAATTATGTTCTCACAACTTCCCGGACAAGGTCAAATTTAGAGACATATTTTAAAGAGTAAATGAGAATGTACCATGGGACTAGAACAAGGAGAAAAGAAAGTTGTTCCCTCTTTAATTTGTTTTGGGTCAGTTTCTGAATAATTTTTGAATGCTAAATGAGCAAAAATGCAAGTGGAATTATTGTTTTCCAACTCATGCAGGCATGTGTCTTCCAGGTTATTTACCTTAAAAATTAGCTGTGAGAAGTTAGACCTTGAAAGATCCAATGAAATTAATACAGGTTCTTGTCACACCTAGTGTCATAGGGATTTCAAATGCAAAAAAATAAAAGGAAAGGTCTTAGTGTTGTGCTTCCAGAATAGTGCACCTAGCTATCTTCAAAATTTCCTGAATATAAAGAAATAGGAATCCTCATTCAATCTTAAGTGATTGCATGAAAACTATAGGTCTAACTGTCCAAACAGGCTGGACTTTAGATAACAAAGAGAACTGTTATAGTGGAGCCAATACTGTTCAAGAATTTTCAGTTCAGTTCAGTCGCTCAGTCATGTCCCACTCTGCGACCCCATGAACCACAGCATGCAAGGCCTCCCTGTCCATCACCAAATCCTGGAGTTTACTCAAACTCATGTCAATTGAGTCAGTGATGCCATCCAACCATCTCATCCTCTGTCGTCCCCTTCTCCTCCTGCCCTCAATCCCTCCCAGCATCAGAGTCTTTTCCAATGAGTCAACTCTTTGCATGAGGTGGCCAAAGTATTGGAGTTTCAGCTTCAACATCAGTCCTTCCAATGAACACCCAGGACTGATCTCCTTTAGGATGGACTGGTTGGATCTCCTTGTAGTCCAAGGGACTCTCAAGAGTCTTCTCCAACACCACAGTTCAAAAGCATTAATTCTTTGGCACTCAGCTTTCTTTCTTTATTTTTTTTTTTTCATTTTTGAAAACTGGTTTATTGTTCTTTAAAAACTAAACCATATGAGCTCTTTACACATTAAAGAAATTAGTCCTTTGTTCATCGTATGGACTACAAACATTTCCCACACTTTGTCTTTCACCTTTAAAATGTTAAAATATTTTCCACAATAAAAAACATGCTTGTAGTTTATCAATCTTTTCTTTTATGCCCTCTGAGTTTTGTGACTTGCTTGGAAGGGATTTTGCCCTAGATTATAAAATGATTTCATCATGTTTCTTCTATTTTTTTAAATTTTACTTTATTTTACTTTATAATACTGTATTGGTTTTGCCATATATCAACATGAATCCACCATGGGTGTACACGTGTTCCCAATCCTGAACCCCCCTCCAACCTCCATCCCTATACCATCTCTGTGGGTCATCCAGTGTACCAGCCCCAAGCATCCTGTATCCTGCATCGAACCTAGACTGGAGATTCATTTCTTATATGATATTATACATGTTTCTTTATATTCCAACACTCACAACCATACATGACTGCTGGAAAAACCATAGCCTTGACTAGATAGACCTTTGTTGACAAGCAGCATCTCTGCTTTTTAATATGCTGTCTAAGTTGGTCATAAGTTTCCTTCCAAGGAGTAAGCATCTTTTAATTTCATGGCTGCAATCACCATCTGCAGTGATTTTGGAGCCCCAAATAAAGTCAGCCACTGTTTTGAGTGTTTCCCCATCTATTTGCCATGAAGTAATGGGACCGGATGCCATGATCTTAGTTTTCTCAGTGTTGAGTTTTAAGCCAACTTTTTCACTCTCCTCTTTCACTTTCATCAAGAGGCTCTTTAGTTCTTTGCTTTCTGCCTTAAGGGTGGTATCATCTGCATACCTGAGGTTATTGATATTTCTCCCAGCAATCTTGATTCCAGCTTGTGCTTCATGCAGTCCAGCGTTTCTCATGATGTACTCTGCATATAAGTTAAATAAGCAGGGTGACAATATACAGCCTTGACGTACTCTTTTTCCTATTTGGCACCAGTCTGTTGTTCCATGTCCAGTTCTAACTGTTGCTTCCTGACCTGCGTACAGGTTTCTCAAGAGGCAGGTCAGATGGTCTGCTATTCCCATCTCTTTCAGAATGTTTCACAGTTTATTGTGATCCACACAGTCAAAGGCTTTGGCATAGTCAACATAGCAGAAAGAAATAGATGTTTATCTGTAACTCTCTTGCTTTTTTTGATGACCCAGTGAATGTTGGCCATTTGATCTCTGGTTCCTCTTTTTTTTAATCCAGCTTGAACATCTGAAAGTTCATGGTTCACGTATTGCTGAAGCCTGGCTTGGAGAATTTTGAGCATTACTTTACTAGCACGTGAGATGAGGGCAATTGTACGGTAAAGTTTGAGTGTTCTTTGGCATTGACTTTCTTTTGGATTGGAATGAAAACTGACCTTTTCCCGTCTTGTGGACGCTGCTGAGTTTTCCAAATTTGCTGGCATATTGAGTGCAGCACTTTCACAGCATCATCTTTTAAAATTTGAAATAGCTTAAGTGGAATTCCATCACTTCCACTAGCTTTGTTCGTAGTGATGCTTTCTAAGGCCCACTTGATGTCACATTCCAGGATATCTGGCTCTAGGTGAGTGATCACACCATTGTGATTATCTGGGTCATGAAGACCTTTTTGTACAGAATTTTATATGTTGTTATTTAAGATATCTGTTGAGAGCTTAACTAAGCTATTCCATGATATTGTTTACTCCTCATTCATTTTGTTTGGTTAAGTGGCCTGTGGTGGGGTGGGGGTGGGGGTGAAAATTAAAGTGAAAGTCTCTCAGTTGGTTTCTGACTCTTTGTGACTCCATGCTCTATACAGTCCATGGAATTCTCCAGGCCAGTATCTGGAGTGGGTAGGCTTTCCCTTCTCCAGGGATCTTCCCAATCCAGGGATCAAACCCAGGTCTCATGCATTGTAGGTGTATTCTTTACCAGCTGAGCCACAAGGGAAGCCTAAGAATACTGGCGTGGGTAGCCTATCCTTTCTCCAGTGGATCTTTCCAATCCAGGAATCGAACCAGTGTCACCTGCAGACAGAATCTTTGCCAACTGAGCTATCAGGGAAGCCTGCATATACATGTGTGTGTGTGTGTGTGTGTGTGTGTGTGTATATATATATATATATATATAAACTTTTCTCTATAGATTATTGTAGGATATTGAGTACAGTTTCCTGTGCTATGTGGTGGGACGTTGTTTATCTATTTCTATATATAGTAGTATTTATATTTTAATACCAATCTCCTGATTTATCATTCCTACTCCCTACTTTCCACTTTGTGTTTGTATGCTAGTCACTCAATCATGTCTGACTCTTGGCGACCCCATGGACTGTAGCTAGCCAGGCTCTTCTGTCCATGGGATTTTCCAGGCAAGAATACTGGAGTGGATTGCTATTCCCTTCTCCAGGGGACCTTTCTGACCCAGAGATCAAACTCAGGTTTCCTACATTGCCAGAAGATTCTTTACCATCTGAGCCACAAGGAAACCCTTTCTTTCCCCTTTAGTAACCATAAATTTGTTTTCTATGCCTGTTGGTCTATTTCTGTTTTGCATATAAATTCATTTGTATCATTTTTTTTAGATTTCACATATAAATGATATTATATAATATTTGTTTTTCTCTGATTTACTTCACTTTATATGATAATCTTTAGGTTGATCCATGCTATTGGCATTATAGCACTAGTGGTAAAGAATTCACCTCCAGTGAAGGAGACATAAGAGATATGGATTCGATTCCAGGATTGGGAAAATCCCCTGGAGGTGGGCATGGCAACCCATTCCAGTATTCTTGCCTGGAGAGTCCTATGGACAGTTGAGCCTGGCAGGCTACTGTCCATAGCTTCACAAAGAGTTGGATGTGACTGAAGTGACTTAGTATGCATGCCATATTCCAGTGTATATATATACCACATCTTCCTTATTCATTCAACTGTCAATGGACATTTAGGTTGCTTCCATGTCTTGGCTATTGTACATAGGGTTGCAATATCAGATCATCTGGCAATCCCACTCCTGAGCATATATCTGAAGAAATCCATGTAACTTTTTGAGAGTGTAATATATTTCCCTCAAGACCAGTGAGTAACAACCTTCTCTAGTTCAATTTTCTTGAGGTCTGCATTTGAACCTAACTCAGTACTTTTCGCTCCACTTAATAGATGTTAATTTAACAAAGTTATAAGAATATCCTAGTAAAAGTTTGGCAATTTAAGTATCATAGATAAAGCACTTTCACATAGAAAAATTATTTAAAAATATTAACTTGCAGCTACATTAGATCCCAATTATTATAAGTCCTTAACAGCTCCCCAAATTAAGATTTCCATTGCTATAACAGATATTCTCAGTGCTCTTATCTGTCCTATTAAAGTAGACCTAGGGAATGAAAGGGAATGAAAAATGTACCATAGTTAGGGAAAATTCTGGGATGATTTTATTGCTCCTGTAGGTGAATTTTCTTAATTTGCCTGGAACTTAGAATTATCTATCAAAGAAGACATCAGAAACTGAGACCATACTAATTGGATTGACAACTCAGGGCTACCAAAAGAGTGGTTTGCAAATTAATTCTCAAGCAGATATAGCACAGCCTTTAAGTCAAACAGGAGCAAAATCATAGTTATAATGTTTTTCAGTGGGAATTTAAAAATAAAGATAATTATATCATTCGTAGTCATTGTATATTTATATAAGAGTTACAAGATCCTAAAATCAGCATTGAGGTGAAAATAAACCTTCTATTAATCCCCTTTTATAAGAGAAATACCAATAGTGAATTGATACTTGCTGCATTTCATAGATCCATATCACCACACTTAATATAACATTAAATAATGTTTCTCTGGCTGGATTTTAATTTATGGGTTCTAGAGTATGGGGTGGAGAAGGAAATGGCAACCCACTCCAGTGTTCTTGCCTGGAGAATCCCAGGGACGGCGGAGCCTGGTGGGCTGCCTTCTATGGGGTCGCACAGAGTCGGACACGACTGAAGCGACTTAGCAGCAGCAGCAGCAGCAGAGTATGGGGAGGCCTTACAAATAGCTGTGAAAAGAAGAGAGGTGAAAAGCAAAGGAGAAAAGGAAAGATATAAGCATCTGAATGCAGAGTTCCAAAGAATAACAAGAAGAGATAAGAAAGCCTTCCTCAGTGATCAGTGCAAAGAAATAGAGGAAAACAACAGAATGGGAAAGACTAGAGATCTCTTCAAGAAAATTAGAGATACCAAGGGAACATTTCATGCAAAGATGGGCTCAATAAAGGACAGAAATGGTATGGACCTAACAGAAGCAGAAGATATTAAGAAGAGGTGTCAAGAATACACAGAAGAACTGTACAAAAAGATCTTCATGACCCAGATAATCACAATGGTGTGACACTCACCTAGAGCCAGATATCCTGGAATGTGACATCAAGTGGGCCTTAGAAAGCATCACTATGAACAAAGCTAGTGGAGGTGATGGAATTCCACTTAAGCTATTTCAAATTTTAAAAGATGATGCTGTGAAAGTGCTGCACTCAACATGCCAGCAAATTTGGAAAACTCAGCAGTGGCCACAGGGCTGGAAAAGGTCAGTTTTCATTTCACTCCCAAAGAAAGGCAATGCCAAAGAATGCTCAAACTACCATACAATTGCATTCATCTCACACACTAGAAAGTAATGCTCAAAATTCTCCAAGCCAGGCTTCAGCAATACGTGAACCGTGAACTTCCTGATGTTCAAGCTGGTTGTAGAAAAGGCAGAGGAACCAGAGATCAAATTGCCAATATTCACTGGATCATCGAAAAAGCAAGAGAGTTCCAGAAAAAAACTTCTATTTCTGCTTTATTGACTGCCAAAGTCTTTGACTGTGTGTATCACAATAAACTGTGTAACATTCTGAAAGAGATGAGAATACCAGACCACCTGACCGGCCTCTTGAGAAACCTGTATGCAGGTCAGGAAGCAACAGTTAGAACTGGACATGGAACAACAGCCTGGTTCCAAATAGGAAAAAGAGTCCATCAAGGCTGTATATTGTCACCCTGCTTATTTAACTTCTATGCAGAGTACATCATGAGAAACGCTGGGCTGGAGGAAGCACAAGCTGGAATCAAGATTGCCGGGAGAAGTATCAATAACCTCAGGTATGCAGGTGACACCACCCTTATGGCAGAAAGTGAAAAGGAACTAAAGAGCCTCTTGATGAAAGTGAAAGAGGACAGTGAAAAAGTTGGCTTAGAGCTCAACATTCAGAAAACAAAGATCATGACATTTGGTCCCATCACTTCATGGGAAATAGATGGGGAAACAGTGGAAACAGTGTCAGACTGTATTTTTCGGGCTCCAAAATTACTGCAGATTGTGATTGCAGCCATGAAATTAAAAGACGCTTACTGCTTGGAAGAAAAGCTATACCAACATAGATAGCATATTCAAAAGCAGAGACATTACTTGGCTAACAAAGGTCTGTCTAGTCAAGGCTATGTTTTTTCCAGTGGTCATGTATGAATGTGAGAGTTGGGCCGTGAAGAAAGCTGAGTGCCAAAGAATTGATGCTTGTGAACTGTGTTGTTGGAAAAGACTGATCCAACCAGTCCATTCTAAAGGAGATCAGCCCTGGGATTTCTTTGGAAGGAATGATGCTAAAGCTGAAACTCCAGTACTTTGGCCACCTCATGCGAAGAGTTGACTCATTGGAAAAGACTCTGATGCTGGGAGGGATTGGGGGCAGGAGGAGAAGGGGACGACAGAGGATGAGATGTCTGGATGGCATCACTGACTTGATGGACATAAGTCTGGGTGAACTCTTGGAGTTGGTGATGGACAGGGAGGCCTGGCGTGCTACAATTCATGGGGTCACAAAGATTCAGACACAACTGAGTGACTGAACTGAACCAAGAGTATACAACTAGGAAAATTTCATATTCTTATGATACCAATGTCATTTTATGTTTGGTTCAAACACTATACACACAAGCATACACCACACATACCAAATGCATCAAATCCTAAAGAGCTATCCAATCGCTTTAGGTGAGTTTGTTTATGATCATTATTTTTGAATAAATTTTGTAATTTTGCAAATGGATTGTATGGCAGATGAAAGGCAGCCACAAACTCTTTTGAGTCTGCTCCCATGAGGAATTGGAGCCTATGTGTTTGTATAAGTACTGTGACCACTTTATCAGTAACACACAGCCACCATGATGCTGTGGGCAAGTTCTGGGTCTGAATCTTAAGAGGCTAGAAACATCTACTTACTGCTTCTTGAAACATTCTCTCGACTAGACCTGAGCCACTACACAAGAATTCTGTCTGCCCTGAGCCCAGTAGGCTGATTGGCACATATAGGCACCCTCCTTGGCAGCCCCTGGCTGAGTTCAGCCTTTTGGTCATCCCCAGCATGGCTCCAGACTTGGGAGTGAAGACACCTTGAGCCATTCACATGAGCCTATCTGCTGCCAAGGTGGCTTTGGTCAAAACCAACAGAATAGAATAACCAAGTTGCCATTGTTCAGGCACTCAGTTGTGTCTGACTGACTTTGTGACTCCCTGAAGTGCAGCACACCAGGCTTCCCTGTCCTTCACTATCTCCCAGTTTGCTCAAACTCATGTCCATTGAATCAGTGATGCCATACAACCATCTCTTCTTGTCATCCCCTCTCCTCCTATCTTCAATCTTTCCCAGCATCAAGGTCTTTTCCAGCCCAGCTGAGCTCTGCCTGAATTCTCAATCCACAACATCATAAAATATAATAAATTAAAAATTGGTTCTAAGCATCCCCCACTGCTCCATTTGTAAACATATTTTCTGTACAGGTGAAGTTAGTAAAAGCATTCTGTGAAACTCAGCTATACATATATCCAAGGGTTCTGACTTGGTTTCCTGTGATAAATAGAACAGAATCCCTCTATTTATATCTCATGATTTTTGGGGGCAGCTTTTGCTTCTCCTCCATTTCAGAATAATAAAAATATTAAATAATTCTCCAAGAAAAACCCCACCAGAATCAAACATGGTACCCTGGTTGAATGTCAATTCTTCAGAGAGGTCTTCTCTGACCAAACTGTTTATACATGATTTTCTAATCTCCTTAATCTACTTAATTTTTTCTTGGTACATTTATCACTACTGACATTACAAAGGGCTTACCTCATAGCTCAGTTGGTAAAAAATCTGTTTGCAATGCAGAAATCCACTTGCAATGCAGGAGACCTGGGTTCAGTTCCTGAGTCTGGAAGATCCCCTGGAGAAGGAAATGGCAACCCACTCCAGTACTCTTGCCTGGAAAATCCCATGGACAGAGGAGCCTGGAGGCTATAGCCCATAGGGTCACAAGAGTTGAACACAACATTACAAATTTCTACCTTCCCCTTGCATATTACCTCCATGAGTGTATTGTATTTGGTCTATTGTATAGAACAGAGATTGGCACATAGTGCCTGGATAAATATTCCCTGAAGAATTAAAGCTTTTTATTGAGATATTTTACCTGAAAATAGAAACTTTGTTTTTACAAATAAAACTATGAATCACCCCAATACTTTAAAAGAGAAATGTATTCTGAATTTCAATAAATAATTAATAATAATATGCACTTATTAATGTTTTGATTTTAAGGATAGTTATTGCAAATGTTTACTTGATATTTATTTGTATAATCAAAAGCCAATTAAAAGTCAACTTACTTTCAAATGTTGTATTAAGTCTGAGCTCTCTCTGGAGTTAATAATCAGCTAAATTTTGCTTTGTCTTCCTTTGATTTATGTTTACTTTACATGACAATAAATTATATATGAAATACTAGTCCCCTTATTTCATGTAGTCATGTGTATAATTCATGATCCTGAGAGTGTCGAGTCATTTATTTTAGCACATGTGAGTTTATAATGCATTGAAAGCCTATGATGATAAAATTAATTGTCCTGCTTGACAAAGGGTGGAAAAAATGTAGAAGGCCTTTAAGTAAAAATGAAATTGACTTAAAAATGGCAAAACATACAGCGGCTCCCCATTTGGTTTAAATGAACATGCCATTATCAATCTATTCATAAAATCTCAGTGTGGTACCATTTCACTATTAAAGCTTTATGCAGAGGGAGTGGAGCTATTTTGTATGCTTATCCTTTGTTCTTCTACCACTTTCTCTTTCCCATGTTTACATTACAAGAGGGAAGTTAAGAGAATAAAAGAAGAAGCCAACTGAGCAAGGCCACATAGAAGATTTGAAGCTTCAGAAGTGGGAGCAAGGAGCACAAATCCTTCAGGCATGTTGCTTGCATGGCTAACAATACATTTCTCTTTAAAATTCAGTTAAACTGCATGAGAAGCTACATCATTATTTTCCTGAATTAATTTCTCTTTGCCATGCAACAATGACTGTTCTTCTTATCAACCACTCTCATAATGGGGAGTAAACAGCCAACCACCTCAGCAACATATATTATTAAGATTCTTCCTTTTTCAGGCCAGCTGTCCCTACAATTATATTTTACAAATACAATTCTACACAGCTCGTCTCAGTTGAACACAATAATGTAATTTTACTGAATGACTCTGCAGAAGGCCTAATTATTTCTTGAAGCAGGGCTCCTGATGTTATTTTGCATTTAATTCGTGACCACATGCTGAAGGTTATTATCTGTGTAGCAGCCAATTGAAATGTTTCCTGAAGTATTTCATATACTTTTTAAACCAGTGACTTTAAAAACAATTGTGTTACAGGAAATGATGGCTCCTTCCAGAGCCCCAGAGTGGATTCTTGTCTGACACTCAGAAATGAATTGTTCTAAGAGACACACGTGCTGACAAGGCAAGAGACTTTGTTGGGAAAGCATTCTAAGGGCAGAAAGCAGCAGGGCAAAGGAACCCAAGAGAACTGCTCTGCCACATGGTTCACAGTTTGGGGCTTTATGGTAGCTGGATTAGTTTCAGAGTTGTCTTTGGCCAATCATTCTGACTCAGGGTCCTTCCTGTTAGTGCATGCATTGCTCAGCCAAGATGGATTCCAGCAAGAAGGATTCTGGGAGGCTGGTAGGATATATGGTCTGGAGTCTCCTCTCTCCTTTTGATCTTTCTCAAATTCTTCCAGTTGGTTTTAGCTTACTAGCTCTGCATTCTTTACCAGGATGTTCTGTTTAAGATAACTCAGGCAAGTGGTTACTATGGTGCCCGGCCAAGGTGGGTGGTTTCAGTCAGTGGTTTCTGTAACAGTTGTATTTTGTACTTGACTCAAATATAATAAAGAATTAAATTATTAAGCTTTGATGTGCATGCATGCCAAGTCCCTTTAATTGTGTCCAACTCTGACATCCTGTGGACACTAGCCTGCCAAGATCCTCTGTCCATGGATTCTCCAAGTAAGAATCTAGAGTGGGTTGCCATGCCCTCCTCCAGGGGATCTTCCCAACCCAGGGATCCAACCAGAGTCTCTTATGTCTCCTGCATTGGCAGGTGGATTGTTTACTACTGAGTCACCTGGGAAGCCCAAGAAGCTTATATACACTGAATTAAATTCATTCTTTATTTAGAAATATGTACTAATCCTAGTGTTATTGCAAGTACTCCTTTGTCATCCAAATTATTCATGTATCTTATTTTAATATAAAAAGTAAGCTCATAAATCTGTTTCAGTGACTGGTAAAGATGTTATTCATTCATAGAATCTTTTCAGGAAGCATTGATTAAAAATGATCTCTTCTTGAAATACCTAGGGCGTGTTTAGATTTCCTTATGACATTCATCTTTTATATTGTCCCAAATTGTGGTATTCTTTCCCCAAAGACATGTATTTATGTGCATATCCTCACCTCCCATTTAAAAGTATATTGATATTAACAAATACCACAATAAAGTGATAATTAACGTGAAACAAGTGCTTGCACAGTACTAGTGCATTACCTTTTTTTGTGTGTTATCTCCTTAAATCTTCACAATGGCCCTGGATAAAAGTCCTATTGAACAGATACGAATTTCAAACCTTGGAAAGATTTAGTAGCTTGCAAAGAATGAATAGGTAGTAAATGGAGAACACAGGATCCTCGTCAAGAGATCTGCTATCACAAATCTAGCTCATGACATTCTGACATATATTTAGATTAATTTTTCATTACAGAGACATTAAAAGTGTGTGTATGTGTTTGTCTAATTATCAAGATGAGTAGATTTCTTTGGAAGGGATATAAGGTTAGCATTAAAATGTCCCATATATATATATAGGATCTTTAAAAACAGATAAAAACTATGGCAATAGCATTAACAAAGTACTAATATTCTAAATTCTAAAGTAGAGGATATAATAAAATGTGTTTTTGCTATGTGTCTTTACCTGGGGAAATTAAATGTAGTGCTTTATTTCCCACAGATGGCAATAAAATTGATTCATTCTCTGATAAAGTACATAGTTATGTTTGAGAGGGAAAAGTACTCTGCTGAAGACTGAAGTTGAAAATAATTTTTATAACTAGAATAAAAGAAAAAAATGAACTTACAAATAATAATGCAGTAGTAAGCTTAAAATATAAACATGCTTTGTAGAAAGAAAAAACAAAACAAAACAGAGTCTGTTCCACTTTTCCAATAGTTCTGGAAGCCCAGCAAACCATCCTCACCACTTAGACTTATTTTGGGTTTCAGAGGTAAGATTTATTGAAATGACATTAAAGTATATCTACAAATCTCGCAAATTCTACAATGGAGGCTTGTGTATAAGAATAATTAGCTATTAGTGAGCCCTGCCTGAAAGAATATATTTATATTACCTAGGAAGCATTTAATTCACACTGAAATTGCATTGTGACAAAGCATAATTCCAAACCAAGAAGACAGAAAAATATCTATGTTAATGAATTTCACAGAGAAAGTGTTCTTCTGTTCCATAGAAATATCATGAGTCATTTTCTTAGTTTACAAATGATGAAAGTCCAATAGTTGTGACTGGCAATAATTCTTATATATATGTCATTAACTTTTTTAATATCAATAAGAAAATTAGGAAACATTATTATTTAATTAGTAGTTGCTGTGCTAGAATACTAACTGAACTAAGTAATACTCTTCTAATGAAAATTATAATAACATTATAAAAATAAATCCTAAGGTCTATTCTGCAAAATGAGAGTCAGAAAGACAGGATATGGGATTTCAATAAACATGCTAAGACTGCAATGCTATTAATGATATGATTAATATAGTTATTTTTATGCTTTATATCCAGGTGGATAAAATGATTTGTACAATTGATGAAATCATAAAAACATAAATATTTCAGATGTGTTTTATCAAAAGGATATTATACCATTAAACATTAGCTGCTGCACGTATAGGAAGAGGCTTTCTATGAATAAAATGAGAACTGTCACTTAATCTTAGTACACTCAAAGTCTTAGGACATTCAAAGAATATTCCTTAAGTATTTTTAAATATTAGTGGGAGACAAATCAAATTCAGATATAAAATGCTTTCACAATCAGAAGCAATATATAATTTAGGATTGAGGCACAGAGTGATTCTAGATGTAAGAGACTGATGATATCTTGTCTATTCTACAGTAATAAAGAAATCATAAAATGATCTTTTGTTTGTATGGATTTACATTGAATGGATTTTTTCAGATTATATTTTGCCAGATACTAATTGAGCATTAATTTGAATTAAAATATTGCATTTTGCAAAAGAGATATTGCTTTATATCAGTTCTCAACCATGAATCTGCTGTAACAATTGTGTTATATATTAAAAACTTGAGTCAATCAAGTAATTGATATAATACACTTAGAATAAAAGAACATATTTGATCAATTGTCACTATGTTAAATTAAAGGGGAAATATTGATGATAGCTCAGTAGGTAAAGAATCCACCTACAATCCAGAAGACTATGGTTCAATTCCTGGATAGGGAAGATCCCCTGGAGAAGGGGATAGGCTACCCACTTCAGTATCCTTGGGCTTCCCTTGTGGCTCAGCTGGTAAAGAATCCACCTGCAGTGGGTGAGACCTGGGTTTGATCCCTGAATTGGGAAGATCCCCTGGAGAAGAGAAAGCCTACACACTCCAGTATTCTGACCTGGAGAATCCCATGGGCTGTATAGTCCACGGGGTCACAAAGAATTGGACACTACTGAATGACTTTCACGTCACTTCATTGAGTCTAGCAAGTAAACACTGAGAATATAACTTTTATAAATAGCTCATGAAAAATCCTTCAAAAAAATGTGTTTTGATCACATCATAAATGAAACCTCAATGCATTTCTCAAAGAAGAAACTGTATGGTTCTCATTGTTTAATTTAAATAATCAAAATTAGATGTTAAAAGAACACCTCAATAAATTGAAACTAAATACAGAAAAGGAAACAAGGCAGGATATCTCTGCTAGAGTACTGTATAAAGTAGGAAGCAAATTATGATGACTGATTATTTAGCAGCTAACATTCTTGTAAAATGTATATGTCCAAAACTCTAGATACATGCACCTCAATGATCATTGCAGCCCTATTTACAATAGTTATGACATGGAAGCAACCTAAAAGTCCATCAACAGAGGAATGGATTAAGAAGATGTAAACTATGGAAACTTACTCAACCATGAAAAGAAACAAAATTGTGCCATTTGCTGAGACATGGATGGACCTAGAGACTGTCATACAGAGTAAAGTAAGTCAGAGAAAGGAAAGCAAAGAGTGTTAAGTTGCTTCAGTTGTGTCTGACTCTTTGCGACCCTGTGGACTGCTGCCTGCCTGGCTCCTCTGTCTATGGGATTCTCCAGGCAAGAATACTGGAGTGAGTTCCATTTCCTCCTCCAGGGGATCTTCCCGACCCATGTCTCTTATGTCTCCTGCATTGGCAGGCAAGTTCTTTACCAGTAGTGCCACCTGGGAAGCCAAATATCTTATAACATTACTTATATGTAGAATCTAGAAAAGTGGTATGGATGACTTTATTTGCAAAGCAGGAATTGAGACAGATGTAGAGAGCAAAGGTATGGATATCAAGGTGGCAGGTGGGAAGGAGGGTGTGGGATGGATTGGGAGATTGGGATGGGCATATATGCAAGACTATATATAAAACAGATAACAAATGAGAACTGACTATATAGTACAGGAAAATCTACTCAATACTTTGTAGTGACTGAAATGGGAAAGAAATCCAAGGAAGAGGGGATATATGTATGTTTTCGCTAATTCACTTTGCTGTACAGCAGAAACTAACAACATTGTAAAGCAAATATACTGCAAAAAGAAAAAAGAAAACTCAAGCATAATTTTAACTATTTTCTATATTTAAAAATAGAGAATAAAAAGTTAAATAACATTCACATTAATAGGCTATACGTGCATGTGTGTGTGCTCAGTCCTTTCAGTCATGTCTGACTCTTTGCAACTCTATGAACTATAGCCCACCAGACTCTTCAGTCCATGGCATTCTGCAGGCAAGAATACTGAAGTGGATTGTCATGATCTCCTTCAGGGTATCTTCCTGACCCAGGGATTGAACCCATGTCTCCTACATTATAGGTGGATTCTTTACCACTGAGCCACTGGGGAAGCCCCAATAAGCCTTACAAGGAACAGCAAAATATACTAAAAAGAGACAGGAGAGAGATTCAACACAACTGAGGAAAAAATGGTTATCCAAAAAAAGCAGAATTAATGTCTTTAAAAGATTTTTTTTTGCAAACATGGAATATATAAAAACTCTTCCAATCTAATCTGAATTTATATTAATTATAAAATACTGATTTCTAGGATATAATCTTTCAAATATCCTAGCCAACAGCCAACAGCAACAGCCAAGTTGATGTTGCCACTTTGGAAGTGATTTTTCCAGTTAAGTTTCTTCATATGATGCATATTGAAACAGAGAAAACTACTCCCAGCAAGCACTACCTAAGTTGTAGAAGTGTGAGTAAAAAAATAGCTGCTGAATTAAAGCCACTGAAATTTGAAGAATCAACTATTTTACAGCAATAGACGTTCACTAAAATAATTTATTCCTTTGGTTGTTGTTGTTCAGTTGCTCAGTTGCATCCGACTCTTTGCAACCACACGAACTGCACCACACCAGGTTCCCCTGTCCTTCACCATCTCCTGGAGCTTGCTCAAACTCATGTCCATTGAGTCGGTGATGCCATCCAACCATCTCATCCTCTGTCATCACTTACTCCTGCTACCTTCAATCTTTCCCAGCATCAGGGTCTTTTCCATGGAGTCAGCTCTTTGCATCAGGTGGCCAAAGTACCAGAGTTTCAGTTTCTGTATCAGTCCTTCCTATGAATATTCAGGGTTGATTTCCTTTAGGATTGACTGGTTTGATCTCCTTGCCGTCCAAGGGACTCTCAAGAAACTTCTCCAACACCACAGTTCAAAGGCATCAATTCTTTGGCGCTCAGCTTTCTTTATGGTCTAACTCTTAAATTCATACATGACTACTGGAAAAATCATAGCTTTGACTAGATGGACCTTTGTCAGCAAAGAAATGTTTCTGCTTTTTAATAGGCTGTCTAGGTTTGTCATAGCTTTTCTTCCAAGGAGAAAGCATCCCTTTGCAATTTACTTTTTTGCTTTTAGATACTTTTTTTCTTTCAACCAGTTCTCAACTTTTATACAACTATTGAAATACTATACAGAATATGTGAAAACATTTTTAAAGTTCCAGCAATAGGGGCATATTTAAAACTATTGTTCATATATTTGTTTATGGATGGTGAGGCCATTCAAGATGGCTGTTCTCTTGCTGTCTGTACATTCTCTGCTCAACCAGTCCGTACTTCACCTATACCCTACTCACATGACTATCCAATCCACTTAATCATTGGACTTAATAACTGCCTATGTGTTGCCCCCTGCCATAGCTGTTGATTTCCCTGGTAAGTGATGAGCCAACCTAACGTCAATTACCCATATAATGGTGGCCTCCTTCTCCTTTGAATAAAGGAGTGGGGAGATTGCTGTTAAGTGGTGTTCTGCCTACCAGTTATCTGCCATACATGATGAGGTGTTGCTCTAGGAACTTTTGCTTCAGACAGATGGGATTCACTATCCAATAAACCATTCATGTTTTTTTCTTGCTCTCTCCTATCTCAAGACTGGGCAGTTATAAGACTTACAGGTCTGTATGGGTGTAGCCCAACAATTTACAAATATCAACATGTTTAAAAAGATATTTCATAATGCAGAAAAGAGGCATATGACTTAATGTCTGTCATAGGTCAACTCACTTGCCAGATAAACCTTTCAAAGAGTCATTTTTTTTTCATAGTGTCTTTAATTTTTGTTTGCTTTAAATCATCTTCATTGTCCAAGCTGTTTTATCAGTTTGTAAATAGATATAACCTTGTAGAATTTCATTTTTGTTTTTTGGGAGTGGTTGCCTTTATAATTTTTAATTTATCAATGATTATCAAAATGATAATCAATTAAGCTTTCTTACAACTTTTGCCATTTCTTCACTAGACCCACTGGAGCCAGGATTGGGCCATTTTTGCCTATGTGGCCAATTTGGATGATGGAAAAATGAGATTAAGGTTGTCAGAAATTCCTGGAAAATGAGAATAACTCATGCAGGTTTATTGAAGACAAGGCTAACAAGGCAGAGTTTGGGGTTCCTTTGCCCTGTCTTAATTATGGCTGTTTTATATTTGTCCACATCCCTAAAGTAGACTAATAAATTTAATTAATAATTTGGTTTAAAATAGAGTATCTGTTTCATGGATAAAAACAGGACTAAGAAATTAAACCAATTTTTTTTTTTTGAGGGAGTGCATGTGGGATCTTATTTCCCTGAACAGGAATTGAACCTATGCCCTCTGCATTGCGAGCATGAAGACTTAATCACTAGACTGCCAGGGACATCCAGGAAAGTGAAAGTGAAAGTGAAAGTCGCTCAGTCATGTCCCATGGAATTCTCCAGGCCACAATACTGGAGTGGATAACCTTTCCCTTTTCCATGGGCTCTTTCCAACCCAGGGATTGAACCTGGTCTCCTGTGTTGCAGGCAGATTCTTTACCAGCTGAGCCACAAAGCAAGGCAAGGGAAGTCCCTAGATCAGTTTTTGTGTGTGTGTTTTTTTTTCCTTACTGGTTTATAAAAGTTCCACTGATTTTCAAAAACACATTCATTTCAATAAATAAATGTTGTCGTCTCAATCAACTCATCTGGTTGGAAGTGGATTTGCATGCCAATCTGGCCTGATCTAAATGAATGCTCTTATAAAAGTACAGATTTTGAAATTTTCTTTTCATGCTATTAAGCCTTCTTCTTTCCCTGTGATATGATGCACTGAGCTCAGCAAAAAACGATTTTTCA
Source organism: Cephalophus harveyi (assembly GCA_006410635.1). Classification (NCBI taxonomy): domain Eukaryota; kingdom Metazoa; phylum Chordata; class Mammalia; order Artiodactyla; family Bovidae; genus Cephalophus; species Cephalophus harveyi. The sequence continues at coordinate 418,366 of SJYT01047895.1, read as the reverse complement.
TAATAAAAGTATTTTTGAAAAAGGAAGCACAAAAGTTTTTTTACTTCCTTAGTATATTTTTTTATTTTTTATTTATTTATTTGCTAATATTCCCTCTACAGAGACCCTTTTTAACAAAGAAATTTTTGTTACATCACCTCACCAGCAAGTTGCTTCAAGTTTCTAAAACCTATGGCAATTTGTGATTTTGATAATATATGACTTTACATTTTGCAACCATGACATAAAAATTACCTAAAACATTGAGAAAGAGTCCCTCTGACTACTTAGGATAAATATTTTAGTAAACAGTATTTTCACTTAAATTTTATCATTTATGACTTGTTTAGTTATTAACATTAATTCATTATTATTGATATTGCTGCTACTGCTGCTAAGTCGCTTCAGTCGTGTCCGACTCTGTGCGACCCCACAGATGGCAGCCCATTGGGCTCCGCCATCCCTGGGATTCTCCAGGCAAGAACACTGGAGTGGGTTGCCATTTCCTTCTCCAATGCATGAAAGTGAAAAGTCAAAGTGAAGTCGCTCAGTCAAGTCTGACTCAGCGACCCCATGGACTGGAGCCCACCAGGCTCCTCCGTCCATGGGAGTTTCCAGGCAAGAGTGCTGGAGTGGGATGCCATTGCCTTCTCCATTATTTTGATTGATGTGAGGAGGTAATGTTGTCCATTGTGATCCTTGTGTGGATCCATTGCTTTGTAAAGGAATCATTTATTTATCAGAGAAAAATAAACATAAACCTCTTCTATATTTAGATTCAAAAATAATTTTTAAGGGAAGGGTGTAGTATAGTTTATTATTTATGAGTTTTATATTTTTAAAATATAACTGAATCCAAATATTGTTTGAAGAAATCAACACATCATTTTCTTAATTTTAAATAGTTTTATATTTTTATATTCAATTTGAATCATGAGAAATTTTACATATCAGAATGAGATAGAAATAGGTCAATTTTTGAAAATGTATTGAAAACATATGTATAGTGAATCTAGCTTTGCATTTTACATTTTGTTGAATCATGTAGTTTTTAATTAGGTGTGTTTTATAAAATAATAATACTTCTTGATTGTAATGATGAAATATGATCATCCAAGCAAATGCAATATCATTTTAAATTTATCAATTTGAGTTCTCAAAGCAAACTAGTAAAAAGCCTTCCAAGTAAAAAATTATCTGAAGAACATAAGGACCTCAATTCTCTTAATCTTCCCTCAATTGAATTGAAAGAGTGATTAATTGAAATGCTGACTATAAATGATTTTCAGTGTACGTACACAAGTAGACTCAGTCAGCTATTTAAATTCCATAAGTATTTTTCCCATATAAAGTTGCATAGGTACAAATTGTCCCCCCAAACCAAGGCAATTAATTTCCACTTTAATAGATTAATATGTTTGAGGGGGACAACTTACTAGTAAGTACTAAATGATTCTTGTTTCCAGTAATTCATGCTAAATTTAGAGCTAGTATCAAAAGTTTACGACACATGCTCTCATCATCATCTTCTGTTTACACTTATTGAGCAACATGTATAGAATATTATATGCTAGAACCTTGTTATCTGTGGCATTAATGTTTCTTAGATTAAAACCAATTTCACAAATCTGAATTAATACTAGAATTTTGTATGCTTATTATAAAAGTTGCTGCTGCTGATGCTGTTAAGTCACCTCAGTCGTGTCCGACTCTGTGTGATCCCACAGACGGCATCCCACCAGGCTCCCCCGTCCCTGGGATTCTCCAGGCAAGAACACTGGAGTGGGTTGCCATTTCCTTCTCCAATGCATGAAAGTGAAAAGTGAAAGCGAAGTCGCTCAGGGGTGTCCGACTCCTAGCGACCCCATGGACTGCAGCCTACCAGGCTCCTCTGTCCATGGGAGTTTCCAGGCAAGAGCACTGGAGTGGGGTGCCATGGCCCTCTCCGATTATAAAAGTTACCTTGTGGTCAAAAGACACAGAAAGCTTCCAGGTAGATATTCAAACTGTTATGTATTCAGTGAAAAAAAATCGATTTTCTAACGGTGTATGGAAACACACCGCTTTCTAGTTCTATTGTACACAAATTTTTTTTTTGGACTAAAATTCTATTAAGTGAGTGTAATTAAAATGAAATTGGGAAAGTACTCTAATTTATGTGGGTTGCAGTTCAAGGCATATTGATTCATATGGTTTAAATGATTGTCCTTAAAACTGTAAAAAAATTGTAAGGCTTCTCAAACTTTGCACATAATATAAATTTGTGTTAACTATGTAGAAATTGGGTTTCCTTGGTGGTTTAGCTGATAAACAATCCACTTGCAATGCTGGAGACCTGGGTTTAATCCCTGGGTTGGGAAGATACCCTGGAGAAGGGAACCACTACCCACTTCAGTATTCTGGCCTGGAGAATTTCATGGACTTTATAGTCCATGGGATCGCCAAGAGTCAGACGCGACTGAGCGACCTTCACTCACTTCACTCGCATGTAGAAATTTTTTTTAAAAAATGTATTTTTGACTCAAAATTCAAACTTCTAAAAAAATAAGTTGTTACTTCTATATGTACTTTGTAAATCTGAAAATTTTACCAAATCACGTAGATAGTGAACCAGATGCTAAGCAAAAATAATATAGCTATAACTTAAAAGAAGAGAGTGAGGAATGTACCCCTTGCTCTTATTAGAAGGCATATGTACTCAAAGGCAGGAAAATTATGAACAGCTGTTAGCCACCATGCCTAAATTGGTTGTGAATATCTGAAATAGTTGTCCGTAGTAAAAGGAAATTCATGGTTATTTTACACCTTTAGAAAAGCTTTAGTTCCAGCCTATCAAAGCGTATTCTTTCCTGGAGGAAGCTCAGAATTACACAGTTTCCACATCTGTGGAGCATGTTGTTGCTTCTCAATCATCTAACAGCCCTAAGATCAGCACAATAAGATCACTGTGTCTGGACATTTTCTCAAGCCATGTTTGTTTTCAGCAGGACAGGAGCAAGGAGGCTGGGAGAAACAAAAGCAGATGCCCAGTCACAGGGTAAGAGTCACTTTCCAGCCTATGTAAAACTGTTAGTGGAAACGTGAACAAGAAACTCTTTTTTGTTTTCACTTTTTTAACCAGCTTGACTGATTGGAAATCAGATTGATTATATTCTATGCAGCCAAAGATGGAGAAGCTCTATACAGTCAACAAAAACAAGGCCAGGAGCTGACTGTGGCTCAGATCATGAACTCCTTATTGCCAAATTCAGACTCAAATTGAAGAAAGTAGGGAAAACCACTAGACCATTCAGGTATGACCTAAATCAAATCCCTTATGATTATACAGTGGAAGTGAGGAATAGATTTAAGGGCCTAGATCTGATAGATAGAGTGCCTGAAGAACTATGGAATGAGGTTCGTGACATTGTACGGGAGACAGGGATCAAGACCATCCCCATGGAAAAGAAATGCAAAAAAGCAAAATGGCTGTCTGGGGAGGCCTTACAAATAGCTGTGAAAAGAAGAGAGGCGAAAAGCAAAGGAGAAAAGGAAAGATATAAGCACCTGAATGCAGAGTTCCAAAGAATAGCAAGAAGAGATAAGAAAGCCTTCTTCAGTGATCAATGCAAAGAAATAGAGGAAAACAACAGAATGGGAAAGACTAGAGAT